>OZ005740.1:212219126-212657663 GCA_963930735.1 Dioctria linearis | reverse complement strand
GGCTCAATTGGGTAACCCGAATTACAACCATACTAAATATATCTGAAACGAATATATTCTATTGGACTGACTCGACAATTGTCCCTAGCATCATAAAATTGGTCAACCTTTGTGGCTAACGAAGTAATGCAAGGATTCTTTTTTGGATTCTCCGGTATGAAAAGTTCGATTATTTTGTTAGGCAACGTTTCGGGTCAGGTTTGACCCATCATTAGGTCCTGTGATAAATTAACAAGAAAGAAGATTTTTTTTAGATTTAATACACGTTTAAGGTTATGAAAGTGAAAGATGAAAGATGGAAAAAAAACAAGAGTAAAAATATAATTTGAAATCTTTACAGTGATTAGTGGAGAAACGCGTTACAATGAAATATGGAACACATTAAAATATAAAAATATAAGGAATAAAATGTAGGTATATACCGGAGAATCCCAAAAAGAATCCTTGAATTACTTCGTAAAAATTAATCACCCGGTGAAAAATTACTACAACTGGATAGCGAGCATCCAAGAGCTAACCAACTTGAAATCCTGGCGTCATTTTGAAAATGATAATAATCCTGCAGACCTGGTATCACGTGGCTTACTACCAGAAGAGTTGTTCGCATACAAATTAGAGTTATATGGTCGAAAACTTTCTGTACCAAAGAGAACCTAAGTGGGAACTCTCACAACACAATCAAAATGTTGAAGAGGCTAGCACACCTGAAAGGCATAAAGTGAAATTAGCATTAATTACAGAAGAACAAAGGGATATTATCCACACTTGCAAATTTGTCCAACTCTTTTACAAAATTCCAAAACGGTTTTGTTTACATTCTTCGTTTTACTAAAAGATTTTTCATCATTGAAACGATGGTTTGGTAGTTTTACATCAGACGAAGGATATGAAGCTTTAACCAAAAATCAACAAAATCGTTCAACGGAGTTCACATGCAGACGAATATCACTCAAGAACATGTCGCCCAGGGTAGTTAATTGAGGTCATTAGCTCCATTCCTTGACGCTGATGGCATTATAGGAGTTGGAAGATATTTAAAAAAATGCTAATACCAAAAGGGAGGCGCAACTATGGTTTAAAAAAGGTATATTTCTGAAACCTGAACAAAAGTTTGAAGACACTCGCCACCACTCGCGAAGGTCACATGTTCAAAATTTATTATTTAAAAGACATGAGTCGAACAGATTAGCAAGTGGCTACCACTAGCAACGAAGAAAGTTGCTCAAGAGTTTTTGCCACTCCGAAAAGTCAAAGGGGATGTTAGATTATTCATTTTGGTTTGGTTTGTAAATGGTAGTCTGTTCCACGTTCACACAGTTCTGGATAAAAATCATCACGGAGTTATACTCTACGGCCGAAAGTACTTTGAAGGTTAAAAGGGTGTGCACGGCTTGTAGTGCGAGAATTACATGTAGAAATCAGGGATCAGACGAGATATTTCAACAGAACATTGACCATGCATGTAGAAATATAGGAGCGAAACGCAACCAACATAGCGGCGGTGTTTGAGTGAGTCTATATGTAAGATTTTGCCCAATGAAGCTACGGCTCTGCGACCAGCCCCGCCCTACTGGAGATCGTTATCCAGAATCCCCGGATGAATGGATATGGAAATTGCATTCCATTCTAGGTCTGATATAGAACTTGTAGAGATGCGCTAGAATCGATGGGCTGAAATATTTCTTACACCTGTTCAGAAATCAAGATATTTCGATGCTTATTTGGTAACAGAGAAGTTGTGATCTGTTCAGCTAAACATACTGCAAATAATAATGTCAAGAATGCATAATGCATCGTCAAGCACTGCTGCATCAAAAGAAACGAGAGTGGAAAAATTAATGATCTCGTTTTAAAGAGATGGGACAGCTTTGGAACTTAGATGTATTGAATTCGATGCGATTCGGTTTGCTCCAAGTGGGCATATTATCAAGGTGCTTATTCAAGGATCATGAAATCTAGTTTGACAGATGTGACATTTCCTCTGTAGCTTGCAAGAATGTCAAACGAGTAAGGGCACCAAGGGTACTGTCATCGGCAAAACAATGGATGCGATTGAGAGTAAGGGAAAGCAGATCATTAATAAAAATTAAAAGAGAGATGAAGAGATAACAGAGCCCTGAGTTACCCCGGCATTTATTGGCTGAGATCAAGATGTAACGCCTTCCAATATAATATAATCCGTATCGTATAATATATCCGTAGCGATCAGATAAAATACTTTACATTCATAATAAAAGAGGATGAGAGAGGTCAAGTGCTTTAAGTTTGGCTAAAAGGGCTGAGTTCCAGATACTATGATTGGCCTTTGAAATATCTCGGGCAACGATTTTCGACTCACTAAAATTGGGAAGACTACGGCTTCAACGTTCCATAAGAAAAGTCAGAAAAAGAAAGCCCATATTGACGATCGTTGTTTGATTAGTTTCTATATATTTCATTAATTTGGAGTTAGCGATAGATTCAAAACCTTTTAAAAAATCGAAGTAATTGTAATTGGTCGATAAGTTGAGGGATTGCTACCCTTACTTTTCTTGGGAATAAGCTGAACGTGAGGTAGTTTTCAAGCAACTGGAAATTTTCCTGTCGAATAAGACAAGTGGAATAGTTTTCGCAGAGCTTTAGCCAAAAATGAGGAACAGGTTTTATTTAACGGTGGCTTCAAACTATCATGACCTACAGCTATGGAGACGTTGACCTCCTTAAGGAATTTGAACATATCTCTCGTATAGATATTATTATTATTATGTATTGGCTCTTGTACACATCTACAAGGGAGATGTAAAGTGGGTGGAAAAATATAATTTGATGTGAATCAACAGTCTAAATATCAGTTTTATTCTGCGAAGCAAGAATCATTTCATTGTAAAGTAGTGAAGGAATAAAGGAACTGCTGAAGTTGCTCCTGATGGTTTTGACCTGGACCAGAAACCTTTGCTGGCCTTGCGCAATTTTTCTCTATGGATAGTGTTTCAGTTCTGGACATGGATGCAATTGGTAGGTGCGAAAAGCAGACTATTTCGCTTTTATTGCTTGGTTGGAGTTATCGTTAAACCAACAGCGTTTTTGCTATTATTAAGAACTGTTGTTAGAATTCAAATGTGCATTTATCAATATCCCTTGAAGCACAGCAGGCCGACCAATCAATTCTCTACGATACACATTAAAACTTTCCAAATCTGCTGATTTTATTTGGTTTTTATTTAACGTTTGGGTTAAGTATTCTATAAAAATTATTACATTTTACAAAATAATAAAAAGATATATGAAAGTAATCTCCTGCTTTAAATGTAATAACAGTCAATACAACAATGCACAATTACTTGTTCGCCGTTGTGTAGTTCCGCTGAATTTCTCTAATTACAAGTTAAAATTGTTTTCATTAAATGTTTGTTTTGCCACACCGGCCGCGCCGATAATGTTCTACGAACCCGTCTTTTCATGGAAGGCTTATCAAAGACCCTTTGGCAGCAGTTTTCAATTAAAAGAAACCTTCCATCGTGTTAACATGAATAGGCTCTGTCCTACTTCAAACACCCCGAGCAAAGCTACGCTCATGTACAGGTATCCGCGCGCTTTCCGTTTTCCCTATAGGCTTCAACAACCATAACCGAAGGCCGAGGTGCTAGCTAGGGCCGGCGTTCCTAAATGTATTATATTGAACGCTTGCAGATATTGTTACGCTTTTTACAAAAGGTGCAGTAAAATAGATGTGTATCATATTGTTAGCAAAAACTCAGAAGATGTACGATTTCAGGAGGGGTGCGCCCCTGGCTGGATCTGCCCCTGTACCAGCCTCTCACCCTTTCACGAAAATATTAATGACTCATTAACACTGTAAAAATATGCATGTTAGCCCACAATTGCACGTCAGACAGTTTGGCCTCACAGACATAGGAGGCAATTTGGCAAAACATTGTACATTCTTGTGTGCTCTGTTTCCGCACAAAACCAAAGGATATTCAGCAAATAATTGGCAATCTCCCGCTCGGCGATTTGTAAATGCGGGAGTTGAATTTTATGGCCCATATTTTACGCACTTTAAAATTCAGGGTGTGCAGCTAGCAGATCCTTTTTAATATCAAATAGAAAATAGCTAATAGACTTGGGACTGATGTTTTTGGAAATATCGTAATGAATGACATTATAAAATGAAATGATGGCACTACAATTGCAAGAGAAACCACCTTAGGATGGATACTATCTGGGAAGATAGAATCAATGGAGAAAAACGATTACTATAAACAGTTTTATGTAGCTAAGAATCTGAATCAACAGTTGCGACAATTTTGGGAAATGGAAGAGATATCCGTAGAGAAGCAATGGACTGAAGAGAATAGCGGTGCGAAGACATCTTTCAAAGACTCATTCACGCAGAACTGATGGGTGTTATGTTGTTGAACTCCCATTCTGCTCCAAAAATGCATTGAAAAGATAAGGAAATTGGAGAGGAAGCATTGCAGCTCGATTTCATCAGATGGAAAGTCGTTTTAAAGGCAATCCAGACTTGAAGGCAGAATATTCAAAATTTCTTCAGGAGTATAATATCATTGGATCACGTGGAACTAGTTATACCTGAAAGAGAACGCATGACAAATGAGAATCCCATTACGTCGATTTCATGTTACTTACCTCATTCCGTCATCAAGGAGGACAGCACCACCATCAAGTTTCGTGATGTTTTCGACGCCTTTACACAGGAAAAAATAGTTTAGAATTTTTTTTAAAACTTGAATAGTTGTTTTTCCTTTCGTTGGTTCATTTGAGCTTTATTTTGTTCATTTAATACAATGGAGCGTCCTTTAAGCCATGATTATATGTAGCATCTAACTGATTTATTGGAAGAAATAGTTTGAGTGTAGTTCACTAGAAAAATTACACCGGAAGCCCAAAATTTTGATGAAATTATCATTCTGTTGAATTTATAAGGCCTACAAACATTGGCATTAGATTTTACAAGTATGAGCTGTACACATAACTAAGTATTTCTTTATCTTTAAATGTCATACACTTAAGTGTCATACACTTGCCATATTTGACATATATATGACATGTGAAATATAAATGTTTTTATAATTAAGTATGCATTCATTGAACAGTAAAAAAAATATATTTGTAAATACTATAGGAAAAGGAATAGATATTGAAGTTTTCAAGTTCCTTATGATTGATGATATCCTAGATGTTGAGTCCAAAGACGATGATATTTGCCCTAAAAGAAAAAAAATACTCAAACAAGGCAAAACTTCTTATACTACAATACTTATCTGATGTCATTGATCCCTTCGATAAGAATCCCCGGCACAATCCTTGTAACTTCAACAAAATGTTATCATCAGCTGAAACAGCAAAGAAATTTGTAAGAAAACCATATAATAATTGTAAACAAACACGCACAACTACTATTTGAACATATCACATAGAAAATGCAATTCCGAACTAACAATGACTCTATAGTAGTTCATTGTTAGTTATGGAATAGAAAATGTTTTTTAGAAATTAATGCTTAATAAGAAAAATTACAAAAATACTTACTGGAAAATAGATCCATCCGCGCAATAATCACAACTTTCCACTTGATAAGTTGACGTTTCTGTCACTTAACCACTCCTGCCCGTTCCTAGCGAAACTTCGGAACTTATATAAGGAATGAGGTGGGGTGGGAGTGGCATCTAATTGATGCAAATAATGCACCCAATATTGCAACCTGCAAGATTGCAGTCATTGTTTCTAGTACTGCATTTGCTACCTAGGGAGGTCGATAACCTTTGTCTTTTAATTTTGAATACGGGAAGATTTAGCGGAATCTATTTGTAGTTACTCATACTGGATAAACGAAAATAGTCTGTCGGAAAAGAAATAGTTGTGCGAGTTTGAAGGAATATTTATAAAATTATAGCTTCAATTGAAATCGAATGTACGATAATTACACTAGTTTTGTGAATAAAGTATATTGAAAGGCATAACGCGCGGGATTTTAATTTAGAACTTTGGTTAGTTTTACTAGATAAGACACCAGATGAACATTTTTGGGCTTCGGGTAAAATTCCTGCAGAGCTTATTTGAATGACGTCATAGTAATGTCAGTGATTTTTGTTATTTTAAAGTTTCTACAGTAGATTTTAAATAAGGGTTATTGTACTCCTTTAACGGAAATTGCTAATAATTTATTATCTGTGGAAAGTTGGCTTAATAAAATACTTTTATCTCCTGCTTCAAAGCCGTCAGAAGAAATGGTGAATTAACAAGCCCGTATACGGGATTTAATATTTTGAATAAACTTCTTTCTGCAAGTGGTGTGGTTATAAATATATTAAGTGAACGGAAACGTAAATTTTACTTAACAAAAGCAAATGGACAATTTATGTGTAAAAGTAACGTCGACAGATTTTCTTAACGCAATTTATGCTCTAAAAACTGCTCAAAATTGGCATTTTATAGATAAATTTTCTTACGAAATTCCAGTTTCAGGGACAAACCGTAATTCATTACCGCCTTTATTGAAATAGATAAAAAATTAAACCCGCATAAGTAATTTAAGATAAATGTAAATTCGTTTCAAAATGTTTAATTGCTTTTTCTGTGAATCTGAATTTCTTGAAATTGATTAATTATGACCCTCACACTTTAACTATTATATAATCGGTCATGTGGGTTATACTGTTATTAATAAACTAATTAATACATGTACATTCCTCCAGCTTCGCCTCCCTCTACTTATGTTTCGTTGGCTTATCGACAGGATTACTGATACTATGCTGCCCTCTGACGATCTTCTGGTTTTTGGGGACTTTAATATGCCAACTGTCTCGTGGCAATGCGACTCTGATCAGGAAAGCTTTCGTCCAGTTTATCTGTCTGGTCCTGAGCACTTTCAGGCTTCACTGACAGCATTGTTTCTGCAGGGCTCTTCCAGTGCAGTGGCATTTCAAATGACTCAGGGAGATTCTTTGACTTCGTGTTCTTTTCGGATTGTTTTGGTACTACGGCTAGGAGAGGTTTTTAGGCCTTTGCTTCCAGAGTCTATTCACCATCCAGCAGTTCATATTGTATTTTGTTTTATCTTATTCTGATGATTACTATCTTAATTTTGTTAAGGCTGACTATTCTAGCTTGGCTGTCTAGCCATGACTGGAGTAATATGTTTAACGAACGAGATATCAATTATGCTGTTAAGTTATTTTACGACCCTACATTTCTCTGTTTTATTTAGAATGTACCAATTTCTAAATCTAGGACCAACAGTCTTAATCAGCCTTAATGCTTCAATACGCCATTTTAAGAATTTGAAAACTAAAGCATGGAAGAGATTTTGATTTTTGAGGAGCGACGAGGACTATCTGGTTTACTCGAATCATCACGGACGGTCCATGGCTGCTTCTGAGGCTTCTCATAAGTTATACATATCCAAATTGAGGACTTCTTTGCTTGATAGACCTGAGCAGTTCTGGTCCTTTGTTAATTCTAAACGAAAATCTGATGGATTCCCTCATCCTTATCTTTTGGTGATCTTGAGAGTTCTGACTCCACAATTATTGTCAATCTGTTTGCTGACTTTGTTTAATCTGCCTTCAGTGATTCCAACTGTGATATTAGTTGTAGAGTTTTTACTCACTTGACGATGCTGCCTTCGACCTCTTTTGTGTTGAAGGATCTTGTTTTTGACTATGCTACAATTTCGGACCATATTTTGAATTTGGCGGATAGCTTTTTTCCTGGCCCAGATGGCATCCCATCTTTTTTGTCGAAGAAAGGTAGCATTCCGCATATCCCCTTCTTTTTTCACTTATTTTAAATGGCCTGTCTATCTAGCGTCTTTTGTAAGCTATGGAAGCACTCCTTAATTTTTCCACATCATAAAAAGGGGAACAGAATTCATATAACTAATTATAGACCAGTTGCTCATCTTTCAGCTATTCCAAAAATTTGGTGAGGCTATTGTTTGTGATATACGGCCGTTCATAGGTAGTTTCCAGCATGGTGTTACTAAGGGGAAGTCTACAACTAACAATTTATTCGAGTTTTATAATCACTGTTTGTATTCCATACAGGAAAACAAGTCGGCTGTATCTATACGGGGGATTATTGTGATTTTTATATTTTATGTATGGTTTTTGGGAATTAAGATTAAAATTGGCAAGGTGAATATGCAAAAAAATTCAAGAAACTAAAAGAAAAGGCATGAAGGGGAATATATGTATTTTTTGTGGTTCAATGAGATTAGTTTTTGGGTTAAGTGGCCTAAAATATTTTTGTTATTAGTACTATGAAATTAATACTTTTTGGTTGATTTTCTTTGCGTGCGAAAAAGGGGGAAAGTGTGAAAGTTCAATGGTTGTTACGTACTCCGTGATACGCAAGGGCTCACTCAGGAGACGGGGTGATTCGTTAGAAACAAAAAATATATTGATATCACACAGGTGCAAATGTTGGGCGCCACGTGATTTTTCCCCGTGGGCGGATTAACCACGAAACCGATCTTGTAGAAGAACAGGCTAATACGAGTTCAATTTCACAATTTATTTATATATTAAAAAAAATGTAATACCTATATGTACAAATAATTATATAAAATCTCTCACAAAAGAAGAGGAACTAATTTTGCGATGCCAGTCAGCCAAGCCACGACTTTGAGCGTACAAAATTATTTTCTGATTTTAGGTAACACAAATAAAGGAAAAAAAAAGTTACTTAACTTGCCCTCTGCCCTGACCTTTGGCCAATTAACCTCGTGCCCCGCTAATCCAAAATTCTAAATCCAGAGCCCCCTTTTTTTATCTTCTGCAGCTTCTAGCACTTCACGACAAGTCTTTTATATATATTTTTTTGTTTGCTCCTCCAGATCGTTTAGTTTTGGCTCTGTCTTTTATTTTCTCTTATTTCAAACTTTTCTTTTTAAATGTGTTATTTAAACTTTTAGCACTTGATATTTTTAACTTTCCACTACTTGATGAACAAGAAAACAACCCCGGGTATCCAGCTTGTATGGAGCTCTAGTAACAAGTGTCTCTTCACCTACCGGATGATGCTGATGGCCCTTCGTTCCTTTTTCTTCGTTCCACCGATGCACTGCACATTAAACTTTGGGTCCGATCGCAAGATTATTACTGCTGGCGGTAATTTTCTAAGTTTTAAACTCGCATATATGCAAATTTTTGTTGACATGTTTGATTATTTGAGTTGATGACCATTTTCTTTCTCTTATTTTTTTTTTTTTATAAATGTACTTTTTGGAACTGCAATAATTTTTTTCTTACTAGTTTGATTATTTAAATTGATGACCATTTTTCATTTATAAATGTACTCTCCTTGAACTGGGCTTTACTCTATCCGGGCTGAGGCACTTGCTATGATGTAGTGTTTCTCGTTGCGAACTGTTGTGCTTTGAGGTGATCATGATTATCTTCATATAAGGGTTCTGTATGACCAAAAGTTATTTAAATTACGGCTTCTAAAGAGCTCATATACCATGGAAGTCGCGAAGTTGTTTAATTACAATGTATCACTTCAAATTCTAAAGATTCATTACTTACGTTGAATGAAATACAGTGATAAAATAAACCTTGGCTATGTAAATAGCGCGATAATTAAAAATTCCCGAGACCTACAAATAATATCATACTACATATATATACATTACAAATTCTATATCTATTCATTGACCATATTTAATCCGATATTCAGTAACTACGCTAAATGGAATAATGATAAAATAAGCTTTGGCTATGCACCTAGGTACGAAGGTTATTGTTAGTATGAAAATTAAATTAACGAAAGGTAGTAACCCTAGCTAGAAATACATAGCAAATAATTACACTCTGAGGGAGTTGTGATTACACATACCTAAACGAAATCCTTATTCTAGGGGTTAGGAGGACGATGCTGCATTATGTTGAGGTTTGTGTACATCCGGGGTGACAATAAATGCGTGTCATAAGTGTCATTGAATTTTGTGCACGTATGGCTGATTTTTGTGCATCTGTAGTTCCGAGAATGCTGTAGGTAACCAAGCGTGCTGACTTCAAAGTTGTGTGGCGTGTGGACCAAGGCAAAGAATGGGAGCGAGTAGTATTTGCGTATGGTGAAATTCTTTCATTATGAGCTTGTGTGTTTGAATGTGATTCCTCGACGGGTCTTTTCCATTATTTTTGAGGTAAGAAGTGACTTCATATAAACTTTGCCTGCAATAAAGTAAAACTTAAGCAGCATCAATTGTTCTACCAATACGCTTTCACGGTACGACATATACACATAACATTCATAACAAAGTCTAGGCACTATTAAAGTTTTCTTTCGCAAATTAAATTAGCATTGTCACTGTTGATTGTTATTTTATTATCAAAATTAATATTACCTTCGTTACACATTTTAATCATTATTATTTTTTTTCCTTTTATATTATATTGATGTGGCTTTCTTTATGGAGAACTTGTTTTATTATATACGTTATTTACTATATTTATATATTATAATGTTGTAGCTTATGGCCAATTATTTTCTTTACACACATTTTTTTTTCCTCTTTTTTTTTTGTTAATTTATATTTATATATATTTTTTTCTATTAAGAGCCCTGGATATTTATTTTTATTTTGTACTAAATAATTCATGATTCATGGAGCTGTTCCCCGACAGGAAAGAGAGCAGGAAAGTGAGTGACTATTACTTGAATGTAATGAATTGGTGGCTGAATGTCTTCGCAAAATTTATGAAAACAATGTTGGTTATTAACTTACTTCTACATGTATTTCTATAATTAGTATAACTACTCCTACTACTACTGTTAGTACTAATACTACCGAAAATATTTTATCTTTTACTAATAATTTACTAATATTACTAATATTCAAAATCGTAATTATTTACATTTGTTCATTTGTAACGAGACCTTAAATATTTTCACTGCAACTTATGTAAGGTGGTAGGGCAGCAACTCATTATAAGCCAATTTACGACAGAAGTTTTCTTTTGATACCATTTATCATTGGTCTTCGACCCCAGCTCGCGATCCGAAATTCTAGATAAGGTTATAAGGGACGTAAAGGGAAGGCTGCGAAAAGCGGCAGAAAAATCAAAAAAAACATATGATCTTCGAAGAAGGGATTACAGGTTTTATGTAAACGATCTCGTATGGAAAAAGAACTACATCCTCTCAGATGCCAGTAAATATTTTAACGCATAGCTAGCGCCAAAGTATACGGGTCCATGTAAAGTAGTAAAAGTTGTATCCCCCTGGACCTATGAACTAAAGAATGAAACAGGGAAGTATTTAGGCACATGGAACGCTAAGGATTTGAAACCGTATTCGTCTCCGATACTCGATGACGAATAAAATGTCGGCTATAATATTATTTTAAGGTGTCCAAAACTTACTTAGAACAAGCATCCTTACGCAGCACCAAAAGACTATTTGCGGCTAAAATTATCAAGGATATCTTAAGAGATTTCAGGGAAATCTCTTGAAGGAAGGGGAGGTATGTTACGGTCCGGTGTACCACATATAGGACTCATTAGAAGAAGTTGTCTATTTAATTTCGGAAAAGCTACTAAAGAACGCAATGTCCTCCTTAACTCCGGATCAAGTAATTCGGTGGCTAATCTCGAATCTTCGTGTGAAAGCTCTTCCATATTCGGGGTACTATTAGAGGATCTCGACTGAGTATGAAAGATTGCCTAAAAAGAGAGAGGATCAACAGTATCGGCAGATCGAAAAGTGACAACCAGAATTTTGGACACATGTAGACTAACGACACAACACATACAAAGCCAAGCCTCCTTGAGGAACATACCTCCCCTTCCTTCAAGAGATTTCCCTGAAATCTCTTAAGATATCCTTGATAATTTTAGCCACAAATAGTCTTTTGGTGCTGCGTAAGGATGCTTGTTCTAAGTACGTTTTGGACACCTTAAAATAATATTATAGCCGACATTTTATTCGTCATCGAGTATCGGAGACGAATACGGTTTCAAATCCTTAGCGTTCCATGTGCCTAAATACTTCCCTGTTTCATTCTTTAGTTCATAGGTCCAGGGGGATACAACTTTTACTATTTTACATGGACCCGTATACTTTGGCGCTAGCTTTGCGTTAAAATGTTTACTGGCATCTGAGAGGATGTAGTTCTATTTCCATACGAGATCGTTTACATAAAACCTGTAATCTCTTCTTCGAAGATCATATGTTTTTTTAGATTTTTCTGCCGCTTTTCGCAGCCTTCCTTTACGTCCCTTATAACCTTATCTAGAATCTCGGATCGCGAGCTGGGGTCGGAGGCCTCATGTTTACTTGTAGCCGTATAATATTTCCTGTGCGTTACCATTTCGCGTCCAAAATTTATGAAGTATGGCGTCAGTTTGGTTACCTCTTGTGCCGCGGTTCGGATAGCGCAAGCAACTTTTCCTATTAATAAATCCCAATTTCGGTGATTGTCTGCCACATAGGCCCTAAGCATTGCTTTGACGGTTTGGTTCATCCTTTCTGCAGGATTAGCTTGGGGGCGATAATATGCAGTATAATTTATGTCTGCTCCATAGCTCTGACATAAGCCTTTGAACTCTCGACTTTTAAACTGTGACCCGTTATCACATATTATACCTCTTGGTACTCCAAATAACAAGAAAACCGAATCTTCTAAGGCTTTTATAATAAGACCTGCAGATGCGGAAATTTGCTAAGTTGATCTGCTACAGTCAAAATATATGTATAGCCTTCACTAGAGCGCGGGAGTGGACCTATTAAATATACGCTAATGATCTCCCACGGTTTATCCGCTATTTTGCCCGTGGACATGAGACCAGCAGGTTTCTTTAGCTCTGGTTTTACGGACTGGCAGATTACACATCGCCTTACATAATTCGCGACATCAGCTTTCAGCTTCGGCCAATAATATCTCTAACACATTCGCTCTAACGTTTTCTGAACTCCACAATATCCGGATATTGGGATGTCATGGTTTTTATACATAATCTCTTTCCTTTGACTTTTGGTTACGACCTGCTTCCAAAATTCAGCTTCGAATGCTAACGAAGGATATCTTGGTCGTATATGCTTCCACAAAATGTCATTTTCTATCCTCCAGTCTGGGTATTTATCTGAATATTGTTGTATCTGTGCTTTCATCTTTTGATACCATTTATCATTGGTCTGGGGGCTTAGTTCGATACTGTCTACAATAAGGACCGAGCGAGATAATAGATCCGGGAGCAGATGCTCTTTCCCTTTTCTATGTATAATTTCATAGTCATACTGCTGCGTGCGCATGGCCCATCTAGCCAGTCTAACGGTAGGATCTTTTAGGTTTTGTAGCCAGACTAGTGAAGCATGGTTTGTTATAACTGTGAAGTGCACACCTTCCAAGTATGGTCTTAACTTATCGACCGCCCAAAGAACCGCTAAGCACTCGCGCTCAGTAGTTGAGTAATTCTTCTCACAACGGGTTAGTGATCGACTTAGGTACGCAACAACCTTTTCCTCACCATTTATACTTTGTGTAAGTACAGCACCTAGGCCATAGCCAGCGGCTTCCGTATGAACTATGAATGGGAAATTAAAATCTGGGCAGTTTAATATGGGTGCGCTGACTAACTTCTCTTTTACTGTCCGAAAAACCTCTTCGCATTCGTTGGACCAAATAAACTTCTTATTCTTTTTCAAAAAGGCTGTTATTGGAGCTAGTAGACTGGAGAAGTTTTGTACGAAGCGCCTGTACCAAGCTACTACACCGATGAATCTCCGTACTTCTGACACTGTTTTTGGAGTTGGAATATCCAAAATACATTGTACTTTGTCTGGAACGACTTGGAGGCCATTTTCGCCTACAAGGTACCCTAGGTATCGAAGCTCTCTACGGCAGAATTTGCATTTCTCATAATTGATAACTAGACCAGCCTCATTTAATCTGTCCAGTACCTCCCTTAAAACTTGTAAATGTTCCTCGGAGTTGCCCGTGACTATTATAACGTCGTCCAGATATACGAAAACATGATTGTCTAGTCCCCCTGTGAGGACTCTATCAATTAGGCGTTGCCAAGTCGCAGACGAATTTGTCAAGCCGCACGGCATTCGCCGAAATTGAAACAAACCGCGATTAGGCACAGTGAACGCAGTATATTCTTTTGACTCCTCTGCCAGCGGCACCTGCCAAAATGCTGACTTTATATCCAGCGAAGACATGTATTTGGCGTCCCGAAGTTTATCAAGAGTCGCTGAGACGTATGGTAAGGGGTACGCATCCCTTTTTGAAACTTTATTGAGTCTACGGTAGTCAACACAAAATCTGTACGATCCATCTTTCTTTCGTACCATGACTACCGGAGATGCCCATGCACTATTCGATGGTTCAACTACTCCCTGATCTAACATTTTGTTTAGCTATTCATCTATTATTTTTTATATCGCTGGAGAAACGGGGTAATACCGTTGCTTAATCGGATTAGAGTCAGTTTCGATTACATGCTCTACCATTTTAGTACAACCGAGTTTTTTACCCTTTTTCCTCTCTGCTTCTGTGATTAGTTCCTCTAATCTTTGTTTTTCTGTGGGAGATAAACTAACATGGCTTTCTAGCGCATTGACATGGACGCTTTGCAAACCATCCCAAAACTTCCAACAATAGTTTCTTAATCAACCGAAATATCCATCCCTTTCTAAAAGTCTATGCCTAAAATTATAGTTTGAGGTACTTCGCTGACCACCAAGCAATTACAGATTCTTGTGCGATTTTCTAAAGTAATTGGTAAGCTTATTTCACCTAAAATCATAATATCGCTTCCATTTGCTACTTTTACAGACTTAATGGTACTCTTTGATATAGATAAACCCATTTTACTCAACAAATCCCATCCATGCCCACCTACTATCGTTCGAGAAGCCCCAGAGTCAAGCAATCCTAACATGTTTACTTCAAAAATTTATATTTCCAAGAACGGACGTGCATCTCCTTCTGCATGCGAGAAGACAAAATCGAAAAGAGCTGTCAACTTTCTTCTAACTTTAAATAATGACATATTCTCAACTGGCCGCTTGCGGTTGAGTTCCATTTCCATTTCCCGGCATGTGCTGCCTTTGACTACTGCGGTTATTGTTGGATTCTCGAGAATTATTTTGGCAGTTATTGCAATTCGAACGGATAACACCCTGATCGCCACAACCAAAACAACGAATATTTGCACGACAGAATCTGGCAAAATGACCTTCACGGCCACATTTGTTACACTTCGAGGATCTACCACTATAATTACTAGAAACCACCCCACAAGATTCAACTGTGCCAACATATGCCAAGTCCGGCTCTAACGAATTATTCGTTCGCTTATGAGGAGGAGATGCGAACGTTTCAACACGAGCTCTGATTGCTTTTAACTTACGGCCCATTTCCACCAGACCTGATACCGATTTAGGTTCAGTCAGACCTAACTGAGTTTGATAAAAAGGGTTCAAATTTTTACGGATTATAGCTAGTTGTTGTTCTTCCGTGAATGGGTTGGCTAGCCGATTAAATAAGCTAGTCATGACAGCAACGTAAAGCCCTATTGTTTCATCCTTGCCTTGTCGTGCGATGGCGGATTTGAGTTCTTTTACTAAGGAGTTCCAGTCAT
Organism: Dioctria linearis; assembly: GCA_963930735.1. Lineage (NCBI taxonomy): Eukaryota > Metazoa > Arthropoda > Insecta > Diptera > Asilidae > Dioctria > Dioctria linearis. The sequence continues at coordinate 212,642,070 of OZ005740.1, read as the reverse complement.
TGACTCGCTGTCTCACTGCCCTATACCAAACCAAGGCTTTGCCCGAGAACAGATCAACGGCTGAGTTTAGCAGCTGTTCTTTATTTACTCCCCGAGCTTCAGACGCGCTCTAAAAATGAATTTAAAGTAATGCTACCTCTATCACCAGAAAATTTGAGGTCCCATTTAGCCACTAAACCTAGGCCATTCTGAATACTATCGCGAGAAACTAATACCGTTGGCGTTACGTGTGAAGCTTCGTTATTGGAAATTCGCGACTTCTCTTTGAGTGCAGGATCTTGTACTTTGTTGCCTGATTCGTTAGTTTCATTTCCTAGGTCATCCTCCGACATCTCGTCATCTACATCTGCAGACTCTTCAAGATTTCCTAGTAGTAGCAGCAAAGCACTCCTTTACTTTCTTCCGTTCTACCTCCTCACCCTTTTCTGCTGGCGATCTATCTATTCTCATCGTACACCACTCGATCTTCGTAAAGATCTTGAAATATTCAGAAGTCTTACCAGGCCCCGAAAACCTGGAAAGTAGTTGGTTAATTTCTGCGATTTTTAAATTGACGGCTGCCTTGTCCTCACTAAAACTGAATGGATAGTCGACACCACCTGAAAATGAACCTCTTCGTTCCATGTTTTTAGCTGCGCGGAGTGACTTTCGCATATTGTCAACAGTGTCTACCTCTAACCCTCGTATACGCATTTCATACGCAAGCTCATCTTGAGAGAGACGATTAACTTCCATGGCAACAAAAAAAATTGTTCGACAACTTTCACGGAAAGAAAACTATTACACTGGTATGTTCCTCGTAGTAAAACAATCAGCCAAATTTATAATTCAAAGTCCCACCAATTATCAATACCAAAACGATCCGAATCTCATAAGAAATTTGAAAATATCTTTACCGTATTAATGCCACAAAACGCAAACAAAAGAAATTATCAACAAAAAAAAATCCAAACTAATTCTAAAATTAAAAATATTTCTACCGCACTAGTGCCACAAAATTTAAACAGCCAAAATTATTTTCCCATGATCTGAAAATGTCTTGACTAATTACGACGGCGCCCCAGTCCAAATAAATTTCAATTTGATAGCTGAAAGAAAGAAATACTCTACCAATATATTTATAAAACAAAATCTCATTAAGTCACAATTCAGAGTTCTTATATCCACACATATCCAGAGTTTAATTAATATTTCTTTCCCAGATATTTAAAGTAAACCCGATATAAAACCTTAGAGCTTTATCTTCACAATATATCCATCGACAAGAGTTATCATAAAAGCTCGACTTAGAACTGCTTGTACCTGAAGACTAAACTTATTCTGGTATGCAAGGAATAAGTTCATCAAGTTAAAAGATCAATTCGTTCGTGTAAACAATATAAGGCACCACACATCAGTTCTCTACCGATTGCGCCTTGTCAAAATTATTACCATACAACAAATGCCACTCCTGCGTTATTCTCCTCTTATAAAATTGCATTAAGCATTGACCTAAACAAAAAAACACAATATATGTACCTATCGCACAATTATTTACAAGGGGTGTCTTGAAAATTCGAGATCCCTCTGAATCAATACTGGATAAAGTTTACTGTATATTTCAACATTAGAAATAATTTCGTAAAAAGCATTGAACTGTATACTTTGAAAATGTCCACTTTTAGGTTCTTCGATAATTTGCATTTGAAATACTCGGGTCATTCTACAGATGATATACATACTTATATAAGAATAAACTACTTGATATGGTGTCGCATTTTTTTGTTTTTTTTTTGTTATAGGACAATGGTTAGCAAAATGAACGATATAATCAACACACTCCAATATAGCACATTCAAAATACTTTTTCGATATTATCTTATTGTTATCGCTCGTACCTTACGACAAAATATTATTCTGCTTCTTCCTTCCTGTTGCCTTTTAATGAGAACTTGAGGTTACTTCTCAGATCACAATACCATATGATAATAAATTCGTACCTCATTAAACACTTGAAAGCTCCGATACTAATAATTAATAAACAATTAATCAATAAAACATACTTGGAGGAGGTATGTAATACGACTGATGGCTGACTGGTTTTATGCGGCTTAACTGCGAATACTGACTCTAATGTTGCCAATTATCATTGATATGTATATGATGGACAATTTACAGTAGAATAGAAATAAAATTTACGCAAATCCCTCTTTCGCAAAACTTTATCACAAATTTTTAATTCCGTTGCCGATGTACTAATTACTTGCAGCTGAAACTGAGCGTACCTAACGGGCACCCATTCGTTATCAAAAATTTTAATTTTGTCTATGACAGTGACCAAGATCAGCAATTTATTGAAATTGAAGTTGGTTGACTTGGTATCTGGAAATATTTTATCATTTAAACCTCACACAAATTTTATTTAAATTCCTGCCCTTCTACGTGTGCTATATGTATGAATTTTGTAATTGTCTTTTGTTCTCTTTTAGCACTGTTAATCTAATTAAACGAATAATAAGTAAAATGTTGCTTTGTTTTGAATATATTGCACCTGCGAGAATTTTTATTCCTCTTGCTTTAATTTGTTAGGCCCCACGTTGGTCGCCAAAATATATGTTACGGACTCCGTGATACGCAAGGGCTCGCTCAGGAGACGGGGTGATTCGTTAGAAACAAAAAAGATATTGATATCACACAGGTGCAAACGTTGGGCGCCACGTGATTTTTCCCCGTGGGCGGATAAACCACGAAACCGATCTTGTAGAAGAACAGGCTAATACGAGTTCAATTTCACAATTTATTTATATATTTAAAAAAAATGTAATACCTATATGTACAAATAATTGTATAAAATCTCTCACAAAAGACGAGGAACTAATTTTGCGATGCCAGTCAGCCACGCCACGACTTTGAGCATACAAAATACTATTTTCTGATTTTAGGTAACACAAATAAAGGAAAAAAAAGTTACTTAACTTGCCCTCTGCCCTGACCTTTGGCAATTAATCTAGTGCCCCGCTAATCCAAAATTCTAAATCCAGAGCCCCCTTTTTTATCTTCTGCAGCTTCTAGCACTTCACGACAAGTCTTTTATAAATTTTTTTTTGTTTGCTCCTCCAGATCGTTTAGTTTTGGCTCTGTCTTTTATTTTCTCTTATTTCAAACTTTTCTCTTTAAATTTAAACTTTGCATTCTTATATGCTTCTCCACTCCATCAGGGATCTACCGGAAGCCCCTTTTTTACCACTTGTCCCTCTCTCCTTCTCCCTTTCTTTTTTTTTAATTCTTTCTTTCATTTTAGCACATCCGTCGAAAATGCGTTCGTTTATAATTACACTTTAATTATTAGTTCTCATTGGGGCTGCCTATAGCCCAAATGTGTTATTTAAACTTTTAGCACTTGCTTTTTTTGTTTTTGTTTTATGAGTTTTGTTTTAGTTATCGGTATACTATAAAATGCATATTTATGTTTCAAGTCTAGGCACTATTAAAGTTTTCTTTTGCAAATTAAATTAGCATTGTCACTGTTGATTGTTATTTTATTATCAAAATTAATATTACCTTCGTTACACATTTTAATCATTATTATTTTTTTTCCTTTTATATTATATTGATGTGGCTTTCTTTATGGAGAACTTGTTTTATTATATATGTTATTTACTATATTTATATATTATACTATTGTAGCTTATGGCCAAATTATTTTCTTTACACACATTTTTTTTTTCCTATTTTTTTTTGTTAATTTATATTTATATATATATTTTTTTTCTATTAAGAGACCTGGATATTTATTTTTACTTAGTACTAAATAATTCATGATTCCTGGAGCTGTTCCCCGACAGGAAAGAGAGCAGGAAAGTGAGTGACTATTACTTGAACGTAATGAATGGCTGAATGTCTTCGCAAAATTTATGAAAACAATGTTGGTTATTAACTTACTTCTAAATGCATTTCTATAGTTATTATAACTACTCCTACTACTACTGTTAATACTAATACTACCGAACATATTTTATCTTTTACTAATAATTTACTAATATTACTAATATTCAACATCGTAATTATTTACATCTGTTCATTTGTAACGAAACCTTAAATGTTTTCACTGCAACTTATGTAACGTGGTAGGGCAGCAAATCATTATAAGCCGATTTACGACAGAAGTTAAAGCTGCCTTATGCCATATTATTGAAAGTATTGATATCATCGTCATCTCGTCTCATATATTTTTGCTCAATGAGCCCTTCCAGCTGTTCTCTAAACATTATTAATTGTTTTCTGCATTTTAGCTGTAGACGTCCGATCGAATTTGACTTCCCTCTGCACTGAGATTTACCATTCTTTATGATAGCATATCCTTGGTTGACCCACAATAAAGTATTTTCTGCTAAGTCTTTAGGTGTACCACATATAGGACTCATTAGAAGAAGTTGTCTATTTAATTTCGGAAAGCTACTAAAGACCGCAATGTTCTCCTTAACTCCGGATCAGGTAATTCGGTGGCTAATCTCGAATCCTCGTGTGAAAGCTCTTCCATATTCGGGGTACTATTAGAGGATCTCGGCGGAGTATGAAAGATTTCCTAAAAAGAGAGGGGATCAACAGTATCGCTAGATCGAAAAGTGACAAACAGAATTTTGGACACATGTAAATTAACGACACAACACATACAAAGCCAAGCTTCCTTGAGGACCGTAACAAGGTATACCTACATCTAATTAATAATTTTAACTCGTGATTTGAGTATAGGAAGTTCGCTAACGTCACATTTCCGTAGAGCGCGTTGAACGTAGTCGTAAGCGAGTGAGAGGAGTCATTTAAAGTGGAAGAGTGTTCTGCAGAGATCGAATATAAGGTAAGATCATTGTTGAAACATCGTCGAAAATTCAAGCTTTCGGATTTAGGGTTTTTAAGCAATTAGTTATGGTCTGGGAGAAGTGTTGGAGAGTGAAGGGTAAATTAGGCAATGACTATAGATGTCAGTTTGAAGAAGTAACGTTCTAACGAGGGCAGAATTGTTACGAGTTAAGGATCAGGAAAAGGAATTGGAAACCAGAACACAGGAATTGAAGGAGTGCCAGTTGAAATTACAACGGTACGAACAGGATTGGCGGTATCTAGAAGAGCATCTAACGGATGAATTAAAGAAACGATTGCCGAGTGAAAACGTAAATAAGTTTCTGGAGCAAATAAATGAGGCTACATTGAAAAGCACAAAAGGAGATATATTAGATTTGGCGATAACGTCTACCTTTGAAGTTATTGGTAGAATTGAGCAAGAAACAGGTCAAGCGTTAGATGAGTGCAAACACGAAAACAGGGCTTTAAAAGGTACCATAAAGTCTTTAGAAAAACAATTGGAGGAGGCAGAAAAGACTGCCACTGAACTAGAGCAAGAATTAGAAGTCGCACCATTACCACAAGAGGAGGGTCAAGTTCGAGGAATTTGTAACAAGGCGTCACCCAAGAAATTAATATTCCACGAACGGCAGCGAGAAGGAGGAGCAGGTACTCCAGGGCAAGAAGAAATTTTGAAAGTTAAAAAGCAGACCTTAGCAAAGACGACTGATGGCCAAGTGCCGAAAGATAACACGAGAAATTCACAGAAACTAGCAAGGAAAACCATGGCGGATGTTTATGATAAAGTCATGAACTTGGTATCCAGATACATACCAACGTTTTCCAGACAAAGAACGCCAAAACTCTCAAAGGAAGTTCACCGCTTCTTCAGCTGCAAAAATCTTTACGATCGGGGAACAGCCAATCTTCATGTAATGTGTAAGATATCGGTTGTTAGATGACGCATATTATCTAGTAAGTTCAGAGAAGCTGGAGGTCAACTGCCGCAGTTCACCGACCAAAATAGGAGAGCTCTCATCGATAGGAGTATTGGACATAAAGGAACGCTGCAATCTGCAGATTGGAGATCTACTTATAACGTCTGAAGACGACGCTCAAAGAACTGTAACTCTCTTTCAGCCGGCACCTTCAGAATTACCTAAATGGCAAAACATAGTGACACCAACAGGTCCAAAGAATCCCGAACATCCAAAGGGACAAACAGGTGAACTACAACTTCTAGCGGCAGGTAATTTCAATCAAGCCTGGAAAGATCATGCTGAGAAGATAGCCAAGGCTCAGAGCGCCATCCAGACTGACGAAGTACACAGGCAGCAGCATCATCCGCACCAGATCTATTTAGCAGCCATGTCTTTGACTGGGCTGATAAGCATCGTCAGCTTGACATAAGTAGCAGTAATGATATTCCATGTAAGACACTGGAAACGTCAGCAAGGACGAGTAAGCACTGGCAGAGTATCAATACTATCTACTATCCAGACATCCATTAAACATCCCAGACCCACTTCAACAGAGCCGAACAAGGAAGAGACTGGCAGTATAGAGTTAGTCATGCTAACAGCAGCAAACTTGCCAACGGGAAGCTTGCCTACCTCGTGGGAAAAGTACCGTACCATCCGTCCTCATCCGTTGTGTTAAGGTTAGCGTGAACCATCCCGCCTTAACATTTCCTTGGTACGTCGTGTGATTTTTCCCCGTACCATCCGTCCTCATCCGTGGTGTTAAGGTTAGCGTGAACCATCCCGCCTTAACATTTCCTTGGTACGTCGTGTGATTTTTCCCCGTACCATCCGTCCTCAGCCGTTGTGTTAAGGTTAGCGTGAACCATCTCGCCTTAACATTTCCTTGGTACGTCGTGTGTTTTCTCCGTACCATCCGTCCTCATCCTCATCCGTTGTGTTAAGGTTAGCGTGAACCATCCCGCCTTAACACTTAATTGGTACGCCGTGTGATCATTCCCCGTACCATCTGTCCTTCATCAAATATTTTCTTGATACGTCACCGTCTCCCTCTCAGGTTATTATGGTGTTGAATTTAGAATTATTAGCATACTGGTAAGCCGTGTGAAGTTCCCCTTACCACTATCTAGTTTCAGTATAGGATACATAGATCTAAGATATATATATATATTGAATTTGTAAGAACTAGTCTCTTAAGTATTACGTCCAGAATTATTCTAGTAGTGGTTAGCCGTGTGAAGTTCCCCTTACCACTACATAGTCTCTAGTATAGGTGATAAATAGAACTAGATTAAGTTAGCTGTGTAGCTGGTAGGCTATTTTTTCAATTAAAGAAATATTTTATTTATATTGTAACTGAAGGAGTTTCATTTTTAAGAAACCCTGGTCCGACGAGCTATCCGCAGCCATCCCACCGAAATTCCGTTACAAAAGGAATGTAAAAAAATATTTGTTAAGATAATGAAAAAAAATGAGAAAAGAATATAGAAGAATAGAACAGAAATTGTATGTAAACCGAACCATAGTTATAGAAATTGTTTAAATTATAGTGAATATTGTACCTTAGTTTTTGTGTAAATTAGTTAAGTTAGATATTGTAACCTAACTGAGCATACGATATGATTCCTCTTGGGAATCAGTTTTTCTCAGGGGGGAGGAATGTCGTGACCCAATATTCAATTGCTGAAATTGTGACATCACGACTCGAGCTAGCAGCTGGTGTACAGGTAATTAAACGATTTGCAATAACTAAGCATTTTACTTCACACAGTGAAATGCCTGGCGATTGCGAATTGTTTACTTGAAAACAGTCACATCCACTGCTGTATGTAACTGGGCATTGAGTCATGGTTACGTAGTTCACTTCACATAGTCAAATACTCAGCTGGGCTCGCTGTTTGTTTACAAGTAATATTTGGGGCTCAAGCTGTCGGCTCGACAGTGATTGACGTAGTACTTGGTAATTATGATTGCAAGGTATTCCGCTGGTCACTGGGTCAAAGTCGCTTCCGCCTGGTTGAATGGAGGTGAGCACGGTCGATTCGGTAGATCGGGTTGCGCAGATATAAGTTGTGTGTTTTTAAGATAATGCTTCCGTGTCAAGTTAGTTAGTTGTAATTCGAGAGTGTAATCACAAGTATCGGTCACGGTCGATAACTCCATTCAACTTGTATCGTAATAGAATTGACTTAATTAAAGAAATAAAGTTTTACATTTGAAATACGCGAGTTTTTATAAAGTGTATTGGTATTTAATTGTTTTTTTTTTACTGGATTGCTTTTGGGACACGACACATTCGTGGTGAGTGCATTTGAAGAAGTTCCTCGTGACGCACAGTCTGCTGGATTTTCTCCTGAAGCTACGTGATGCCATATATCAGCATTTAGTATCGATGTAATTTCAATAACCCTATTAGCGACAAATTACTTCCAACGATGGCGTTCGCTACAAATCCAAGAGAGGACAATAGTTGAATCCGTCCAGGCATGCATGGAAATTATGCCTAGCTCTAAGCACTGCAGAGCCTTTCAAAAGAGCTTCGCGAAAAACACTGCTCCACAGAGTTCTAAGCGAGGAAGAGACATATCTTTTAGTGGTGCTACTCTAGTTTTGGATGTAAGCAGGCAGACATTAGTATGCGTGGAGTCAATTATCCTAATATACAATACGGATGCGTAGGCTTTTTGTGAAGCATCACAGATTATGGGCAGCTCGCATGGTATCCTCCTATTTGTGGTGAGCCATCGCGGAATTTGAATGTGTTCTAGGAGTCGTAGCTCATTTCTATATATCAACCAACTTTGCATAATATCTCCAGGAAACTCTTCATCCCATGTAAGACCCTTTAACCATATTCTTTGCATGAAGATCTTAGCTGTTATGATAGTAGGTGCGAGCCATCCAAGTGGGTCAAATTTTCGCGCATTTCGAAAGAATTCCCCTTTTGGCTAGTAAGCCTTGTAGAGGCGGAAGACAAACCTTAAGTGAAGTGAATCGTTCGCTGGATTCCAGATAATTCCAAATGTTTTAATTGTCGGATCGATATCTATAGATAGAGGCAAGTTACATTCTAAGACCCTGATAGGAATTCCTTGTACAGCTGCGTTACAATTGCATACCCATTTTCTAAGCTGAAAACCTCCTGCTTTAGTAAGATGATTTAGTTGCTTCTGTAACTCAATAGATTCCGGTAGTGTGTCTGCGCCAGACATTGGGCTATCTACATAGAAGTCCATCAAAGTCACCCTGGAGGCAATTGGAAACATGTCTGCTTCAACGTTAGCCAACTGTTGTAATGTTCTTATTACCAGAAAAGGTGCTGATGATGTCCAAAATATTACAGTTTTCAATTTATACTCCTTTATTTCTTCATCGGGATGGATGCCATCGCAAAAGAATTTCCATCAACTCATCTTGAATGGTAGGTCCGACTAAACGTTAATCACTAAGTGATTTTCTAACAATGTCTTGCATGAGGCATCAAAGACTACGCGGTATTTAGTAATAGAGCTGCCTTCCTTGACAACTCCATGATGTGGTAAGTACGAGCATCTATAGTAGATGCGATCGTCCGTCTGATTTCATGATCCTTTTCTATAGTCGTAAATACTTCCATGTGTTCCAGTTCGATATACTCGCGAAGGCAAGCATTATGTTGTTCTAATAAAGTAAAGATATCTTTTCAATGCAAGGTTTTTTAATTTACCCAGAGATGTACTTTGCCGCCCTTATGGGTCTGAGAAAAGTAGGCTTACTGTTTAACTTCCATTTTTTGAATCTCTTTTGTGCGTTTTTCTATGTATCTCCTCACATTGAAGTTCGGCCTGAGGCATTGTTTTTTCTGTCTTCAGATCGAGATCACATTGGCTGTGCATTGTAATAATGTTTCCTTTGTTAGTGCAGATTTCAGACTGACCTGATAATATCCAATCAAACGTTGTTTGATGTGCACTATGGGAACCTGGAGGACCTCTTTTTTTACCATTTAAAAGTATATCGGAATATACGTCCGCGCCTAAGAGAATATCAACTTTCCCCGGTTTCCAGTATGTTGGGTCAGCTAATGAGAGTTCAGTAAAATGATTTCACTTTTGATTTGCAATGGTGTGAGTTGGTAGTAAAGATATTACCAATAAATTAACCTGCAGGTTCGGTGTTCTATCAGTATGAGGATATAGATTTAAATTAATAAGTCCTAGAGATTTAAGAGGCTGACTGCTAGTGAGTCCACTGATAGACGTTAAGATAGTTGTTGTACCAATTTGAGTTTCTGAGCGGCATCTTCAGATATAAAGCATGCTTAAGATCCTTGATCAATAAGGGCTATTAGAGTATAAAAATCTCCTGATGCAGAGCGAGCTTTTACCAAAGCTGTTGCTTAGAGTATGCACTTGGAGTGATGTATAGTAAGTATAGTCAGATGTATAGTAAGTGTGAACATTGGAGCTTGATGGATTAGCTTCTGCGAGGTTCATGTAAGTCATTTGTGAAATACTTGGTAAGTTTAGGGATGTTTCTAGCGTTGTTGTATGCACGTTAAAAGGCTTTGTGATATGCAGGAGCGTATGGTGTCTCATACCTCATACATAACATTTACTAGTGCTTGCGCATTTATTGTTGTGAAAGACAATGGAGGCAAAGACCTTTATTTTTTTACGTTATTTTGCTGGACAGCATCTAAATATTCCTTAATGAAACGAAATATTTATCTTCTAGTTTCTCGTATTCGAAATTAGTGAAATAATCGTTCTTGTTAAGATCTTTTTTAGTTGCTGTCTCAAGAATTTCCAAATGGTTAGCTCAAAAGTTTCCCCAAATTTTCCGCATTCCACTTATACGACCATTTAAATACTCCATTGTATTTCGACTTTTTTTAGTTTTATCGTAATTTCTGAGAAAGATGTTAAATTCTGCTTTTAAGGCCATTCGTTTTTTGATTATAGTTTGTCAGGATTTTTTATTGTTTTGTTTAATTTATGTCGTTTTATGTTAGCGAAATGCAGATAATTATACGTGACTGTGATAATTTAAAGTTTTTTGTTATTGTAGTAGTGTTCTATGGTAAGTTTGAAATGTGTATTGTTTGTAACTAATCAATTGCGAGTTTGTTTACATTATACAAATAAGATCGGTTTTTAACAAACAATTTTGCTTTCTATTAGGAGTGATGTATGTACGTCGGCCACTAGAAGGATTTGACAGGATTCAGGCTTCTCGAACATCAGATAAGAGTCCTCAAAATCTCTTTTGTGCGTCCACTTATATTTAGATCATCTGAACTGGAGCCCGGCGGCCTTTATGGCGTTGACACCTACTTTGCTGGGATTTCCTCATCGGATTCTTCTTTGGTTAAGCTCCTATCTGTCTAACCGTACCCAGCAAATCTCTTTTCGTGGTATACTATCCAGAAATATCCTAAATACTTCTAGGGTACCCCAGTGAAGCCAACTTGGTCCTCTATTGCTTTTTATTTATATCAATGACTTACACTTGTTACTACCAACGTTCTCTCTTATGCTGACGATGTAAGATTTTCCGAACTATCTCAAATGACGATGACTGTGCTCTGATTAACTCTGACTTGATCATCGTCTACTCTTGGTGTTCTAAGAATTTTATTCCTTTGAATATTGATAGGTGTTTTGTTTTGTCTTATTGTCGTAAGCGAAGGACTACGCTTACGATAATAAGACATAACAATATCTGAATTACTTCATCAATGGAAGTTTATTGTCCAGACTTAAGACCACCAAGGATCTTGAGGTTATTTTTGAGTCCGGACTCTCATTCGCAATCCATATTTCAAATATTGTCACTGCTTTGGGTTTATTAAGAGGTAGTCCCGGGAGTTTAATGATCCTTTTGAAACCAAGACCCTCTATTTCGCTATTGTTATGCCGATCTTGGAGTATACCAGCCCTGTTTGGGCACGATTTTATTCTGCCCATATTAATCGGAATGAGGCAGTCCAACGCAGATTTATTAAATTTTCTCTTCGTGGCCTTCCTTGGAGTGATCCTGTAGGTTTGCCACCTTACGCTTGATCGACTCAAACTGCTCACCCTTGAGAGGAGGTGTGACGTTTCTAGTATCCTCTTTGTATTTGATTGCTTGCATGGGACAATTAATTCCCCTGAGCTCCTTGGGCCACTAAATATCTCTGCCCCTTGTCGTTCCTTGAGAAACCATGGCTTTTTTGTTCGCCGTTTTGTAATACAAATTACAGTTTTAATGAGCCTATTATATCGCTGTCTCGTTTGTTTAATGCTCATGTACTGGATGTACATTTAACTAAAACTCAAGTAAAGCGGCTCTTGAATGGTCAGCTTACTTAATGTAGCGTTTGTTTTTTTTCTGTTCAATTTCATTTCTAATCTGTATTTTTGTATTATGTTACTCTTATAATTTAATGTGTTTTTCCTTACTGATTTAAGTTTTTCTTTAAATATTTTTAATTTATTTCATTGAATCATTCTATTTTGAACATGTTTTGTTTTGATTTTAGAGTATTCAGCTATTGATGAAATTTGTAGAAATAAATTATTCTGAAATTAAGTTCCCTTCAACACAATTAGTAAAATTTGTGTAATAAGAATATTGCAATAGCTCCAAAATTTCTATTTTTAGGGCTCCGTACCCAAAGGCTAACAACGGTAATCAAATATCCGATATAAAAGCCTGCAAGTATGCAACATTAGCTTAATTCACATAATTAAATATCAAAAATATTTAAAATGATTAGTAATTTTACCTAATCGCAATTACATAATCTGAAAAATCTTACTAATTTGATTAGATGCAGGCCGTACTTAGTTTAGTAATACATTTGATACGTTATTTAATATAAATTATAGTTAAATATTTATATCATTGAACGAATTAAAACCGTAATCTGAAAAACAACGACGATCTTCAGATATATCTTCAACGATTTTAAATAAAAATTCTAAACATTTTTTCTGTGTAGCCACACTTCTTGTGGTACATCAATTAATGGCGACTTGCCATCCAGAATGAGCTATCATCTTTATTAGTCAGATGATAAAGATTTTTTGTAGCATTTACTGCAGATCTAGAGAAGATACATATATAGGCAGATTCGAGTCATCAAGCCACATGCAGAATTCGAGAGAATAGTTTGGTGACAATCATCCGAATCTCCTATGCAAGACTACAGATTGCAAATCGTAACGTTTGGAACCAAAAATGCACCGTAATTGGCTACTCGCATTGTGAAGCAATTGGCTTTAAATGAGCAAGAAAAGTATCCAATTGGTTTGGAAGCTGCTTTGACTGAGATTTACGCAGATGTTTTGATGTCTGTTGAGGATTCCATTGAACTAGCCATCGAAATTCGTAACATAATGCAAGCTGGTGGATTTCAACTTAGAAATTGGGCGTCTAATTTCTCAAAATTCTTGGTGCTCATTGCTAAAAATTTAAGACACGGTGAGTCAGCACTCAACATTGGTATCAGTGATAATATAAAAGCACTAAGATGATATTGGAATCCACATAATGATTTTAAGTTTAGGGACAATAACAAATAACGAAGCGTACAATCTTGTCGGATGTTCCAAGATTTTTAATCCCCTGGAATGATTGGCACCTAACATAATCATAGTGGTTAGCTCAAATCGGATGTTGCAATGCCAGAATATCGAATATAGAAACGAAAGTATTTACATTACAGAAATTCATATTCAAGTACAGCAAGTATATATATCGAAATTCATGGATTCACAGATGCTTCAATGTAAGCCTACCCTGTCTGCCGTCGTCTATATCTGTAGCACGAGTGAAAATGGTAAAAAAAACTGTTGCCTTACTAACTGCCAAAACAAAGGTGCCACATATAAAAACGGTTTCATTACCCAAACTGGAGTTATGTGGAGCGGCTTTTAGCCAAGTGTTGACTATAATGTCATAAGTTCTTTGAATCTTACTAGACTAACTCAAACGTTCGCTTGGAATGCCTCAGAGATTGGACTGGGTTGGTTAAAAGGACACCCAGCAACATGAAAATCTTTTATAGCGAGTCGAGTTTTCAGTTATTCCATCTTCCATCGAAAGAGAATCCAGCAGACTATGGTCTCATCCCAATATTCAGGAATCTCATATGTTATGGTGGAACGGACCCAACTGGGTACAGAATTCCAAATCATTTTGGCCTTGTATCGCATTATGTCAATGTGTACATCGAAGATAATCTTCGCAATCAAAGTTAGTACGAACAATTTCATATTGTAAGAGACTTATTAATAATACCAAAGTCCGAGAAGCAGATAGAGATTAAAGCTAACCTAAAAGCCATGGAGATAAATAAATCATTAAAGGTTTCAGTGAAACGAGCGAGTACACAACATTGCGGAAGAAATCCACAATTTAACTAAAAATTCTATCATTAATAATGAAAGCCGCTTAATTAAATTAATTTCGTTTCAAAATAATGAGGGATTTCTAATCCCACTCTTAGCAATTCCTCATTATCTAGATTAAGGCATGCTAATATGATATTTGATTTGCTGATAAATGTCATTTTACAACATAAATTATTAAAAAGATTAATCGAGAGACATTGCATGGAATACATAGGCAAACAAAGTCACAGTTTCAAGGGAGTGGACTATTGGGGTCTCTTCGAAATCTAAAGGCATAAGGGTAGAGTTGCAAAATTATACAAGGGCTAACTTGCAATTTGCGTATGCATGGCGACCAAGGCTTTACACACAGAAATAATAACCGATTTGTCATCTCAGGGATTCATCGCAGCTTTTAGACGATTTGTTTCTAGAAGGGATTATGTTCAGAACCTTACAGCGATTTCGGATCGAATTTTGTTGGAGCCAATACAATCCTCACTCGATATACGCAACAAATGGCAGATGCATCATTCCGACGCGACGTAGCGAAAATTTTAGAAACTGTAGATGTAATTTTCCATTTGATACCACCAAGCTCCCCTCATATGGGTGGACTATAGGAAGATGGCGTGCGTTCTACAAAGTACCACATAAGCAGAATAATCGGAAACTTACGTTTAACATATGAGGAACTTATCACTGTAATAATCGAAGTGTGCTTGAATTTGCGACCATTATGCCCCATAAGCAATAATCCGAACGATGTAACACCTATAACCCCGGCTCATTTTTTAATCAGAAATATTTGAATCACACCTTCAGAGCCATCACTCTTTAATATTAACATGCAATGACTAGACATATGACAGCATTTGCAACAGCTATATCAGTCCTTCTGGAAGAGATAGTTCTCAGAATACAAAAATATCCAATAATCTTCAATTAGGAAAGTTGGATGCTAGGTACCATTGTAGAAACACATCGCGAAGCTGATAATCTCGTGCGCGTGGTAATAGTGAAAACGAAAAACCTGGTATTAAAACGGAGTCGCGCGGTACTCCAACAATTCCTGAAAAGACTAAATCGTTCGTATATTCAGGCTTAGTTCGACTGTATTAGGAAATCTTATACCTATATCAAACCACTGTCAACATTAACTTAAATACCATCATACTAGCCCAAATTCGAATCCTTCCCAATTCCAAATTGCAATGCAGCCCATCTTGCCCTTGTGCTCATATTTCCAGAATGCATCAGCTGTTGAAAGCAGATCAAAATACTTAGCGTACATTGATGGATCCATTACTGCATATTTTGAGATACAACACATGTAGGTACAAGCCGTATAAATTCATTTCAATAATTGTAGCCTCGATGTGTTCAAGGGAAATATATTCCGTGAAAAGGCTGCTACAACCAATTACAGATCCGGCCGGCACCTGGACACATTTAACGGGAAATTAAAAAAAATTAATATATTCGCTAAACTGCAATCTCAGTCCACATAATATTTAAATCGTTTATGTATGTCCATAAAAACAATTCTCAGAAGTTTTCATTTCTTAAAATATAGGTATGTCAAAACAAGTAAAATTTAATGGCATGCCATAACGATGCTTTGCAATTGTGAAGTTCCCCCGAAATTTATGCATATCCAGAAATGAAATTCAATTTCCTTCGATAAAACACATAGCCGAAATGAATGCACACCGAAATAATGCACAAGTTTTCAAACGGTTGTCCATTGTCCTGAATAATAAATCAGACTCAAATATTTTGTATAGAGCACTGTTAGTTAAATCACGATTGAATAAATTTCACAGATATGTATTGTGCACAATATTTCTGGCAGCATTTAAATTTGCCTAGCCATTTTACAATACTGGTTTTCGCATACATCTCTATCGGTAGGACGCAGTTAATAAAGATGACAGTGCAGTGGGACAACTGAACCAGTTTTAATCGAATTCAAAATCTAAATAAATATTACGTGCATAATTTTGTTGAAAGCGGTGATAAATAATAGTCAGAGGAAATACATGTCTTTTTTTCATTACCTAAACGTATAATGTGCAAATGAATAGGCTTTACACTAGTAATTTGTTTAAAGCTGAGTTTCAATAGTTCGAGTAAATTAGTAATTTTTTTGTGACTCATACATTAAATCTCCAAGGGAAGTAGAAATAAATACACATTTGTCAGTACTCATTTTGTACATTGTTGGGAGTACTACTTGAATCAAGCGAAGTATTTTTGAACTGCATATCCTGAACGTAGTCTTTCTTTGCTGGACTTTTATTAAAAAAAATTTACAATATTTAAGACTAGCTATGTACTTACCGAAAAGATAGCGGTGCGTGGCGAGCTAATATATGAGTATTCGCTGGGGATACTTACAGCCGAGCTAACAAGCCACGACAGTTCCACGGCTCTATGAGATCCTTCGAGATCCGGATTGACCTGGCCACCAGGGCGAGACAGAACAATCTGGCTTTTTGCCTTTAAAAGTCAATTCCTTTACGCTTTTGTCTCCAACACACACATATCGTCTAAGAGACGCAATCTTCTGAATCTAGGGGTAATATCTGCATGAGTCGCAAATCCAAAGATACAGAGTTGCTTTTGGACATTTTCATATTTATTATGATACTTTGTTTTAAATGCACGTGGTAAGAGCATAATTAAAGAGATTTTGCTACATAAAGGCAGATTTATCTCGCAAATGGTATATACATATGTATAAGTAGCAACGACTTGAAGCTGGCATTCGAAATTTTTCAAGTATTGAGTACATTTAAACCAGAGTTATGTATGACTAGTTTTACGTAAGTCGACTTAGTATATAGGGCTGCCATCCGTCCTGGTTTCCCCGGATTTGTCCTAGCTTGAAGGGCGTCCGGGAAGAGTCCGGGCGGGGTTTTCTATACTGTCCGGGGTTTTAAAATTTTGGAAACCAATTAAAAAAAAATAATTTTTTGTGTATGTACGGTGTAATTGATAATGCCGACAGTCAGATCGACTCGATTCTCACTCCAGTTCTCTCTTCTGGTCCCAGCCAGTCTTAGCTCACTAACAAAGCTAGCAGTGTAACTTGTCTTGTGTACCTGTCTTTGCTTTATGTACACCCCCCCCCCCCCACCCAAACCAATGTAAAGTCTAAATACTGCAGTGCGTCAATTCACATAATAATAATAATAATAATTGTAAATGCCACCGTACAAATGCGGAAAGTAACCCAAGTTGGCGGCACGTAAAGAGAAATAAAGAAGATATAACAATTTACAAAAACAAAAACAAAAAGTATGTAAGAGGAGTATAATTTAATAAAAAGTAAAATTCACGTTTAAATGAGGGAAACATCGGAACTTTTACCGATCATGCTGTTCCTCGGCATAGTGCAAGTGTATAATTTTTACAACAATTTAATCAGTTTTACTGGATGTTTTTCACTCCATGGACTGCAATTAAAATTAATTTTTTTTTTACAAAACAAAAACTTGGAAATTGAAGACACAAAATTGATAGATGAGTGGATGATTTTACAAAATTTCAGTCAAAATCTAAGCGATAAGAAAAGCTTTTATCGGGCAATCAACACTGGCTTAATTTTTTAAAATATCGTATGCTCATTTGTGCATCGAAGTATTGAAGATTGCGCAGTATGTTTAAGCGTACCAGCTCATAATACCCACGAAGAGAGAATGTTTTATCAATTTCTCAACTGTGGATGAAAGAAAGAAACTCACTGGACATATAAATTTCTTCGTCACTAATCAAAACAAAATTTAATTTCAAAGATTTTCATTGTGTTGATTTTTATACATTATTAAAAAATGATACACGGTGAGAGGTCTTTGCTCTTTAGTCTCTAGTTTACAGAATCTAAACTCCCCAAAATGGCAAGAGACTCTTGTATCAGATCAAAAAACTAGGTTCTGAAGACCATAAGAAAAGGTCTCTAGAGACACATTTAAAGAGCTGAAAATTTGCAAACGGACTTTAAAACATAAAGCAAATTTAAGTTCGAAAATGGGACAAATCGGGTAACAATTTCCTAGGGTTGCCATACACAAATTTCGTTTTTTACTGTATATTTGAACACTTCCTGAGAGCGCGTCAACACAGCGTTTTCATGAAAATAGTAAATATAATTTCAAAAATGGGCTAAATTGGGCAGCGTATTCTTGGTGTTGCAATATAAAAATTTAAGATTTGTACGTATACTGTGAAAACGATCAGTCCTAGACGTTCTTATTGCACCGAAAAGTTCTTCAGAATATGAAATACTATGAAATTAGTCATCGTCATTTATACTTTCCAACGAACCGTTCTAGAAATATGCGAAAAACCACTTCAAAAATCAAACTTGTGCAGATAGGTGACCATACGAAATTACGTACGGGTATTCATCTACAGCATCATAAGAATTGGTCTTATATACCAATTCTAGCTTTTTTACTTGTTTTCCTTATAAAAGGCATTCTTTATATAACTTTCTCTGAAATAATTTAAAGACCGTGCCTCTGTGGTAGGTATTTGTATTCAAAGTTATAATTTCTTTAATATAACTTTCAGGTATGTGTAGTAACTACACATACCAAAAATTGGAAAATTTTAAGGGCTTCAAAGTTAGTTTAAATTTAGTATAATTCAGGCAGTATTCTTCGCACGACAAAAAAACTTAACTTTCAGTAAAAGAAGAACGTTGGGAAAGTGTAAATTTTGTTCGATTTTCAATGGATTTACCCTATGATAAATTAAATAAAAATTAACAAAAAACCTTGCCAAACTCACTCTACAGTTAATTTAACAGCAGAACACACAATAGTCTCCAGAAATCTAGAGACGAAAAATGAACAAACTTCGAAGACTAGAGATCGAGCATGGAAACCCGATTAATTCGAAACACACGACGCGACGGGAGACCGGAGCCGGAGAACAAAATAATTTCTAGTAATTTGGTATCCTTAGAAACGTTTTACATCTCCAAAGTGTATGCATGGGTCTCTGGGTGTCCAGAGATCGAGAAAGTGTTCTCTTGAAGTTAAAGTCTCTCGCAATGTAACTTCACCTTTCCCGAGAAATGAAGCTATGTAAGTAAATGTAAAATTGTATTTCTAATTTGTAGAAGTTTTATTTAGGTTCCTAAATGTAAGAGAGATTTAATTTAGTTCATTCACATCGTTTTATTTGACTGTTTTTTTGTAAACTGACTAATTTTATAATAAATAAATAAAAAAAGACACTATGCATTACAATTTCAAGCAATTTCATTAGTAAGTAAAACAGAAAATTATTTGGCAACAATGTCCGGGTTTCAAGCTAAAATGTGCGGGGCTTTCGAACTTGTCCTAGTTTAATGATTTCACGGATGGGAACCCTAAGTTAGTAGTACTAATCCGGCTGCCCTTTAGTCCGCTCGTATTAAAGCTTTAGCAGTTGTCACATTTGTCAGATCAGCCTACTACTTCACGAGGAAAATGAGAAATAATATTTTGAGTTTGTATGTATACCTCACAAGAGAAGAGAATGGAGCATAGAAGAAAATTTTAAAATTTCCAAAATACTTAATTTTTTTATGACCCAGAATACATCTTCTGACCAGTTCGCATTTTGTTCCTTCTTAATTCCACTCAATTTCATTAAAACTAAATAAAAATTCTCTCTATTAATCAAGTTTGAAAACTCTTCCTTATGAGAGGTTCTTGTGTGCGTTTAATACTAAATTTTTAGGTCAATACCGTATCAGATACCGGATTAAAGTAAGACTAGTTTTCGTAATGCGGTATGTTTAGACCACTGCATATTAGTTCTACGTAAGTCGACTTTAGTAAAAGTAGTCCTAAATAGCAAGGTATAAACAGGCTCATTCCTAGAAGGTACCAAGCTTTTCATGCATTTTAGATGGAATGTTTATTTAGAAAAATTAAGAAAATAATTTTCTTGAAGTAGGAAAGGGTAGAGACCTTAGTGTTATTACCATGACAATTATTGGTTGTTAATATTATATGTAGAATGAACAGTATGAAAGGTATATATTCTTCATGCAAAATTACACAAAATCAAAACATTCGCTCTGACGTCGAAACGAAGCAGCCACTCCAATTTCTTATAAACCATGTAACTGTTGCCCCAAAATAGGGAACTCCATTTCTTGTGTGTTTCAACAAATTGTTTCTACCTCCAACGGTCAAATCCACCTTACTCTTATAATATTTCCTTTACTTCACTCGCACTTTTATTACTTTGCTTCCTTAAGCTTCTTTTCTTAAATTTTTTTTCATGCCGTCAATAGAAGCCGACAAAGTATAATGCACAACTTTGCTTAATATTCTTCTACGCGTGTCGCTTTCAATATCCAATAATTTGGCGAAACCGTCATATATCCATAAACGAAAAATCTAACTTTTAGGACTATGTACATATGTAGTTCTTTTAATATCCATCCATTTATAAATTCAACGACTCATATGGCATTCAATAATAAACAGGTTACAATTATATGTACTCTTCTTACCTTCTTTTTACTCGATTACCTGTTTTTTCCTGTTTCTTCCCATTTTTTTTAATACTTGTTTTATTTAAACTATTTGTAGTTCAATTTTTGCTAATGAGGTACTGGATCGTAATTAACTTATTGTGCCAATTCCCTTATTTTATGAATTTGTGAACAAGCAAGAAGAATGCATTTAATCTGGCAATTCTGAACTCAATACGTAAATTTGCATTTGCAGTATGTGTACATTTCCATTTCCATGACAAAGGGTACTATCGTGAAATTATTTGTTTCTTTGCAATGTATGAATTTACAGCTGATAGGTTTCCAGCTGGCCTTATGTTTTTGATCGGCTTACTTAAAATGACGGATTTTTTGGGAAGGTTATTTTCAGGAAATACACCGATCGTTTTGTTGAAACGTAATAATTTATTAAAACATTGCTCGACGTTTCGGGTCCAAGTGCGGCCCTTCTTTCAAGTTTTTTTAAAAAAATTCTAAATATAAATATTATAAATACCTTATGTCTGTCTACGGCGCGTATAAATATTTCTTAAAGATAATAATAAACGTGAACTTAAAGAAGCATGCCACATATACCTTAACAAAAACAAAGTTATAAACTTAAGGCAGGACACAGAACTAATAAATAAAGACTACAAATACATACTGAACAAACTAAAACCGTAGTATTAGTCATAAAATTTTTAACATTTTCTCAACGACCGCTTAGTTACATATTAGTCCTCGTAGCCAGTAATTGTATTTTCTGTTCTAAAGTCTATTTTAATTTATTATTAATGTATTTTTCTTTTTTCACTTTAATTGATTTTCAATGTTGCTTATGTGTTATTTATTATTATCTTTAAGAAATATTTATACGCGCCGTAGACAGACATAAGGTATTTATAATATTTATATTTAGAATTTTTTTAAAAAAACTTGAACTCATGTATTACTATTATATGTATATAGAGCTCCTGAAGAAGGGCCGCACTTGGACCCGAAACGTCGAGCAGTGTTTTAATAAATTATATACGTTTCAACAAAACTATCGGTGTATTTCCTGAAAATAACCTTCCCAAAAAATCCGTCATTTGCAATGTATATTCTAAATATATATATAAGATAATTGCTTTTTGTATTCATAGTGATTTGGATGACACAGTTAACCAAAACACAACTGAGTTTCTCTATAAGAAAAGATTTATTGTGTTAAATTTTGAGTAAGTTTCTTATAAACAAACAGTAGAATTGAACGATTACGAAAACAAACTTTACCTATAAGAAAAGAAACGATATTTAATGTTATTAATTACAATGTCGGTTCCTTAATCACAATTGGTTTTCTAATTATAATAACTTTCGGTTAACAAAATTTACTCGATGTTTTCAGAAGGCGGTACTTATAGGTTATACTTCATCATGGATCATAACCTACAAAAATTCATCCGTGTATGCCGCGATCTGCTACTTCACTTGATACGCGGGAATATTTGAATTAAAGGAAATTATATTTTTCTTTACATATATAAGTATTAAAAAGCTGTGAACTCGTTTTATGACTTCGACTTCGAATTGTCAACCGTGGTTCATTGGCTCTTTGAAGCATCTTAAAAATTTGAAAAATAAGGCTTGGAAAGGGTTTTGTTCCTCAAGAAGTGTTGCTGATTACGGAACTTATTCTAATTTGCGTACTCAGTACACTTCATGTTTAACTGAATCATACAACGATTATGTATATAGAATTAAGTCGTCCTCGCGTACTAAACCTAAATAGTTTTGGAAGTTTGTGAACTCTAAGCGCAACTGTGATGGATATCCTTCATCGTTACGACTCGAGACTATAGACAGTGTTGATTCCTTGGCGACTGCGAATCTCTTTGCTGACTTTTTTAAAACTGCCTTCTGTGATATAAGTTATAAAGATTTTACCCATTTGACGAAGCATCCGCTGACTTCTCTTCAACCAAAAGACCTGTTGTTCGACAAAGCGTCGATCTCCAAGTATATTTCAAGCATAGCTGATAGTTTTGCTAGTGGTCCAGATGGTGATCTTCCACGCCCATAAAAGACTGTGCTACATCCATCATTTCTGTTTTGTGTAATTTATTTAATTTATCTTTAACATGTGGTATTTTTCCAAAACAGTGGAAGCTTTCTTTGATTATTCCTTTGCACAAGAAGGGCAACAAGTGCGACATTTCTAACTGCAGAACTGTCGATAATTTAAGATGTATTGCTAAGATATTTGAAGCCCTGGATTATGATGCTTTGTATTTCCACAGCAAGCCTTTCCTGCTTCCTTTCAGCATGGCATTATGAAAGGTAAATCTACTACGACTAATTTATTATAGTTTATTAACTTCTACATTTCTACTATTGAAAGCGGAAAGCAAGTCGATTGCATTTTCACGGATTTTAGTAAAACTTTCGACCGAATCAATCACAAAATCTTAATTCACAAGTTGACTGTTGTTGGTTTTCCTACTGTCTTTGTCAATTGTCTTCGTTCTTATTATCTGATCGCACGCAGCGAGTAATATTTCGCGCAGCTTTTTCTGACGATATAGACAATACTTCTGGCATTCCTAAAGGCAGCCATCTTGGACCACTTCTTTTTATAATTTACATTAATGATGTATCTCTGAGTTTGGCTAATTCAAGAATACTTTGCTATGCTGACGATGCCAAAATCTTCCGCATTGTTTCTAATGAAAACGAGTGTGGAATTTTAAACTTGGACTGAGACACCTTTGATAAATGGTGTGCTATTAACTGTTTTCCTCTAAATATCAGCAAATGCACCGATAAGTCCTTTTCTCGTAAAAGAAGGTCTTTCGACTTTATAGTTATACTTTAGATGGATGTTTATTAACTTGACTTCACAAAACCAAAGAGTTGGGTGTCTTCCTCGTCTTTCTTTCGAGGATCATATTGACACAATCGTTACCAGGGCAAATGCTACTCTGGGGTTTGTAAAGAGATGGTCAAAGGAGTTTAATAATCCATTCATAACGAAGGTCCTTTATTGCGTAATCGTTATACCTATTTTGGAGTATGCCAGTCCGGTCTGGTCTCCCTTGAATGCTTTATACATAAATCGCATCGAGGCTGTGCAGCGGAGATTCCTTCGTTTTGACCTGTGTGGGCTTCACTGGCATAAACCTATTATTCTACCTCCATATGTCGACAGGCTTAAACTCTTTCCTTGCATTCTCTCGACAATAGACGAAAAACTTTCAGAGTTATTTTTGCGTTTCAGTGTATACAATGAGAGATAAATTCCCCTGAGCTCGTTCCTGTGCGTTCCTTGAGGAACTATGATTTCTTCGATCTTCCCCAACATAATACGCATGTACGATTCATCAATGTCTCGTCTCTTTAACCGTCAGTTTGATTGCATTAATGTGACTGAACTAGTGAAGTCCTTAGTCAATCTCTCAAGCTCATTTTATCATATATATACATGACTGAATATGTAGAATTCCATTGTTATGAATGCTTTTTGAAAGTGGTCGCTGACATTCGACATGACTTAGATAAATATGAAATATGAATTCTAGCTTTGTAAGACTTTTCTAAGATTTTTCACAATCTCATAATATATGTATTATAGATTTTTAACTAAATTTGGGTGTGAGAAATCTTTTGTCAATATATGTTAACCTCTTAGTGCCGGGCTACAAAACCTCTATAAGCCGTTCCTACACTTTGTTCGTATTCGTCATATATGGAATAAATACCCTTCTAGCTCGGATTCGGCGTACGGGATGTGCTGAAGCATTCAGAGAATTTTTCTTAGCTCTTAATATTCTACAGAATTTAATATAATACTTTTCTTTTCTTTTGTATAGTAATATATACATTCTTGCATTTCTTCAATTTAAAGTATACCTATGTATTTCTGCTTACTCAGCATTTATATAAAAAATTCTATAAATTTTAGTAAATAAGTTCAGTTCACTACATTTGTTTTGTGCGAATAAAATTTTAGTACCGCCAAATTACGTCGGATATTATTTCCAGCGCGAACGAACAATCAGCAAAACTAGAATTCGTCTAAGATCAATTCTAATGATGCCCTAGACGACTGCGCGTTTATAATTTCGTATGGTCACTCATTTGTGAAAATTTGATTTTTGAAGTGGTCGTCGGACAGTAAAAATTATTGAAACTAATTTTTATAGGATTTAATATTTTGAAGAAGTTTTGAGTACAATAAAAACATCTAGGATTGATGGTTTTCACAGTATACGTCAAAATTCAAACTTTCTATATGGCAACAACAAGAAATGGTTGCCCGATTTAGCCCATTTATGAAATTAGATTTACTATTTTTATAAGAACACGCACGGTGTACAAACTTTCAGCTCTCTACGTTCACGATATCTCAGGCAGTGTCCAAATATGTAGTAAAAAGCGAGATTTTTGTATGGCAACCCTACGAAGTAGTTACCCGATTTGTGTCATTTTCGAACTTAATTTTACTTTTTGTTTTAAAGACGGCGCGCAAAATTTGAGCTCTCTAAGGGCACGCGATCTCGAGTTATCGTGCGCACAGCCGACGGACGGACGGACAGACGGACATGCAAAAATCAAAATAACTTTTAGTATTATGCGTGGGTCTTCAATCCAATTTCCAAAGCCGTATTATTTCTATGCGTTATAAACGGAATTACAAACTTAGCACCTATACTCTATGATTTCATCCACGTGAGCAAAATTCCCATAAAGATTGTTTTCTAGTATTTTTGATATAGGTTTAGAAAAAAATTACGAGATTTATGTAATTTAATAGAAAATAGTTTATTTCATTTGTTTGAATTTAAATTAATCTTAAGATTATGGTAATTTAGAAATAACAACTTCAACACAAAAAAATATTAACAAATTAGGACCAAAATTCCCATAAAAACACGACTTCAAAATTTCAAAATAAGTAAAATATTAAATAAGTTATAAGAATATTGAATGCTAATAATGTGTAACGCGCCCATATATATTAATGAGCTCATAAATTCGACTATGCATTGAACCTATGACCCTTTTTAGTATTTCCGTGCATATTGAGACCCAAGCCAATTTAATTTTTCAATGCCTTAATAAAAAATTTGTTTTCTTCTATTGTTCTCAATTTTTTTCATTTTTTCATTTCTTTGTTCTAATTTTTCATTTGTTTTTCAAGTCACTCAATTTCGCTATTTGGGACCTGTTGATGAGTCAAACCAAGACTTGAAACTTGTCACCCAAAGTATAACGAGTTGTGTAATGAAATAACAAATTAAAAACATTTTTTAGCTTTTGCTATATACCGGAGAATCGAAAAAAGTTTCTTCTTCAGTTGTAAGTTATAAATAAAACAGTTTACCTTCCCTTTAGCAAATTTTCCAAAAAGCTTTTAATAAAAGTATTATTTCTCTGTGAACACGTTGGTATTTTTAAGTGAAATTCTCATTTAGAATCCACGCTTTTGTACAGCACAGAAACGAATGTGTTCATGGCCCACTAAACCCAACGCAGATCCCAAAAAGGGCATAACGGTAAACAGATAAAACGAATAGCATTCCAAATCTTGGCATGCGTGAATATATTCCGTATTCCTAGCGCAGATCTCAACAACAACAAAATCGCCCTTGGTTTAACGATAAGTGCAACCAACCAATAAATTCGAAAGAGTCTGCTTTTCCCGCCTGTCACATGCATCCCTGTCCAGAACTGAAACAAGTCTACAAGTCTGCATGGAATACCTGCAAGTCAATTATCCAGAGAGAAAAATTTCTTTGTGACCAGACCACACAGGCAGCAAGGGTTTCTGGTCTCTGGTGAAAACCATCAGGAACAACATCAGCAGTTCTTCTATACCTTCACTACTTAATAATGGTGAAGTGATTGTGGACTCCCTGGATAAAGTCAAAATTGGGCTGCTAGAGTCGCTTCAAATTCTCGTATTTGAATCTCCCGTTTGCATGTCTACATGAGCCTTTACAAATCCGCACGAGAGACGTGCTTATGGTCCTTGAGGGAATTGACGCTCACCTGGAGACTTGCTGACTTTTCTCACGGAACGTTGGAACCTTAGTC
Organism: Dioctria linearis; assembly: GCA_963930735.1. Taxonomy (NCBI): domain Eukaryota; kingdom Metazoa; phylum Arthropoda; class Insecta; order Diptera; family Asilidae; genus Dioctria; species Dioctria linearis. The sequence goes on along the minus strand of OZ005740.1, from coordinate 212,615,326 downwards.
TTCACAATTTGGTTAAATCCAAGATCGTGCCCCTAGATATTCCAAAGGCCCTTGATAGAGTCTGGCACCCAGCCCTTTTAGCCCAACTTACAGCATTTGGTCTCTACCCTCCTCTTCTATTAAGGATTGAAAGTTACTCCTCCGGTCGCCTAATACGAGTTGTATTGTATGGCGTTTGATTTGAGCCGCACCCTATAAATGCCGGTGTGTCCCAGGGCTGTGTTATATCTCAATCTCTCTTCTTAATTTTCATTATTGATCTGCTTTCTCTTACCTTCAATCCCATCAATAGTAGTACCCTTGATTCGCTTACTCATTTGACACTCGTGTGAACTCTAGAGGGAATGTCGCATGTGCTAAACGAGATTACGTGATTAGATAATTCAATAATGATCTTGCCAATATCCTCGCTTGGGGCAAAGCGAATCGCGTCGAATTCATTGCATCGAAGTTCGAAAGCTATCTTGTCTCATTAAAAGATGATCATATAGTGAATTCTTTTCTGAACTTGGAATCGCTCGCCAACCAGAACTGTACTCAGACGTTTCCAGTTCAGAGCTGTCAAATTAGGAATTGACAATTACCGTGTGTGTGCGGGGTAATTCTGTGGTGAGGTTAGAAAGAACCAAAAAATATTACGAGGTAATATCTAGACCAATAATTTCGATCAAGTTTTAGGTAAATATATATAAATATAATCAAATAGGATTATTCATTTATAATACATATAATCATTATTGTTAATTGTTCTCCTTTTTTATGTTATAGAAGTTGCACGTATTCTATCCGATTCAGATTTGGAGACAAATGAGGCTGAAGTGCTCGCACCAGTGAAAATAAAACAATTGAGAAAGCGAATTTTTCAATATTTTTGACTTTTTAAATTCATATTTTGCCTCACAGTTTTCTGGACGGATGGTCAAAGTCGTTGGCTTATTGATCATTACGGCAAATATATGGCACGAACTGGTCCGTGCAGAAAATTCAGAAATAAAAAGGCAGTGTGGGTTCACTTAGCCGAAAAAATTAATGCCGACAGATGAACGGTTCAAACTAATATATATATTTTTAAAATATATTAGTTTTAATTTAATGTGAAGATGTGCTTATATTTTCCGATTTTCCAATGAAGTGTATTATCTTACGTTACATATAAGACTGAAATGTTATCGGAGTGAATACATTTTTATATTCTTTGAAATGTTGATATGATTTTTCCTGTATTTTGTTTTAACTGTAATGTTCAAGTTATTCACTGCTCATTTTCACAGGTATGGATGGTGATATAAGAATATTAACGTTCGTAGTTACAACTCGGGTATTTTTGCTGCAGTGGTAAGAACTTAAGCACAGACGCTTTTTTGATTGTTTTCCTATCAAAAGGTGGTTCGGTTCCCATTCAAATATGTGGGTATTGCATTTTTAGCAAGCTTGTTTTCTTTTTTGCCCTTGCAAACATCAACGAACTGGGCACTACAGACAAATTTATTCGTAACACATTCTTCTTTATTTACATGGAAGTTCTCTACACCCAGAGAAAAAAATTGTGAAATCGTTTATGATTTTACATTTTTTCGATATAAAATGGCTCCATAAACGTTTCTTATTAAATTAATATCGATAATAGTAAAGAGTTCCTCATTCAAAATTCAACATTTTCACACATAGAAACTAACGTTGTTCAATTTCAATTATAGCTTGCCACAAAATTAAATTAACAGCGCATTCTGTTTAAAATAAATGCTTACACCTTAGTTACACCTTAGATTGTAGACGATGAAACAATGAGTATGTCTTTATAAAAGTACGTCTCTTACATGTTATTATAGCGTGTTCCTTCATAATTTAACAAATCGTCATGGTGAATTTTATAACGACCATATTAGGAATTTAAATAGTAACATCGGTTATTTTAACATCGAACACTGTTAATTTATATATGCAACATATATGGTGATTCAAAACTGGATGCCCTTCTTCACCAGTACCAGCCGAGAAATCATAAATGTTGTAAAAGTTAGAACAACTTAATTATCTAGGGTGTAGAAATGATAATAAAAAGACGATATTATGGTAGAAAATTTTTGTTTATTTGGTACTGATCATATACCACTTTATACATGTTATAATATTATAATATGATATGTACATGCACATACTGTACAGAATATCAATTAGTTTTTTTTAATGTAGCAGCTATAAATATTATTATACATTTATAAAATAAGAAAAGAAATATATATATATATATATATACATATTTATATATACTATAGAAAAAATACTCTTCTTCTACAGAAAAGATTCAATGAACTGTTTTTTATGTTAAATCATTTTATTCCTTACATACATCTTACCATTATTTACTAAGTATATATGAAGCGGAGGACTAGTAAAATCACTTAGTTTTTTCACATATAAAACGGTAGAAATATTACCTGTTTCAAAAGACTGAAAGTGAGCATCGAAACGTTTTACTTCTATTTGATAAACTAATGTATAAACTTCATTGTCTCCATTTACAAAGAAATGTTTAATTTTATATATTTTTGTTTGAGATTTGTTCGCAATCGAGAGATAAATATTTGCTTTGTAGAGTCGGCCTTTATAGGTAATACATTTCAATAATTTAATTAATGAAAATTTTTTTTCGTGATCATTAATAATTTGCTCAAAGCAGTCAATTTCAGTATAATTTCTTTGAATGTGTCGTAGGACAATTCACTCCCAAAGCCTCTTTCGTATTGAGAAAGAAACGCAGAAAATTTTATAGATGCTTTCATACTTAAGGTGTGGGGAGTATTCTTTCTTGAAGTAATTGAATTACAGTAGAGCTTGTATTCCCTATGTTTTGCTTCAAACCTCATACTCCAGATATATTTTATAGGACCACATTTTTTAACGGCTGTCGCGTAATGTGTTAGTAAATGATGTTTTGGTTTCAGAGTAGCGCCGCATAAAGAAACATCTAAGGAATGATGAGTTCTTACAAGTTTTTGAATTACCAATAAGTCTTCTTCAGAAAAGCTTGGTTGTAGAATCATATCTATTATAATCTGAATCAAAGTACAAAGAAGTTTCCATGGACGACTACTTTTGGGGATTAAATCTCCTAATATTAAGGGAAGGAAATGTGTAAATGTCCAATTTCTCTCGCAGTCATTTTCAGATTATTAGATTTTAATCTACATAGGGTTATTGGTGGAGAAATATTACCAATTTCGGTTTCACCGTAGGCGAAAAATCTTTTTCTACTGTTTATGGTATCTAAATTTATAATGTTTCCATCGATTAAGGACAATAATATATTGCAAACATTATAAATGCAGACACCTTCAAGAATATCATGCATCATATCCAGAGCATAATTATCTGTGACATGGAAACTTTTAATGAGATTAAAAACGCAATTTTCCCTTACTCCTGTTTCTTCAAAATCATTCTTTATCAAATCTGCTTCATAGTTTTCGGCACTCCTTAAAACTGAGAGGTCTTCTTTTGGTTAGATTATTTACTTTTGTGCATAAACGGCAAAATCTTTTAGCTTTAAAAGATTTCACAAAACCTAAAATACTATTTAAATCTGAGTTGTCACCTAGGATCAATCCTAAAACAAAGTGAATTCTAAAAGTTCCCTCATATGTTATTATATTTATACCTTCCTCTTCCAAGACTATAAGTTCCTGAGTAAGATGAAAATAACAAACCTCATTTCCAAAAGATTTTATGAGTTCAGATTTATTGAAAGCAGTAACAAAAGTGAAGTCCATCTTAGAGAGAATATATTGCGAAACAGAAGGAAATATATAATACGATGCACTTATTGATGTTGTATGGCTTCCAAAAGGATTATTTACTTCATAGTCATCGAAATAGAGGAAAAAAGGTATAATATACTGATATGGCAAGTTTGAAATTTTTTTCTTAAATATCTCTCCACACACAAAATTATTAAGTTTATTTTCTTTTATGTAATATTCAGTATTTTCAATTGTTGCTTTTAATACACCCGGCAACTCAAAAAAAATTTTAAATTGAAATGCTAGCGGCATAATATATATATTAGCAATGCATTTTGATAATGTAGGATTTCTTTTAAGAACCTTCTCTCCAATTCTTTCATTAATAATAAATATCTTAGGTTTATGATACAGATTATCCTTTTCAAGAATATTAAAAAAACCATGCTCGCTTCTTATTTCATTAAAGGGTTTTTTGCAGAGCTCCAAAATCGTCCCTAAGTCATTTGAAATTTCGTTGTGCTTCAAATTTTCTTCTAAAATTATTCCGAAAAAGGAAAACATATCGCTTACGAGATTTTGGATCTTTAGAGCTTCTTTTCGAGGCATAAAAGATTCAGAATATGAACTCAGAGATAGCTTAAGAGCTTTCCTTTTCAAATTCTCTAAAGACATTTCAAATGTGCTTTCATTTCTAATCTCTTCACAGCGCGATGTCGTTACTTCGCCATATAACAAATTTGTGGAAACTTCAGAGGATATATCTTGTTCGATTTCTGGTAATTTAGCATTCACTTTATGAACAACCTCCAAATGTGAGCGAAAGGATTTTACATTGGAAAAAAGTTGATTACAATTATTTTGCATGCACTTTATATTTGATTTAGGTGAGAAGCAATGAAAGTACTTAAAATGATCTGTTAATTCAATTCCAAAAGAAAACTTTTCGACGCACATAAAACAGTAATACATTATATTTAACAGTGAAAACTTCTTTCTAGGTAAAAAGCTAAATTTTTTCCAAGATATTTTTTGCAGTTACAAATCATTAAAATTAGTATTCAAAGAAAACAATATATTTTTTCACTTAAATGACATATTTTCTTATCTTACTTAATTTAATTTTCAATAATGCTGAATATTCTTTTTATTTAAAAATCTAATGCGTCGACTATTCTCTTCGAATTAACAGTACTTTAGTTTAGTTTAGTTTCCGTTTATATGTGAATAAAAATTAATTCTCAAATACTTTAAAAAAAAAATAGATAACTTGTTAAAATAAAATTCTGTCTATTTACCGATCTTTTGTAAGAAATTAATTATGGCTGCTACCGATGGTATATTAATATCAAATTTTGTCACAATCTCGTAAAAATACTTTTGAATAGAGGTCCATGGACCTTGGCATGCTTTTGGATATTCTAAAATAAGTGTTTGAAAAATTTTGAAACATACATATATCAACACATTCTAGGAACGAGTTTAACTTGTACAAAGTACCGTCAAAGTATGTATAAAAGTTCTCAAGTTGAAAAATGTCAGGACTAGTTACAATAATGAAAGGCTGAATAGTAAGGTCAGTCTTGTAATACTTCGCAGTGAGCTTACCAATTGTGTTGTGATAATTATTAATACTAACTATTATCATTTATTGTGACCTTTCGTCTTTTCCCATCTGATTCGTCAAAACGAGCTGTTGGATGTATGACTGCATTTAACAATAATGTATAAATGTAATCAATAGAATCTGTCATCAAAAGATATAAAACCATTTTCCAATACGCTATTAATATTTGTAAAAATTACCTAAATTCGTCAATTTTTGTGTAGCCATGAATTTTTCTTTGCTAGATTTATCCCGTAAGTGTACGTCGTAGTAAGAATTAATTTTCTTCTTAAAATCATCCCATCTACCTAAGAGTGAGTACTCTTTGTCTGGGTAAAGCAAGTGAAAATCAATAGTTATCTGCAAAAGTTAACTTAATAATAATAGTTAGATAAATTTTGATATTTCTTACCAGTTCATAGCCTCTGGCATCTTAATATCTTGGCCAAGAGCTTAAAAATTCCGAATTGGTTTGGGTTTTATTTTTCAATTCCTTTTGCCGAACGCGAAAAGTTTTTTCCCAATTGTCCTTTACTTCTCCCCAATCATCGCAATTTCTGCTAAGTGAAGCTTTTAGCGCTTTTGAAATACTTTCGTCAATTTCAGTATAACAGACTGAATTTTCGGGCTCCGGTTTTGATTGTGAATGTGTAGATATTTTCTTAATCTTAGCTTTTATGTTTGAATACTTGTCATAAAGTTTTCCTCTTGGATTTCGTTTTCCTTGTCTAGGAACAAAGTAGTATTCCTGATAAAAAAAATTGTTTGAAGTTAAAATGTGTATGAAATTAACATGTTGTAGACATACTTCGCATTCATTAGGAAAAAGAATCCTAATTTGTTTGGTCAAAGGCGGAAATCCGCTTGGACTTAGTTTACTACCACTATAGTTTACGTCCTCTAATATAATATGTAGATATTAGTTCTTGTCTGAGAAAGTCCAACAAGTCATCGTTTTTGGAATAGAAATCCCGTATCGCTTTTCCCCTTTTCGACTTGTTTAATAATTCTGATAAATCCTGTAATTTACAGCGGATTAGTATGGTTCTTCGATACCTAAAAAGTTAATTATGTGCTTTTGTGTTTCGGAAGGATATTTTCTTATCTATTATGTATTGAGTTAAAAATGAATTGTTTTTTTTTCTTTTCCTCTGCAGCGGAAAGCGAATCGAGCAGCATAATAAAAACCACTCCTCCGAATTTATGTACAGTAAATATATAATAGTAATAAAAGTGTAAGCTTACTAGGGTGTAGTTAGATTTTTCCTCCGGTGTACTTAAAGATGACAGCGTAACAGATGATTGACTGTTAAGTGATTTAACCCAGGAGATGACCTTGGAATCTGCAGAGCATGTTTCATAATCGATGCCATACTAAAAAATGCATGTTTTGAGTTGAATTCCGTTTTTCAATCAGACTTAAAAAATAACTACCTTTTCTTTTCTCCAAACGAATAGTTTTTCGCGAAATTTTGCGCGGAGACCAATGCTTTTGATTGCATCTTTTATATCCCCTTTTGAAAGGTCTTTTAAAGTGTCAAACGACATATCAGCTCCTGAAGATTTGTGATGAAAGGAATATTGTAAATATTTAAAAACTTTCTGCTAAATGCATTGCTAGAATAATTAACGTTTTAGAAGCATGGTATTGGAAAACGAAATTGTTCACTAATATTATCTTTTTATAAGATAATATGGAACAAATTGGCAGTAGCCGTCTAGGTATAGAAAGAAAAACTTGTATACACCAGGAGGGGGCCACCTTAATGACGTTGGAGGTAGATAAACATTGTGGTATTGTTTTATATTAGATGACTCACCCTAATACGTCGTCACATAGAAACCCTTGTTTCCACTCCAAAGCATTTACAAGAATGATCGTATCCTTTCGCATTTCGGAGTTATGAAGCTTCAAATTTGAAATTTTGAAATTTTCACCTACTTTTATTAAATTAACCATTATTTTTATTGTAAAGCAGGTTATCAACATGCATAGTCCTATCGAAAATTTAATTGCTTGTACCTAACTATTTATCAAAATAAAATTAAAAATGGTAAAAGTACGTATATAATATTTTAAAGCGGTCACTTTGAACTTCGTAATTTCAGTACAAAAACACTGTGTTGATGACGTGTTTTACAACAAGAATAACGGATCATTTGCAAAAAGAAGGCTAAGATTGCAATATTTAAAATTATTAAGCATTATAACTATGTAATTGGGAGGGACACGAATATTATTGTAAATGGAATAGGTGAAGCTCTTTTCTTGAATTACGTATCAAAGATGATAATTTTTTTTTATATTTACGAGGTGTATATTATAAAACTGTTAAAAAAATGGTATCACACTGTATCGCCTAATTTTATTTCTCTACTATTAATCTCTTTAGTATTGCTGATTTACTCTGAAATAACCTGTATAATATAGTAGGATCTCGCTCATCCGAAAGCAAGAATGCAAATTTCTCATTATAAAACTTGGTAAACAATTACTACTTTTAGGCATTTTTACACCAAGTAAAAATTGCACTAATAAAATCTTATCACTATGCTTACCTTGGAGAGTTGTATATAAATCCTCTAGCTTCCAATCTATTAACAAGTTGTACAAATCAATGTCGAAATTTGTTACCGTTTCAACAGCAGAAATATCTGGTGGCAATGTTATAAAGACACTATTAGATGTTTCTTGGAAGTTATTTTCACTCATTTTAATTAGCTCAAAAAATAAGAAAAACTATAAAATTCTAACAGCACTTTTCACTTGCATAAATCCTTTGCAATAAAGATTTTAATAACTGCGATAATTGTCCACAACACGCTTTTGTAAAAATAGTACTGTATATACTAGTCGGAAATTATGGAACTTCGATTTCAATGCACGCCTACTCCGCAATTATCAACACTAGAGTGACTAAATCAGTTCCGATTCAAGTGCAATGCATACTTTTTACGGTTTAAAACAACGCCACACCATGTAAATTCTACATTGCATATCTTTAAAATAAAGTAGCACATTCATCAGTAAATTACATTTGTTCCGATGAAATTTAATGAGTGTATGTATAGTTTCATATATCGGTCATATTGAATCGGCCAAAACCTTCGAGAATACTTCACAAGCCATGAAACAGACTCCCACCCTACCACATGCGAGGCCCAACGTAGTCCTTACATTCTAAAATATTTGCCGTGCTCTTATGTAAAACTGACAAAAGTTTGATTTGAATAGCTCTCCCGCTCTAAACTACTATTCATACAGAAAAATGGTGTTGTGATTATCTTAAGCTTAATTTCTTATCTTCCGACCCGTAATAAAATTTTCATACCTTTCCTAACAAAATTATTTAAAAATATTTATCTTAACCAAATGACTACGATTCTTCAAACAAAAACTCTCAGCTGAGTAGTCATTATAATGTCCCGAGCTTTAAATTACTAGAAGACTATTTTCCTGTATGGATAGTAGTTTAGGCTGTATAGCATATATAAAGTCAATGTTTGGCACTTTTCCATAAGGATCAATATAGAACATTTTAGAAAACGGACTCACAACGCATACATATAGACTTCTGTTTCATGGCTTGGGAAGTATTCTCGAGGGTTTTGAATCGGCCCAATATACTACTACAAATATGAATTTAATATTGTGAACTTATGAATATACTTTTCTCAATGTAAATTTGATGTGACATCGATATACTATCAACGTTATTACATTTTTAAGTGGAACTAATGTTAATTTTATATTGTTCCAATATATATTTAAGCATTGCCATATTAAAGCATAGGCTTGTCATGTTAATTTAACTTTGTGATTAGTGTACAAATGTCTTTATTGTCTTACATTTTTTGTATATAATTTTACGTGGTGGTTTTTTTCTGAGTGTACCAATTTCTTACAAATATTAATATTTTGTATTGGTTGTTTAAATAAACTGGCATGTTGTTACCTAGTATTCGTACAATTTGGAACACAACAACGTTTGACAATATTAAATCCACATGAATAACTAGTCGACATTTTTATAATGTAGATTCAACGAAATTCCTAAACCCAACGCAAAGCAAATCCAATTAAATTTCTAAATCAACGCAGTAAACACTTGTTACTACACGGCCGGTTTTTACAGTAATGAGATATATCATAAAATTCTACTCAGATCAGCACCGATTGTTAGAAAACAAGGAAGAAAAAGATAGCAGCGAAAGCTATTCTAACGCAGTCGCATTGTGATTTGTTGTGATGTTATGTTATGTTTGTTTGTGATGTTATTTTTCGTCGATTCGCTTCGCTTTCTGCTTCCAATGACAAGTAGTACTCTGAAGTCATACATATTTGGGACTTGAAAATTTATTCGAATCTGCTCATATGAATAGTCTGATAAGTTATAGAGTCTGTGCTTGTAGGGACTCTTCTTGGATTCTCGTCTCCAGAAAAAGGATTTGTAAGAATATTGTAAAGCAGTCATCCTCATTGTAACAAATGAGCTGCAAGACGAATGGAAATGGAAATTACTTATTTGCCTTCTGTGCAGCTCGTCTTTCTTCGCCGAAAGCTTAACTGGTTATTGCAGTAGCGACACCTCTCGTAATGCCCTATTACGGAAGCAAAATGTGTTAAATTATTATTGCTCCAAGAACGAAAATAAACAATTACAATATAATTTTTTAATTTAAAATAGTACACAAGTGATCTCGTTTCATTTCTCCTCTTCTATGGATTCGCATTGTCTGAAGAACTATGCCCAATATCAATTGATGACAAATCCTGGTCGGATATGGTAACAGATTCCTCTCTCTCTTCGGAATGGTCAACATCTATGGCTAAATTATGAAGGCCATAGCATGCAATTATAAATTTGGAAATTCTATCGACATCGGTAATATCCACTTTAAGGAGTTGGATAATCTTTTTTTTTTTTTTTTTTGAATTCCAAAAGCATTTTCGATCAGAACTCTCGTAGCGTTGAATTTATCATTATATATATTTTTTTTATTTGATAAATTTTCATAATTACGGTAAAATGTAAGCAGACATTCTCTAATATCATCGCGACATCTCTCAAAATATGAAATTTACCCTAGCAAATCGATTGAAGTTTTCCAGATAATTTAAAAACTCGGCTATCATGTATTTTGGTAGGCGCACCAGTAAAAACGACTAAAAATCTTCTTTTATGGTCACAAACACCTTGGAGAGTAATTATGGTGTCTGATCATGTCTGTGTATGTTGACCTTATTTTATGCCTGTGCGTGCGTATGGGTATATGGCTACCATCAACCGAATTACATTTGGGAAACCTTATACAGCACTTCTGTTATTTCAAATATTACTTTCTCAAATTCATGGGACGATTGCTCCTTTTCTGCAGTCGGTTCTGGAAATTTTAAATAAATTCCAGCTACATCATATAAAAAATCCATTGCTAAATTAATTATTTTAAAACATATGGATTCGGCCAGTCCAAAAATGTGTCCAACCGCATGCATACTGCATTTGTTGCCAGCAAACCTTTTAAATGTTAATTTAAATATAAGTAAACATAATTTAATTATAACTTCAAAATCAACCGTAACAAACTCAGCACAAAAAAACCAACAAAAAATATTTGCTAGGTACAGATTTATTTCCGCCACGATACGTTCTTTGAGTATAAAAGGAACTGCTTGCGAATTTCTCCGAAAGTTCAATATAAATCTCCCGTTTTACGCTACAATATTTCTGAAACTGTATCCGTCGAATCTTCGTTTAAAATATTTAATACCAACAATAAGTTTTTTTGATTAGGCATATTGTTTAATAATGTTTTGCCACGCACAAATTATAATAAAATGCAAAACAAACGCTGTAATAATGTTTTTTCTACACACAAATATATTAGAAATCAAAACAAACACTAATACTATTTTTTTCGCACACCAATTATAATAAACTTCAAAGTAAAAGATGTAAAAATTTTTCCACAACAAATAACACAAATATCCCGCTCAATCAAAACAATAAAATATAACCTCAAACGACTGTGAACACCCGACTCCGGAAAAATTTGGGTGTGGAAATTTGAAACCAGTGGCAGCTCCAAAAATAGCCGAGTTAGAAAAGAACGCGCCTTTGGGTTTGCTACTGGTGTGGTGGGAAGAAAAGAGCACGAAAATGAAAGATTAGGTGGCAGTGTTTACACCGAGTGGCAGAAAAGAATTCACTAATAATTTATCCACTCCCGTTTCTTTTGATGGACCCTGATTTAAGATAGACCATCTTTATGTACTCTTGGCAATCATATTTCCAGTAAGTTAAGCTGGACAGATCACATCATCTGTAAGAAATATTTCAGCCCGTCAAATCTAGCGCTCCTCTACAGGTCATATGTCAGATCTCGAATGGAACTCAATTCCTGTATCGTATGCTATATATATTTTCTAATTAATTAATTGTCAATTCACCAATTATAGTTCTTGCATTTCATATGCTACATATATATTGTATGCGATGTTAGATTTAATATTCAAAAATAGCGCTTAAGTTTGTATACTATTTTCTATTTGTTATACTATGCTAAAAATAGAGTTCAGTAAATATTTTGTACCAGCCATTGTTGTAAAAATTTGTAGCACCACTTGCATTCTACCCTTCAACATTAAACATGAAAGGTATTGTTTCATTTTTAGTCGACACAAACTGCAAAAAAACTTGCAGTTTCTACAATTCCCATATCTGGACCGGGGCCGCTCGCGCAGCTTTAGCTTCATTGGATAGTGTCCAAAGTAGAGAATGCAAGCTCATTGGCGATTGGGCAATAACTTGTCATATCGACTCACTCCAGGGGCCGAATTCAGTAACTCGGAGAGTTGTGGAGTTGTGGAGATGACAGTTCTTTTGCCACTTAATTCTCCACTCTGAATTCTGTAACTTGTGGAATTTGTATTCAGATTTACCAAACTCTCTATTCAACTCGGAAAAACTCTCGGCTGTGTTAGTTGTGGAGAAGTAACAAAAAGATTTCTCAACTGTCAGTGTTGTCTGCTTTTATTGTCCTTTGTGAAGGTACCAATGTACCTAGGATTTTCAAATTGATTTATGTATTCACTTCATATCCTGGCCATATTTACAAATCAAATTATGGAAATCCTTGCAATACTTACAGAGAAATAAGGATTTTGGTGTATCAAGGTACCCAAAAAAAATTGTGATTCTCGCGAAAATGGTCAATTTGGTCGTCTTCCAGTACAGAAGAGATCCTATAAAAATTTAAATATGCACGCTAAAGCTTGGATGTAGGTTGAAATCGCATCTACATTTTGTCCCCTAATTAGATTTGTAATTAATTTTCAATCCAATAAATGGTTTTTGAGATAACTGCAAATGAAGTGAATCAGCCTTCTTAAGATGAAAAAGTGGCCGTCTTCTGGTACAAAAATGGACATATTTTCAACTCATCATTATGAAGAACTGGTAAGTCGTGCAAATTAACTTTCCTTGAAAAAAATGTTCACAACAGAGTACTAAGGGATGTAAAATAAACAACGGTAAAAATATATGGAAAATATAGAAACTGGGGTGTATATGACCCAAGTGCAAAAAATCCGTCTTTCGGCGGTAAAAAGTCAGTTATAAAGTTAAAATGATCAAGAAAAAAATTATACCACTCGATTACCCGTTTCTCCCTCTTTAATTTGATACAAAACATGACGTATTTTGGACAACCCCCAATGAGGGGGGGGGGGTACGACCCCCCTCAGAAATTGTTCACCTATATTGTTGTACTCTAGACTCTAAATCTGTAGGAAAAACCGCAGTGCTCTACGACCCTCCCTCACAGAGTTATCCGTCTTTCAATATTTCGATACTTCTCACGTTTTCTTTAACTCCGCAAGTATGTTAGAGAATCTCGAATGGAGAGTTAGGGAGTTTTAACCGGAGAAAACGAAAATTCTCATTTCCCAAACTCCCAAACTCTCCGAGTTAGTGAAACCGGCCCCAGCACCGTCGCAATGTTGGATGCCTTTCGCTCCTTTATCGCCCCAGGCATGGTCAATGTTCCGATGAAATATCTAGTCTGATCCCTTGTAGAATGATTGCTGCACGCAATACTCGCGCCGCACACCGCGCACGTCTTTTTACCCTTTAAATTACCTTCAGTCGTACAGTAAAATTCCGTGAAGCTTTTCTATTCCGAACTGTGCGAATGCGGAAGAGTCTAGCATCTTCTGTCCTTCCTCCGGCATATAATCTGCGGAAGTTTAAGAGTTACATTCATCAGCACCTCCGCCGCTCTCCTCAAATTCCCTAATTCCTTTCCGTATCTCTTTCCTGCCATGCTCTGTGGTAGCCCCTGAGCTTGGCTTAATTATGCTGTTCAGTCCACACATAATCACTCTCGGCACTTTCACTTGGCATAACACTCTTATTCTTTTCTAAATTTAATTGAGTGAGCGTCGAGATTCGGAAAACTGTTCTAGTTCCTATCGGAACTGTATTGTATTTTCCTTTAAGTTTTTTAACTTGGCGAGTCTCTTTCGCGCTCTGTTTTTAGTTTGTGATCTAATGCGTCACAATGGGTATTCACCAGTTTATCCGATTGCCGCGCCTTCTTGTATAATTTGTTTAAAAACTTATCTAAACTTACTTGACTATTCGGACCTGGCAAAACGGTTCCGTTTCGAAGTCGAGGTCCTGTTGGGAAAACTTCAGCAGCAGATGCTGTACATTCACCGGGGTGCTGTGTATTGGCACCTGGGGTTGCTCCCGCGTCGGCTAAAGATGGAGGAGAGTTTTCCCTCGCTTCTGAGTCTGTTTCCTGCTGAGGTAGAGCAGGATTGTCGGCTGGAATATGATGCGGTCTTTGTGAAAGGGGGCTCCTTGCCAGCTTAGGTCCCTTTCTTTAACCGCCTTCGAGTTCCCTCTCAATCCTTGGTAGGTTGATTTCGTTCTGTTTTGCAGCTGGGGGGCCTTGGGCCGTCTTAACTTCCCTTGGTCCTAGTTGAAATGGGGGTGTTTTAGCCGTGAAGGATTCCTACACAGTTCAGATTTGTTTGGTTTCAGAAGGCCTCCTAATTAAACCCAGAACAAGAGAGCAACGCTTTCATTTAATAAAAACTTTATTCTAAAATCCTATTTACAAAGCTCGATAATTATATACAAAATTTAATATGACAAATATGCAGAATCAACAAATTCAATTTAATAAATTTAGTTGACAACAAATTTTATGCGTGAAATTCGATCTCACGAAATTGTTATTTGTCTGCAGGTGTTGCTGATGCAGCAAAAGTGCATGAAATTTACCTAATTAAATTGAATTTGTGCTGAATTTTTTTTTTCTTCAATAAAAGTTATTGACTTCTGAATTTGCTGATTGGTTTTTAATGTTTAATGCTTAAACATCCTCCCCCCTTGAGTTGGTGTCCAACACAAATGTCTGGTCCAGGCCCTTGCGCTTTCTTGGGATAGGTAGATGCTGCTCCCCTTGCGATGCTCCTGGTAGTTTAAAGATGTTGGATTTCTTACACCGCAAATACATTAAGTAGCTGAAATTGCTAGCAAAGCCGTCACTGATAGATAGGTCACGGTATAGTGATGGACATCATGGACGTTAAAAGGTTGAAGCTGCATTGAGGCCTTTGATTCTAGAGGTTAGTTCCTTCATTTCTCGTGCATTAGATTGCAGATGAAATTCGGATGAGGCGAGTTGCGGTGTCCTTTGTGTTAAACTCAGGTGGTCTTCTATCAAAGCACTGATGTTTATCCGTGGGATAAGTGCGGAGGTAAGGTTACTTTGATACCGGCCGTGTCCGCTAATTGTCATGGAACTCTGTTTGACTGCGCACTCTGGTCGTAGCCTTAAGATTCCACTTCCGTTAAGTATTTTGAGTAGGACTTCGGCTCCACAGACAATATTGAGTGTAGTTTCCGCATCCAATGAAAATAGCCAGTTGTTGGGGGTGTGAAGCTGAATCCATATCTTCGAGAGCTTTGTGGTTCGGAATCGACACGTTGGTGATAATGTTTGGTGATGATTTAGTAGCTCCATTTCACAGTGGCTCACACTGGATTTTAAGTTGTAGATCGGATGATTTTGAGCACATAGATATCGTTCATCGTCTAATGTTTTGCATTTGTCCAGTTCGAATTGCATTAAGGAATAGTATCGGTCTCTCGGTAGATTAACGATGATCAATTAAGATAAAGCTGTTTTTGTGGAGTGTAGGAATTGGGATTACTTTAAAGAGTTGAAAGTATTCATCTTGTTGTAGTGGAATTCGTATGTCGAATAGGATATATGATTCTGTCGCCCTTGCTGCGGCTGTCATTAGGCTGTAAAGTAACAAACCGCCATCCTTTCCATTTCCAAGAATTGTTAACATGGAAGGAAGGTGCACTTTAATTTGTGCGATTTGTTCTTGTAGCTGAATAGGAGAGAGCAAAAGAGGATTAATTTTGTTGTGATGAAGAACCGTTAAAACATCAAGTAATGCTCCTTGAATTCGATGAAAATTTTGGAGGACTAGCGTGGTTAGTATGGACAATGAGTTGAAAGTTTGTGTACTTTGTTGTTCGTATTGAGCATTACCTACGTACTTGTGTAAAGCTTCGATGTGATTCTTTATGGAGGTGAACTGCTGTTGACTGGATTCTTCCCTGCCTTTCATAATATTTGTAGTAGATTCCAGAACTGATGTTTGATTTTTTAGTAATTGCATGAGGTAATTTTCATTCATCCGTGTTTTTTTAATTTCACCCATTATATATTCAGCGTACTCGGAGTCGAGTACTCCAAAGAGTTTGCTTGAAATATTTCCGATTATATTGAGAGGTGCTCTTTTTACCATTTTGTGGCCACCACTTCGTTTGTATAAAAGGTCACTTGCTTCCTCTAGTTCTCTAAGCTGATGCTCGAACTGATTTAATATCTCTAGGCAATGATCCTTTCTGATTGTTGTTGCATTGCAAAGGTGGTCTATTGCCGCTATACAACTCCTTATTCCTGGAAACTCGGCCCAGTAACTTGTTAGGTTATAATAAACCAGCAAGTTCCATTCATTGCTTATTATTAGAGCCTGGCCTATAGATTCGAAGAATAACCCAGGATTATCTGTGAATGGGGCTATCTCTACTGACTCATTAATAGGTACTCCGAATTTTGGCAGCACTAAAGATGTTAGCAGGAGAAAACTGACAGCCATCGAATTACCTCTTTGTGGATTACTTAAAACTTGAGTCTGTTGCGGAATACCCTTGCTCTCTTCTGCCGTTATGCTTGGTTGTGTGGTTTTTGCCTGTTTTGAGAATGTTATCCAATTTAACCAGTTTGGGTTTATAGGCAAGAATCTGCCTTTCAATGGATGATTGACTTTCTTGCCAGAGCTCAAGTTTCGCCTTTTGGCAGGAGGACTAGCAATGATGTCATCTGTTGCCGCGGGCTTAGTTCTTGGTGGTCCTTGCAGTAGGAGGCATGTAGCTCCGTTTGTTATTGTTTCGGTAAATTGTTGACTGTTTGAATCTTCGTCCTGATGGTTATTGTTGTACTCTTCAATTGGTAGTGGACACAGGTTGTGGATCGCTCTTTTAAAAATTCCAGATGCTATTTTTATATTCACAACCCTGGTGTTATTATCGGGTCCCATTTAGGGTGCTCTTTTTTAAGTCATGTTGTTTGTTTTTCCACTTGTATCTCAGTTGTAGGTCCTGTAGATATTCTAATGACCATCTCTTCCAGAATGATTGTTGGATATGGTGCAGTCGTCTAAATCTTGTAAGACTGCTTATGTTTAGGGCACTTACATCTGCTTCTGCAAAGGCTGTTAGTGGCCTGCCTATCAGGAACTGTCCTGGCGTCAGAGCGTTCAAGTCGTTTGGATCGGACGACATGGGCGTTAAAGGCCGTGAGTTGAGAATAGCTTCGATTTGAGTGATGACTGTATGCAATTCTTCCTGCGTCAGGCTCGCATTTCCAGTTTGCCGTACAAGATGCTTCTTCGCAGATTTTACTGCTGCTTCCCAGAGACCTGCAAAATGCGGTGAACGTGGGGGTATTGGCTTCCAGTCTATGCGATTTTGTGAGCAAAGTTCGTGTATGGACTCCTTCAATTCCTGTGATTTGAATAAGTCATCAAGCTCCTTTAATCCAGATTTAGCAACAACAAAATTGGTTGCATTATCACAGAAAATTGTCGCGCAAAGTCCTCTTCGAGAAATGAATCGTTTTAGTGCATTTATGAAGGCGATAGAACTTATATTGCTGACGATTTCTAGATGAACCGCCTTTGTTGCGAAGCAAACAAAGACTGCGATATATGCTTTATCTGAGATGGCTCGTCGCTGCGTGTGGTGAATGACAATCGGTCCACAAAAATGAACTCCTGTGGTGTGAAATGGTTGTGCAGGAGTTACTCTTCTGGCTGGTAGATCGGCCATGAGTTGAGTGATGCTCTGTGGTTTGCATCTAAAACAGCGAATGCACCTATGCACTATCTGTCGTGCTAGTGTCCTGATGTGTATGATCCAGAATCTTTGTCTCACGATTTCTGTTAAGGTCTATGGAGCTGCATGCATGTGCTTTCTGTGAATATTATTAAGCAACAACTCGCTGAATATTTGATTCCTTGGAAGTAACATTTGATGTTTTGCTTCTACGTTCAGTTGGGAATGTTTTAATCGACGAAATCGTCCAGAAATGGGTTCAATGATTGGATGGAACTGTTGGTGTCGAACGATTTGTTATCCTTGATATTTTGCAACTCTTTGCTAAACGTTATGCGTTGTACATTTCTGACTAGGCCATTTTGCGCTATGTCCAGTTCTGTTATCGTTAGAAGGCCTGTTGATCTACGCTCGTTTGGTAGTCTGCAATTTACCCAGAAACGCATGCAGTAAGCGAAGATTCGTTGAAGCCTCGTGCAGGAATTTTTGTGATTGACAGATGCAATTATGTCCGTATAATTTTCTGTCTTTAACCTTTTTGAAAGTGCGAATTTTCTTTCTCGAGTTTCAGGCACCTCTTGCACTGGTTGAAATTTTTGGTTGGGCCATCTTGATGCTGGTTCAAATAAGAAGTCTGGGCCCTTGAACCGTAGCTTAGATTGGTGTAGTTTAGCTGGAAGCGTGCCCCGAGAGATGATATCAGCAGGATTTTGGGTACCTTCTACATGATGCCACTGATGTTCAGTCGTTAATTGTTGGATTTTTTCCACCCTATTTGCAACAAAGGTGCTCCAAGTGTAGGACGGTGCTGCAATCAATGAAAGAACGATTACTGAATCCGTGTAGTAGTAAACCTTTGATAAATTCTTCGGTAGACATTGACGTATCTGCTCCACCAATTCTGTTAAGAGGACAGCAGCGCACAGTTCTAGTCTTGCTAGCGTTGTCGATTTTAGTGGTGCTAATCTTGACTTTGAACACAACAATTGAACACGTATTTGGCCGAAGTCATCTACCGTCCTGATATAACAGCATGCTCCATATGCAGATTCACTGCTATCAGAAAAGGCATACAATTGAAGCTCCACTGGATCGGTGAATGATACGTGTCTTGAGATTTTGAGACAACTGAGCTTTTTCAATTGGCATTGAAAGAGTTGCCACGTTTTCTATAACTGTATTGGAAGTTCTTCATCCCACGAAATGTTTGATTTCCATAGATCCTGTACAAATAGTTTGCCAAGAACAGTCACAGGTCCAATTAGTCCAAGTGGGTCAAAAATACGAGTAATGTCTGACAGAACTGTTCGCTGTGTAATCTTATCTGACTCATGGTCTGTTGTTTTGAATTGAAAGACATCATCCCTTGGTTGCCAAATCACTCCTAGGGTTTTCACGACTTCGTCTCCTTGGAGCAGTAGTAGTTTTTCTCTTAACTCTTCAGGAATGGTACGCAATATATCTGGGTGATTTGAACAAAACTTCCTTAGTTCGAAATTTCCACTTTTTAGAAGTGCCACTAACTCCTCTCTTAGTTTGATGGTATCATCAATGGAGTCTGTTCCAGTTAGGATGTCATCAACATAAGTATCAGTTCGTATGATCTTAGCTGCTCGAGGAAAGGTGTCGACTTCCAAAAGTGCTAATTGATTAAGACACCTTGTAGCGAGGAAAGGTGCTAAAGCCGTGCCATATGTCACTGTTTTGAGCTGGTATGTCCGAAGAGGCCTTTGTGCTCGCGCCAGAGAATAAGTTGATATTTTCTTTGCTCGGGATCCACTTGAGTTTGCCGATACATCTTGCATATAACTGCGGTCATCACATATTTGTGCATTCTAAATCTTATTAGATTGGAGAACAAGTCTGATTGTACAGTTGGTCCAATCTTGAGGATGTCGTTGAGAGATTTGCCAGTTGTAGTCTTGGCTGACGCATCGAACACTTCACGGAGTTTCGTGGTCGAACTGTCAGGTTTAACAACGCAGTGAGGTGGTAAGTAATAATTCTCGGATGGGCTGAGTTCCTTGTGTATTGCTTGCATGTGCCCCAGGTGCTCGTATTCTCGCATGAAGGCCTGATATTGTCGTTTTAGCTCTTGATTTTTGTCTAGTTTGCGTTCTAGACAAATCGCTTTGTTGCCATCTCAATTGAGGATCCCAACTTGTGTGGTGGCTCGCGAAATGGTAGCTGGACAATGAGCTGACCTGATGGAGAACGTTGAAATGTCTCTTGAAAGTGCTGCTCGCATTCGTATTCTTCCTTTGTCATCCGGTTTGATGGTGCATCATGTTGGTCTAATTCCCCAAATTTTACTAATTGTTTCTCTAGAGATGCCACTGAAGGCTGAGTTACAATACTGCATTGGAGACGACTGATGGACGACTTATTTGGTGTTCTCCCTGCTACAATCCAGCCCAAGCCGGTGTTTTGTAGGAGAGGATGAGAGGCAGATGGTTGGAATTTCTAATCTGGCCACCTTGTAAGAGATCATAATACAAGTCAGCTCGTATCAGCATGTCGATTGCTTGAGGCTGATAGTAATCGGGATCTGCCAACTGGATGTTTGCTGGAATTTCCCAGCTTAATGTACACACATATGTTGCTGGCTGATAGTCGCTGATCTTCGGCAGTACAACAGCTGTAAGTGTTGTTGTAAAATCATTTGCTCTAGAGTGTAAGGCTAATTTAGTCTCGTGTTTGGAAATGGTTTCGTGTCCACCGATGCCAATAATCGGAATGCTAAGTTTGTGTCTCTTTAAACCCAGCAGTTGAACAAAAATGTCCCGGATAAACTGTAATTGAAACGCTGAATCAATTAGTATTCGACATGGCACCAGAGCTCCTGTTGCATTGACGATGTCCACTACAGCTGTTGTCAGTAAGACTTGTGATTTGGCTGATGCCTTATAACTGGTGGTAGCTTTGTTCGAAGTTTGGTGCATTAATTTTGAAGGAATAATTGACTGCAGTGTCGTGTTATTCTGTCGTATTGTATGATTGGGCTTGGCGGTCTCTTGCTTGTCGCGGCATGAATTGTGAAGCAGACTGTTGTGTCGGCCCCTGCAATATGTGCAATTTCCTGAAGTACATCCTTGAATCTGATGTCCAGGTTTCAGGCAGTTAGGGCATAACTTGAATTGCTTGACTAGCTGGAACTTATTGTCGAGTGATGAATTCAGAAACTTGTTGCATCTGTAAATTTTATGTTCTGCTTTACAGACGTTGCTCTCACAAATGTAACAGGCTTTTTGCGCTCGTCTTTCGTGTACATTGCCTCCAGCATCTGAAATCTGGATTCTAAGAACTTGAAGAGGTCATCTACGTTTTGGATTTCACGAGGACGCTGGAGAGATTGTTGGTGCAATTGCCGGGACTCTTTGTCTAGCTTCTGAAGTAATATATGGATCAATATGGCATTCCATTCTTTGATCTTAACCCTCATGTTCTGCAGTGATAGAAGACATTCTTTACTGACATCATGGATCTGCTTTATTCCAGTTCCAGATTCAACTGTCAACGTACTTTGTGACAGCAGTTCATTTAGAAGAGCAGTTATTATACTTCTTGAGTTATTGTACCTGTCTGTCAGTATCTTCCAAGCCACGGTGTAGTTTTGTTCCGTGGCTTGTAGATGTCTTATCAACCAGCTGGGTTCACCGCTAAGATGAGCTTTCAGGTAGTACATTTTTTCTGCTGCGCTTATAGACTGATGATGTATTAGCTGAGTGAAAAGATCCATAAATGGTTTCCATTGTGTATTCGTTCCATCGAAGTTCGGAAGAGCTATCTTAGGAAGCTTTACATTCATCCTATTACTATACGTTATGGATTGTTCAGCTAGTCTTTCCTGTAGTTCAATCGCCAGGTTTTGATACTTATCTTCAATGCTTCTATGTTCTTCTTGTGTCTTCGTAGAGTCGAGCAATTCTGCTATTACTTCTTGATGGAGGCAAGTTATTTGAGCCCAGTAGTCATTGATCGACTTAAGCTTCTGATTATAGTAAGCCCTTGAACGAGGTGCAATAAACTCTTCTCTAATTGAGTTGATTAGCGTCAGTGGGTGTGGTCGCTGGAGCACTTGACTGTGATGCCTCCGCGGGACACTCCCTCAGTCTCTGGTCTATTTTACCTAGGAAGTCCTTGCAGATTTCTTGGACTTGTGTATGGTTTGCTTGTGTGAAGTACGCATGATTTGGATGTACTTGCTGGATGCATTCTAGCTCTTGATGCCTTTTATTGAATTGAATGATGAATTCATTCAGGGATGTCTGGTACTTCAAAGTGCCTCCTCTCAATCCTGTCCTTTTTAAAGTTATCGAAGAGTTGGTTGATGGCACGGCCAAGCTCTGATTGAGCTGACGCGAGTGCTGCAATATCTGTCATTTGGCACACAAAACAAACTTATCGTGTGAATCGTAGAATGGTAAGCTGATTGTGGTTGCTTATGGAGGCAAGCGGAGTCCGGATACTGCTGGCTATTGTGTCGCCTGTTGACACAAAGTGAGCTCCTGAGCTATTTCTTGATGTACTCTTTTGCTGTAAGTAGCCACAACGGAAGATCTAGCTTTTTAAAAAGCGACTGCTGAATTCTGGAATGCCAAAGGGAATGTCTGCTGCAAGAAGATGCTACTGCGTGACACAGTATACAACTTATGTAGTAATTGCTTCAACTTGCTGGAGCTGCAAATGAAATCCGGGTGCTGTTGGCTACTGTGTCGCCTGTTGACACAGAAGTATTCCGTTATTTATCCTTCGGCTGTAAGTTGGCACGAAGGAAGATCCAGCTTCTTAAGAAAGCAAGATTTAACGATAGAACTCTCAAATGGATGCCAAAAGAGAGTCTGGACTGTTTGTGATGCGTGATATAGCACTACTTATGTTACACAAGTAGCTATTAAGATCACGTCGGGGTCACCAATTTTTGATTGAGACGTGACGGATTCCTACTCAGTTCAGATTTGTTTGGTTTAAGAAGGTTTCCTAATTAAACCCAGAACAACAGATCAACGTTTTCATTTAATAAAAACTTTATTCTAAAATTCTATTTACAAAGCTCGATATTTATATACAAAATTTAATATGACAAATATGCAGAATCAACAAATTCATTTTAATAAATTTAGTTGATAACAAATTTCATTCGTGAAATTCGATCTCACGAAATTGTTATTTGTCTGCAGGTGTTGCTGATGCAGCAAAAGTGTATGAAATTTACCTAATTAAATTGAATTTGTGCTGCATTTTTTTTTCTTCAGTAAAAGTTATTGACTTCTGAATTTGCTGATAGGTTTTTAATGTTTAATGCTTAAACAGGGGGCTTATGAGCCGTCTCCGATTTCATCTTCAACTCAGGATCGTTGTCTACTAGCGTTTTGTTGATGAGCGCTGGCTGCTAAAAATTCAGGCTGCTTGTCGAGCTGTGCCCGGGTTGATTTGTGTTCATCCTTCTGGGGAAATTTTTAAGTATATTTCTCCTCTGCCTTCTATGGACTGTTCGATTGTATCCCTCGGTGGCGCTTTTGCACTAATTAGGGTGAACGCTTGCCCGCCTGAAGCAGAGGCGCCTAGAGATGGTACGAGTATCTACCCGAGTGTTGGAGGTGACTTGGCCTGA
This sequence comes from Dioctria linearis, assembly GCA_963930735.1. Lineage (NCBI taxonomy): Eukaryota > Metazoa > Arthropoda > Insecta > Diptera > Asilidae > Dioctria > Dioctria linearis. The sequence goes on along the minus strand of OZ005740.1, from coordinate 212,591,938 downwards.
GTGGCTTATTCAAATGAACCCCTTCGGTTCGCAGGATATCGGATTTTAAAGTTCTTATGCCCTTCAACTTTGACTTTTAGAAAAGCAGGCTTCCGGCTGCGCCAATTTGTTGTCTTCATTTTTATTCAAAGGGGGCTAGTCACTACTCGACACTTCAGGTGACTTGCCCTTAGCAGTGTCTTATCTTTTTCCCTTTATATCACGTACTTCGGGTATTGTAGTTACGAGAATGCTGACTGACACCTTATCACACAATTAGAACACAGTTTTCGGGTTATCAACCCTTTTTATTACAAAACTCCTTTTATCAACCACTTCTTACTTTTTATAATTTAAAGGTAGTTAGCAGCCAACCGATTCGCGCGTGCTTCCCTCGCAGAGCTTAAAACCCAAAAATACTTTTCCTGGTTACTACCGGTTAAAACGCACCCGCTCGTCAGAATTTATCCGAATCGAAATTCTAAAACCGACTGTCTCGAGACTTGGATTTTTCAATCTCAATTCACTTTGTTCAGGATAGGAAGATGCTTAATTAGCATTCCTATCATGAGAAATTTGTTTGACGCTGCACGCGTTTAAATATGACCAGAATTATCGCGACGGACGATGGTTGAGATGGAATTTGATATTTTCATAAATATCACACCATCGTCTTGATACATTGTTGCGCTCACAATGTGAAAGCTTGATCGTTTCAGTCTTCACCGTCGTAAAATTTCATGCGCTCGATATGTATGTATGTATATATGTACATACATATCGTATTTACGACAAACCTTACTGAAGGTAAGATTTGTCGTGGGGCTTTTTTCTATTGAAACGACTTGGGATAAAACTTAAAACTTTTATTTTTCCCAAGTCGTTTTGTGGGAAGAATTTTAATTTTATGCAAAGGAATGTGAAAAAATTGCTGATGGGAATTTTTCGCTTTGCAGAGAGATAAGTTAACCATGTTTAAACATGATTAGCTTATACTTATGTATGAAAATTAACTAATTTTTGAATTACTCTTTTTAGGTAATTTAGGTGTAATTTAGGTATGTAATAGAAGGATCTAAAGTACCTATGAGAGGGTCGCAAATAACACTCTTCACACATGATTCTCCAAATTCAATAAAGATTTAGCGAGACGAGGAATACGTATGATGACCTGATAAATTCGAATAAGGTCTTGTAAAGTAGCTCTCTTTCTTGTTAATTCCTTTGTCAACATTAGTATATCCGGGATCCAGAGCTGGGCAATACTTAAGTAAAAAAAGACTTAAGTACTACTTAAAGTCCATTTTCGTTACTTAAGACTTATTACTCAATACTTTTGAAATGCCCCTACTTAGCACTTGAACATAAGTATTTGCTTCTATTTACTTGTACTTAAGACTTAGTTTTGTACTTAAGTACCAAGCTTTTTACTTAAGTATTTCTGAGTCTATTAAAATCTATAAATATCTAACTCTTCGTAGAAAAGAAAACATAATCTCTAGCGCAGCTCCTTTTTTGTTGAATTCTAAAGCACGCAAAGAACTGTCAAAGCATATGTCGCCATCGCGCGTCCAGGCAGAACCTTTGGCGAACTAATAACATACAAACAAGACTGGGCAAGTAGAACACAAGCCAGTAACGTCTCGTTCGAATATAAAATCGACGATACCTCGACCTGATGTAGGGAAGGCCTCAATTTCGTCTTAAAAATTTAATGGAAATATTTTTCTTAGAATTTTTACGCGACAATGGGTGCTTGGCGGACCTCTAATAGCTTTTATGAAAGTACGAATGAGAGGTGAAAGTTTCACTTTACGAGCAGCGCGAAAAACTATAAAAACTATAAATAGTAGCAACTGGTTTCTATACATATAATATTTTTCAAAAGGTACTTATTTATTAATATCTATTAACTGAACTCTATAAACTTCATCATATTACTGCTAACGTACAAAGATTCTAAAAAAGTACTTTAAAAGGTACTTCTAAAAGTACTCAGTACTTTTTATAGACTTAGAACTGAGTTACAAGTACTTTTCATACGTACGGTACTTGTACTTACGCTGAAGTACTCAGGCCTTCGATACTTGTACTTGTCCTTAAGTACGTTTTCTTTGGTACTTGCCCAGCTCTGCCGGGATCCTCTTTAGGTAATCTTCATATAGATCAGTAACAATTTGTGCGCTATCCAAGAGACATTTCAATTTCAAAGTTTTTTTATTACATACCCCGGCATGACGTTGGCTAAAGCGATTTATATATAATGACATAGTATATATAGTACTATGGTTAATATTAAAGATTAAATAGAAGTATATCTAGCCAAGCATATTATTAAACTAAGCAATGGCTCTGACATACTGTGGAAGCATATAGTAATATAAACCCTATAATAAAATTCCCTAATAGTCCATTCACATGAAAATTAAATTCCAAAGCTCATGAATTTCATTTTCTCGCGAAGACTGCAGACGCAATCGTCGCCACTTTTCGTGTGAAAGAAAATTCATGCACGCTCGCGCAATTTGACACTCCTCTTTGTTCTCACACGAAGAAAAACCTCAGTTCTTATCTCAAGTGCTGAAGTCGAGTACAGTAATCGGTAGTAATTAATTTTAGTGGCAATTTCTGATCCGAAACTTCTTCTGAAATAATTGTGAATCAAGTAAAAGGGAATAAGGCTTTGTGGTTGAAAGAATTGTTGTTTGTAATTCAAAATCATTTTATATAATTTAATTATATTGATATATCTTTTCTCGAGTAGTCTGTCGGGGCACATGAGTTAATCGAAGGAATTGATCCTCCATGTATGAAACGTATTTCACAGTACTTTTTCATTTTTCAGGAACTCTAAAAGACTATCTGACTGTGGAAATATTGAAATTGATGAAGAAGTGATTCAACAAAATGTTGATAGGACGTAAGTAGCAATCTTTTGCGGGGAAACCACTTTAGACTTGAACCTATTGATATATCAGAAAAGCAGAGGAGAATTTCGGCTTCCCCTAGTTGTCTTGAACGCGAAAAATTAACTACACGCTAAAAGCACTCGAAGACAGGCTAATCTTTATCTTTACCGCTAAATTTTATGCCTCATATTTAAAGCATAGGAGATGTTTTATTATTAATAGAATGGTTCAATGACATTTTCTCATGAAGGAGAGGATCAGAGCTTGCGGGTTCATTAAATCATAATGCTTGGTTAGGTGACATAACATCAGCATGTTATTATGAGTATACGGCTTACCTTTAATACTATTTTTGGTTCACTCTTAAAGGAATAATCGGCTGATGAGGGTGGTGTGACTCCTATGGAGGTCGTTCATGCTCCTCATGGGTCGGGTTGTGACCTCAGAGTCGAAAGGCGGTAGCGACCGAAAAAAGACTTGCCGAGGCAGGAGAAGGAAGCGAAGGGAACGAGCTAAGAAGATTGCTAATGCTTTCCTTGGGATTTCTCCTTCCCTCTCTTCGCAAGTGATGGGCGTAGGGAAGTAATCCACATGACTTGACTTCTCTTCACACAAACTAACCTGCAATACAACAGGCGACGTCTGCTTTGTTAGGACGTTGCCTTGCTGACTTGCGTAGAAAGCACCAACAACAAAAAGTGGCTCTAGTACAGGAGCCTTGCGTCCGAAATGACGGCATCCGCGATCTAAAGCACTCGCAAGGAGGTCAAATACTCGATGACACCGCGTGCTCTACTCCTAGGGCTTGTATTGTTTCGCAAAAAAAAACGTTGTGGTAACCTTGCTACCTCATTTGTGCAACAGGGATACTACATTAAGCTCTCCTTCAAGAAGGATGGAGTCAATAGGGAGCTCCTTATTGCCGCAGCATATTTCCCCTATGACGCCGCTGCTTGCTTTCCCACTGAAGGTGTAAGGCGAGCGGTTGAGTATGCGATGTCTAATCAGTTTGGTATCTTGGTTGGCTGTGATGCCAACGCTCATCACATTCTCTGGAGCAGCTCGGACACTAACCATCGGGGTGAGCAACTCTTGGAGTTCATAATTTCAGCGACTTGGTTCTGTTGAATAAGGGCAACGAATCAACCTTTACTACCAGTCGGAGACAAGAAGTCATTGATGTGAATTTCTCCTCCTTTGATGCTTTTTCATCTGTTCTCTGGCTGGAGGGTACCGCAAGAGGAGTCTCTCTCTGATCACCGCAAAATTGAATTCTGCCTTGACCTCATTGAGGTAGAACCATACAGGAATCCGAAGCGGAGACATACCATGGGAGCTAGCTTGCACGCTCGCCACTCCGGCTGGAAGAATCAAGAGTATTGCTGCCTTTGAGAAGACTGTAGGAAAGCTGCAATCCGCAGTGACAGTATTTGTAAAATGCCTAAATTTGTATATGGCAACACCAGGAAGAGGTTGTCTGATTTAGTCCATTGCTGAAATTATATTTACTATTTTTATGAAAACGCTGTGTAAAAATTTCAGCTCTCTACGTTGATGAGCTGTCAAACAGTGCCCACATATATAGTAAAAAATTAAATTTTTGTATAGCAACCCCTACGAAGCAGTTAGCCAATTTGTCACACGACAAACTTAGAATACCCTTTATATTTTATCTAGAGTATTCAAATGAAATGGTGTAAGTCGGTAATATTTGCATCACTTGAAAAACGACTGGACCGTTTTTTCAATGAATAAGGCTTTCAGGGAAAGAAAAATTGGAAACGGCAACCCCTTCTTGGTGTTGCCATAACAAAGTTTTATTTTTCTATATACGTCGACGTGGACAGTTCGAATTTTGTAAGCGGCGTTTTTAAAAAAAAAACTGTAAATTTAATTAAAAACTTTCGTTTTTCAGTTTTCTCAGTGTAAAAAAGTTCAAATTAAGGCATTTTCTACCCTGAACGACGGCACTTGGTCACGATAAAAGTGGTCAAGAGGGTAGTTGATTTCTAGCATGTTGGAGGAAAGTTAAAAAGAATTCGGGTACGGTCAGTTAATACAACAAAGGAAAAGTAAAAGAGAAAAATCGGAAAATAATTTTGTGCAGATAGTTTATACAAAAAAAAAATTGCTTAAAAATCAATTGGAATTTCGGGAAAACAACAAAAACGCAAGAAACAAAAATAAGAAAGAGGTAACGGGTTTCAGTGCCATTACGTTTACAGCCTTTGATCAACACGTAAAACATGAAGTGATAAGCACCTTGATCTGAAACTGCAAGCAGTGAAATATTCCTCAGTTTGATATCCGCTCGTGATATTAAACTTGTCGATGATTTTATGGGATAATGTAAATAATTGTAGTGCACCAATTTATACAAATTTACAATCCATTTATTTAGAAAAAAAAAGTTCTTTTACAACTTTACTATATTACGGACAACTGCACTTCTTGAACTCTGAATATTGAGTGCCAGCTTAGATGCTGATACCATTGCTTGGAGATAAGACATTACGTCGGTCTCATGACCGTCATACAAATTTGTTTCATGAGGTGCTGTGGTTAACAATAATTAAGAGAGTATATAAGACAATTTATAGACAATAAGTGGTTACAAGGAATTGCGAATACAAAATTATTTTGGACACATCAAGTGAAACTGATTATCGTTGAGGGCCCGAGCGGCTTCCCCCCGTTGAGAAGATTGCTTCTTAACAATTTGGCAGGTTAAAGACCTTATTGATTGCGGGTTTCAGTATGCCTCTTTGTGCTAATCGTAACAACGCTGACTAACTGTCTTCACTAGGATGAGTTGACTCTATTCTGCCCAGAAGCCATTTCGATAGAGGCAGGGTATTATCGCCGATAACGCGAGCTCATGTTTCTTGCGCCATTTATGATGTTCTAGTAGAGAAGATAAGTATTTGAAGTGCCACCGCTTTCAAAACCATTGAATCATAGCTTGGAGGTGTTGCCACCGTTCTAAACGGGAGGTTGCAATTTTCAGTTAAGTCGGGCTCAGCTAAGACAGTGAGAGGCTCGCCGATTAAAAAGTGACTAGGAGTTAGAGCGTCCGAGGTCATCTGGATCTGGAGATAGTTGACAATAAGGCGAGAGTTGAGAATGGCTTCTATTTGATGCAGCAAAGTTGTCATTTCTTCCAATGTTAGGAAGCTTTCACCAACGACACTCTAGATTGTGATAAAAAGTTAATTTTTTTTCATTAGTACTATTAGATGAGACAAAATCATGCAATTGCATTTAAAATAAGTTGTAGGAATAAAACCGCGATGTTTTTCTTTATGGGAATTAAATTACTTATTGAGCAACCCAATGCTCTGCAATGTTCATTTAATTTAAGAAGGTTTTGCCAAAAAAAACTCTAAATCAATAAGGCGGAATCCTTCCCAATGAAACTTTGCATCTTGATTCGAATTTCCGCTTTCAGAAGCAGCGTCTTCTAAATTCACTGAAATAATTTCATGGTCATCTTCTACCACAAATTCATTTCCAGAATTCTCATTACTCTCATTGTGAGATCTGCAACAAGGAAAAAATAAAGTAATAGGAGTTAGGTGCGGAATGATCGTTAACAAGACTCCCCAATATTCCTATGCAAAATATTTATGTCACAGTTGATCAGGACCTCAGAAAGCACAGCATATTTTAATTTTAGTGCATTTCGGCTAAACTCATTTCCATAAGAAATTGCGAGTTTTTGTATCCTCAATACTCTACATTATAAAATCAGAACATCCTTCTTTCAAAGCTGAAGTTTTTTGGTGTATATACTGACATAAAAACATTTCGAATATTGATCAATTTGCTATGTGAAAACGTTATGATAAATAATACAAGATTTCAAATAAATTAATCTAACGAAAGGTATTCAAAATATCAACTAAGGAAATAAATAAATAAAAAAAAACAATTTTTACCTGCCATTACCCACTCATCTTCGCCTCTTTCGCCAATAGTTTGTGTGCATCTTCCCATACCTTCCGTTATACAAAATAAGCTATGAGGTATATGAAAAATTGTAAACTAAATTAATCACTGTACAACTGTCACACAATACACTAAGTTACGTATTTTCTTATGTCCACTATAATTTTATATAAAATTATCAAATGTTTCTCCATAGTCTATATATTTTCACAAGCGAATGTTGTTATAATGCAGAGTAAAATATTCCATGTGGCCCGTGGTACTGCAAAAAGAACAAAGTTTCGGTTACTTTATCCCACTCTATTATTAGGGTACGGTGTGGGGCAGATGACTTATATCCAATCCAATCACATTTTTCCGCAGTTTTTGAGCCCACGTCTTATTGGTGAAGATATTCGTAAATGGTTTTCCGGCATATACCAATCATTTATCAATCGTGTACGTTGTATACACCCCTACAAGCGCACTGCTTTCCAGCTCAAGTTTAAAAAAATTAAATGCCGTAAAATTGCGAATTTTCTTAATATATATATTAGCAAAAAATTATGCATACGATTGCAAACACGTAAAATTATGCACATGATTGCAAACAATGAAATAAAATATAGCCAAAATTCAAATGAAAATTATATCTGGTTACTTTTCTAAAGTAACTCTCTAGTTAATGTGGTAGTCAAATTTGTCGAATGCGAAATAACCAGTGATGAAAACATTTGTAGTAATGAAAAATTGTACCCTTTCCATATCATCATAATGAATAAAGAACTAAATCAATCTGTGATGACACTATCAGTTTGTCTCAACTCGTCTGAAAAATACTATGCCGTAGTAAAAGTTATACGAAGAAGATTTCTCATCTAACAATAAAATTATTTTGAAATAAGTATAAACATCAGGTTTGGTCTAAGACCAATTGTTATTTTACCCTACATGAATGCCCGTATGTAATTTCGTATGGTAACCAATCTGTTACAAGTAGGATATAAAAAGAAAAAAAATTCTGAAAAGACCAATAAATTTTTAATGTTTCAATAAATATTCAATTAAGTTGTGATAACGTTTGAATTTTTACCATGTATCTATTTATATAGATTTAGGAATACCTTTCGTCATCATCATCGCATTCAGGCTAAATTTCCTGTTCACGCTACTTAAAATTATTCTATAGTTATACTGGTTACTTACAATTTCATAAGATAATGTGCAATCTCACTAACATCAGTAAATTATTTAGACTGGTGTTTGTTCTTTGGTGCTCGCAGGTACACGTCCACTACACTACTCAAGTACATTGTATAAGCTTTCTGCGCCACCTAGCAAAACTTTTGCATACAAAAAGCAAGTGTGTCCATGATAATACCACACAAAACAGCAAGTGTGTCCATGATAATATCATTATTGACAATTGTTTTATTTTATTATTACGCTGTAAGCATAAGTTCTCTTGCAGTTTTTGTACAAAGTGAAAGCGGTTCGGCATACATATATTGAGTTGCGATGATCTGGCGATCCGTTGTCGGAAGCACGATATACATTTCCTTGCCACTCTAAGGGCGCCAAGAGAATGATCCAATATAGTTGCAGCAAAATGACAAAAAGGAGAGATGTTCCTGGGTGACGATGAGTCCGATGCATTTCTCTAACTAAGAACTCGGTGAAAAAGCATGATTTGTGATGTATTACTGGATGCTTTGCACACATACATACTTGCAAGTGACCTTTGGAGTCGCCTCCCACTCTTAGTATACCCTTTTCATCAAGAGATGGAATTAACGGCTTAAGTGAACTTTTTTGGGAAACCGCCCGTTCTGTTTTTATGTCTTTGATCTCTTTCGAACTGCATTTTATACATTTAAGTGTAACATTATGCATTCTTGACCAGAAAAACAAGCTGATTCTCCCTTGGTCTTCGCCTTTTTGCAATAGGAGGCAAATCGAAGACAGTAAGCTATGACTCTGGTCAACCTCGAAGAACGAAGAAAATCGATTTCCCATTGTTTGGGAATATCTGATAGCCAGGATAAAACTATTTTCGAGCCGGCCCAATCGTAAGGGGAATTTCCTTCAAGCTTAGGGAATCTTTGATATTCGCTACCAACCGTAGAAGCAGTAAAGCAGCACAGAGCTCTAATCTGGGTAAGGAGACCTGCTTGAGAGGAGCTACCTTTGACTTGGCTGCTACAAGCTTTGGGGGCTCATTGACCTGCAGTAAACTACTGCTCCGTAGGCAGCTTCAGAACCACCTGGGAAACCGTGCAATTGCATTTTACTTGATGCGACCAAAGTTGCTTCGGGTTTCTTATTCGTGTCAACGCAGGCAGCTGTAATTTCCAACACTGCCATTTGTGTAGTACCTTGGCGGACACTTCATCATCCCAGTCATTCTTTGATAACCAAAATTCTTCCATAACTAAAATCGTTGATGATAGCCAGCTTAAGGGGCGAATACCCTTAACGCTTCGGATAGAATTATTCTTTTTGAAACGACATTTGATTTTTTAAAGATACCGTACAGGAGAACACATTTCTTTATAGTTCCACAAAACACCAGGAATTTTAGTTACTCTCAAGATGGTTGCCAATTTTCAGCTCTTTGCTGGTTTCGCAGGATTCATATTTAATATCATCATTGAGGAATTCAGGTGAGTTCAATTTCCACTTTTTCAGATGGATTCAAGCATATTTGTAATTTCTGTCTTTAGCAATAATGCTTCAAGCAAAGTGTCGCATCAACTCACCAAGTCCTCAATATTAAAAATCAGATTGAAGAATGCGAATATTTCATTATTATCTTCTGCGTTTTGGTATATGGTTCTTACCGCCTGAAACGCTGGGTGAGGCTATCCCATATGTAATGTTGTTCAATGTAATGAATTATTGGTGGTGGATGAGGTTTCACACCAGAAAATACGCTGGTAGTCTCTATCAGCACGTGTCACCAACACTTGTCTATACGTTTTCTCCATATCTACAGCAAAGGCGATGTTCGACTTCCGAAAGCTCAGTAATATTGCTTGTAGATCACGCCTGAATAGTTGGTCTCGCCATTAATTTATCGTTTAGAGATACTTCTAAAGAGCTCCTACGGAACCATTGAAAACTACTCCAATCTTTGGAACAGGTTCGGTTTTGAAAACAGCATGGTGTGGTAGATAATAGCAGCTTTGGTCATCGATATTCCCTTCGTTCTTTGGAATAGGCTCCATGTGTTTTAGCAGCTCATATTCCCGCATGAACTGCACGTACTGTTCCTTGAAAGTGGGATATTTTCTAAACCGACGTTCCATTGCATATAATCGTTTAATGGCGTTTGATTTAGCTTCTCAAAACGTTTTATTGTGGTTTTTAAATGGCAGGGCAACATATATCTTCCATGTTCGTTTCAGGTCACATTTACTATAAAGTGCTTCTCACATTCGTGTTCTTCTGCCGATAGCGATGCTGTTCCAAGTCCGTGAACCTCTCAGAATTCCAAAATAATTGCAAAATTTTATCTACGTTGTCTATTGTAGCAGTTAGACCTATTAAAGAAGGACTACGTATGTGAAGGGTACTAAACAACACCCATCAAAATATGGTATTTTGAGCGACAGGCTCGCCAGCATCATCATACAGTTTTCCCCTAAAAGGTTTGTAAAAAATAGTCTGCTCCTAGAATAATGTCAATGTGAGAAGGCTCGTTGAATTTTGGGTCAGCCAATCTTAAATTATCAACATTCCATTTGTTCGGCATAACTTGAGTTTTTTGCTGGAATGTGAGAAGTAAATTTACCAAGTGTAAATACTGTCATCCTTATTCTATCCCTTGAGCTCCACAGAGAATAAATGTCTGTAGAGAGCTTCCCTCTTGTAAATCTGCGCCAGAAGATTGCACACTTGCGGGGTTTTGCCATCAAATTTGTTGGAAAATACTTTCCTTTCGACACAAGTGTTGAGAGAAGATAATGTCGTTGGAATTGATTGTTGAAGAAGTCTTGATTGAAGATGACGACCGGATGTCCGAGGTGTTTGAGTATCTCAAAGGTTGACTAGATGGTTGAGATTGATTACTATAGCAGCATGTATGTATAGGGGCACCTTGAGATCCACTAGGATTTTCAGTGCATGCATCAACCTGATACACATGTGAAAATGCTGTCTGTGACCACACTGGAGTATGTAGCAATGGGTTATGTCTTCCATTGCAAAGTCTCTAATGGGCCTTGTAGTGGCATGAACGCACAGAGTGGCCTGATCCAAGTCATTTAAAACACATAGCCTTTGAAATAAGTAAGGCTTTACGAACTTCTGGTAGCTCAACCTTAAAAATCGCGCATTGATAGATTGGATGATCCTTGCTGCATCTGGGACAAGTAAAAGGTATTGAGTCCTTTTCATAGTTTGCAGATGTAGCGATCATAGATTTTATTGGAGGCATTGACCGCTTTGTTAAAGTACTGCATGTCTCTAATGCATCACACCGTCTGGTTAAAAATATCAAAAGGTCATCAAACTTTGGAAAATGGCTCTCAGTTATCGTTTCAGCCCAAAGCTCTTTTGTTTCGTTATCGAATTTGGTTAAGGACAGATGAATTAACTACGGATCTCCACTTTCAGCTTTAGTTCCAAGTGCCTTTAAACCCCGTAATACTTCATCGAAAGTGTCACAGAAGCTTCTCAAAAGGTTTGACGCCTGAACTACTAATTCCTGGATGGTTAATGAAAGTTCTTAACTTTGTCCATGCTTCAGTTGGCATCACTAATTGTGAGGTGCTTTATTACATTAGCCGAGATTCCTGCTAAAGATCCCTTTAGGTATTGAAGCTTTTGGATCCAGTTAATGAGGAATTATTATGTACGGACGACTCAAATAAATTTCTGAAGGACGGCCACTCAGAATATTCGCCAGAAAAATGAGGTACCTATATTAATTTTCGAAGACGAGCAGTTACAGACCCTACATATGATGCATCGCTTGCATTGTTTCTAGTAGTAAGACCTTGAAGGATGCCTTGCTGTTAAGTTATGAACTGCGTCATTGTGAATTTAATTGTTCAGCGAAGCAAATTTCCTGATTCACATTGGGAACGCTATTACTAACCGCACGTATCAAAGCCACTTTCGTGTCATAATATTTTCGTTCATATTCTTCCATATCCGACGTTTGATTTTCAATTAAAAGCAAATTATCTTCATTTGTTTTAAGCTCGTTCCAAGTATCTTCTTAACTATTTAGGCGTACTGATATTTCTTCAGGGGAGGTATTCTCGGTGATATTATCGACAAAGGGTTTAAGCCTATAGTCCCCCGCCACGAAAAATGAGCTATCAACGTCAGGGAAATTTCAGTTTGGGGTTGCCGCTTTTCAATTTAGTGTGAGCAAAATTTTGTAATTTTTCCATTTAAATTAAGTTATTTTTATTTTATTGATTTTCATCCTAGCAAACATGTTTATGTCGTGTTACTTAAGTTAGAGCGTTTATTTACAAATAAATTGGCTTATTCTAATCAGTTATATGCCGATATTCTTACTGTATATTTGGAAATTCAATGTTTCTAGGTCTTTGATTACAAAAAATCTCTGTTTGAACTTTATTCTTCTATTCTATGCGAAAACCTGTTGGGATTTTATTGATGAAGCTTATTGATTAAAAATTTGTTTTTAAAAAATCATAAGGATTTCGCCTTAAAATATTTCTCTAGGTCATTAAGGAACTCCACAAATAGTAGAAGTATTTAAGAAATATAAATATATATAAAAAATTTTATTGTTAAACTAAATAAAATAAAGCGAAAGGGGCTTAGTTTAGACACAAGCCATTTAGGATATTTAAACTTTCATTCATGGCGCACTGTTTTTATAGACACAAGCCATGTTGCCGGATTAAAATAATTTATATAGATCCAGTTTATAACGGGGCCGTACATATACTGCATCTGCCACACGAAATCTTGCCTACAAGTGTTCGTGCGACAGAGGCAGAATATTGAGCCGTCTAAATTGAATCATTAGGTCTGTCTGTTTACTCGAAACTTTTTACACGGTGTAAAAACTTTTACCCGTCTGTTGACTTTTGGCTCGTAAAAATCGAGTAAATTTTCTACGTTTCTCCTCTTACACAAAGTTGCACATTTCTACTCATGATCAAGAGGAAGTGTAACTTCGATATGCAATCAGCTGACTGTCGAACGCATTAAATTTGAGGTTAAGATGCTTGTTGTGATATCAAGTGAAAAGTGATTATATGAATTGCGATTTGAATACAACTGTTAAAGAACGTGAGTTTTTTAAACTTATTCCAACTTAATTATTGATAAAATAAATAAGCAAACTTGTAGTCATGGAAGTACATATAGGATCACCAGGAACATCCGATCGAATTGAATGTTTGAAAATCAAAAGGGAAATTTGCTATTAATTTAAAACTATAGGTACATTTTATAATTTTTTCAAATTAAAAATACAGATGCGGAAATACTTCATGCTGCTTTATCAGAGGCTGTTGTGTTAAATGTTGATGAACCAGCGGCTGCGAATATAGATTCATGGCTAAAACCACTTCAATCGGACTCTCAACCAGTTGATCAGCATGAATCCCATGTTCAAAATCCAAGCCTTTATGAGGAGATATCCGTGAACTGTAAGATTAATGCCCACATTAAGTTATCCTTTTGTTAATAAAATGTTATTTCAACTGATGGAAAGAAAACTATATACATAGCTGGATGCGCACATAAAATTCTCACTCTCTGCAGTGGAAGAGTTGAGACCGCAAGTTGGCCATTCGCCAAATTGAAAAATAAAAGGAAGATGTGGCGAGAAATTCAAACACGTTTTAAAAGAAAAAGGATATATTTTTCTCTGAAAATAAAGTAGAGACCATAATAATAATACCGTAATAAACATTTAATATTTTGTTTCATATGTATATTTCAGGAAATTATTTTATATTAATTAAAAGAATCTTAAAACCGAAATGATTTTTATATTTTAGTGAAATGACGGCAATAATGGTCGATAGACCTTCGTTTCCCGGAGGTTATACTTGGTGCCAGTGGATCGGGTGATGAGTGTAGTGCTTCCTTGGACGATACTCCAATTTTGCCAGGTAAACAAAGCGTATATTGTTAATCTTTATTGTATTTACATTGATTTTATGAATAGATAATGAAAATTTCAACTGGTCACACTTCCGAGTCAGCTTAACGTGATGTTGAAATTCGTGAAACACCACCCAAAAAACATCGAAAGTTGATGTAGGTGGAGAATTGCGCACAATGAGAGGGGCGAACTAGGAATATAATAGAAATAATTTGGCAATACATGAGGAGCACTACCGGCGAGTCGAAGGTATCAAGCGTTAAAAATTGAACGTTCTGAAAGATTTGTTAGACGTATTAAAAAAATAAAATAAGTTAAAACAATAACAATGCCACACTCGTCTTTATTGTTTATTAATTCTTAATTCTTCACATATTTGATCGCTTTTGGCTTTTCCTAATGAAGTGTCATTATGATTGTTGCTACATTCCACCGAAGTTTCTGTTCTTGAAGTTCCAAAGTCATCTGGGTGATTCAAACCTTCAACGTCATCCTGATCTGTCAAATTATGTAGGACGCAACAGGCTCTTATGAAGTTGCAGAATTTCTTCATTCCTTTCAATTTACAGTAGTACTACTTGTCGGAATCGTTGCTTTAGCATTCCGACTGCGTATTCGATAACCACACGACAGGAACTTAATATTCTATTGTAATCTTTCTGTCCCGTTGTTAAGTGACCATTTATCTCTGTACAGCATCAGTAAAAAGTTGATGCAGGTATAAGCAGAGTCGACCAGCAGGTGCCCTTCTATAGAGAAATAATTTGTTTATAAATAAAATATTTCTTAAGGAAACCGATGGATTCTTACCCCTACACAGTGTCTCTAAATTTGAAACAACTGGAGAATTCTGTAACACGCGGCAGTCATGAACAGAGCCTGGAAACCAATGCATACACCAATGAATTTTGCATTTTTGTCACATATGCCTTGCAAGCACACACCACAATTGCCTTCCCGAGTAAAATATAATCGTCTTTGCCTTTCCTTGGGGATCAATAACGATGTATGTGCCATCAATTGCACCTACAAAAAATATTTTTCCAATACATGCTAAAAATTATCTTAAATTTTATATTACCAATGACTTCACGAAATCCTTTCTTTTGCTGAAAATGCCTTGATATTTCCTGTTTTTTAGTTTCATCAGGCATTTGATGACTTCATTTGCAAGGCCACTTATGAAGGTTATAACTCGATTATAACATTTTCGACTGCCCACAATGACAAGTCGAATCGATCAGCAAGATCTCTGTATGAGCATGCCTCATGCGCAGCGAACCACAGAAAAATGGTGATGTGTTTGAAGGGACTGATTCTCTTATCTTCTCGTATTAAATTCCGGACATACTTCAAATCTCATACTGAGAGAGTTGAATAATTCCTTACTTATTCTGAAAAGCGGTACGGAACTCCTTTCATTATAAGTAGGCACCCCTTCCTCAAAATATTTTTTATGCAGGCTCTTTTCCTTAAAGGTTCTTTATGAAAGTTTAACATTTCTTCCACGTCACTCAATTCACTCATACCACTCTCGCTTGTACTATCACTGCTACTCGATTCTGCCAGAATGGCTATAAGCGACCTTTTAAATCACATTTTTTCCATTTTTTATTTAATTAAAGAAAGCTGTTTTAATTAATCACAATAATTATTTTCACACTTTGTTTTACATAGAAAACTTATCTGTCAAATTTTTGACACATGACAAGCTGAACAAAATTTACTCGAGAAGTGTCTGATAACTTTTCTTGAGTTATCCCCTCTACCGCATAAAAGTTTTTGCTTGATTTTTACTCAAAGGTTTTTGCTCAGAAGTAAACAGGACAGACCTATTTATTCTGGTTATAAATTAGAATTACACACTACTTTTAGAAATTATGTGACGAACTCACTTAACAGATTTTTATTAATGCTATATTATATAAATTATATTCGTGCTTTTTATTCGAAAAATGTAGCAATTAATTTTTAATTTTGTAATTTTCTTGTTAATTGTGACTATCAGAATCAGCTTAGGAAAATGTATGTATTTTCCGCTGCCGATTCCGTCACTGCTACCGCATCGGTGTGTTTCAGCCTTAATGGGCTGATATATGCAAAATTAAGACCTAGTGGAGTATAAAATAGTCCCTTTTATTTAATTACTTTCAAAGCATATGAGCTCGTATCATCTCCAAATCGAATTATTAGAAGATGAATGTAATTTCTCACGATTTCCTTCGTGAAATCATTCATTTGCAGTTCTTCTGCATGTCGAACACAATTTTTCCAGTTTTCAACTATTACGTTATTAATTGCTTCATTCGTATTTTTTCCAGGTCTATCATTTTAAACGTTATATTTCGTTCAGCTACCTCCCGTTTAATTTGTGCGCAAATGAGCTCGATAGGATTATATTGGCAGTGATAGGGAGATAGACGTACGACTTCATGTCCGTGTTATAATGCTACCTGGTCTAGTACATATTTTTTCTCAAGGGGCTTGTGCAATTCAACCTTTGTGTGTCAAGGCAAATATTGTACGTTTTCCTTATCAAGCCACTCAACAATTTCACATTTGTTAAAATTGCTTGAATGGTATTTATCAATCTGAATTGTATGGTTGCTGGCATTATCCATTACAATAACTGATGCTACTTCCAATAAATTAAAAAAAAAATTATGAACCAATTTTTAAAAACTTCAGCATTCAATTGCCTATGATAGTCTTCATCGTACGACTTAATATTTGTTCTAAACACAAGCTTACTTTCCGGTACAAATCCCGTTTTTGCTGACCCAGTGTGGCATAGTATAAGCCTTCTTCGCCTTCTTATAGGAATCTTAAGCCCTCCTGAACCACTCTCGTCCTGCCAAGTATAGTTTCGAGAATGATTCTGATTTATCCATGTCTCATCTAAGTAAAACACTGATCTAGTGTCACTGGATTCTCGAGCAGAGTTCATTTTTCTCAAAAATTTCATTCGAGCTAATACAATGTCACTTCTCTCCATTAACTGTTTGCGACCATCGCTTGCCTTACAATATTTGAAGCCACGTTCTTTTATAACACTTCGCAATAAAGTTAGGGAACCTGCTAAGTTGATTTTGTGCTTTAAACTTCTGCTGCAATTTAAGCACAGTAGGATATTCTGCCCTATCATAAAACTCAAATATTGTTCTGCGTATTACATCCTTACCAAATTCGTCAAAGTTTGTAATTCTTTTGTCTCTTTTATACCTTTTCCTGGGTGAATCAATATTTGGTGCTTCTCTTTTTATGCGTTTAACCCGGGCCAGGCTAACTCCACATATGCTATTGATGGTTGTTGCTCAGAAGTCATATTCGCCTAAACTTTTAATTTTAGAAATAAAAATATTGTCAGTTGATTTTACCATCTTAATATGTTTTTTTAAAGTAATGCGTATATCCTATAATTCGTAGCCTTCCTCAAGCTAGTGAAATTATTTCCAAAAGTTGCGCAAATGGACCTGACCAAACAATATGAATATGTATATGTATCACTGACATATATAACGTGGACTGCCTGATTTTACTATTTCATTTGGGTCAACTTTTCTTAGCAGGGGTGTGACAGTTATCTTAATTTCAAGTTTTACTCGCTTTAATATTTATATTAAAAGTTCAGCAAATTACTGATGCATTCGAAATTATTTTTATTCTTTTCTTCTCTTACAACATCAAATATTTTTTATACTCGGTTTTTAAACAAATAAAGTAATAAAATGTTGTATTCCATATATTTCAATTCTATATATTCACATGGAAAATCCACTTGACGGAAAGTTTAAAATGAAAATAAATAAATTTCCAATTATTGTGGGAGTAATTTAATATATATTTAATTTGTAATTGTCGAGAGAATAAAATGTATTATTAAAATTACAGGAAATACAACAATAATTCAAAAACATGAAAATTATTTTTTTTTTTCTTACTGGCAATACCCTCTGAAAGCTCTTTAACCTTTGGGAATATACATAATTGTACAAACTTATAAATTTCCCTCTGGTGACCTTGATAGCTCATTTTTAGCGCCGGGGACTATTGTGAGGACGCCCTTAACTCTGCCTCGCTTCTGATCTAAAGCCTGCTCGGCCTTTGTGAAATACAACACCAAATTAAATATCGAACAAAGGTGGGAAATCAATATACGCAACTTAACCTTCCAAGTAAACACAATGAAATTCCGGTATTTATTTATTTTTTACTAAGCGTTGTGCTTTTGATATTTATGAATATCACTTGGTACTTTGCACAAAAATTTCATCACTCATACATGTGTTTCTAAAATGTCTCAAAAAATGTTCAAAAAATTTGTAAAAATTTAAAGTTCTATATGTCTATATTAGTAGAGCATCTTAATAATTTTTAGTTTAGTTAAACCTTTGCACTTTTCAGTCCAATCTCTTTTTATTCAAAAATGTCTGTATGAATTTATCGCACAGCTCAAGAAATTTAATTTAATTGCACTTCATATGATATCTAATGTTATCTATTCTTGCTCATTTTATATCAAACTGTTGTCTGACTCAGTACTCTGCACAACACTTTATTTTGAAACTTTACCACAATATGATACCGCAATAATTTGTGTCCAAAATCGCTTTCTTGTTTTTTGTTTTTTTAAATGTTCGCAAATGCACCTTTATGCATAAAATGATAAATTGCTAATCCAAAATTGTGCAAATATGAAAATAAATGGGTTATACTTAGCTTGCAGAAAAATAATCTTGAATGTGGATTGATGATTTTTTGCATTGACATCCGGCTTTGAAGGACCGTAAATGATCAACACCAGCACCTTGATCTGAAACTGCAGCAGTGAAATATTCCTCAGTTTGATATCCGCTCGTGATATTAAACTTGTCGATGATTTTATGGGATGATGTAAATAATTGTAATGCACCAATTTCTATAAATTTACAATCCATTTATTTACAAAAAAAAAGTTATTTTTACACCTTTACTATATAACGGACCACTGTACTTCTTGAACTCTGAATATTGAGTGCCAGCTTAGATGCTGATGCCATTGCTTGGAGATAAGATATTAAGTCGGTCTCATGACCGTTATACAAATTTGTTTCATGAGGTGCTGTGGTTAACAATAATTAGAGAGAGTATGTTAGAGAATTTGTAAACAATAAATGGTTATAAGAAATTGTGAATACAAAATTATTTTGGAGATATCAAATGAAAACTGATTGTCTTTGGGCCCTCAAATCATCCTTAAAGAAATAGAAATAGAAAAGAAATAAAAAGTTGAATAAATATTATAGAGTGAATGCGGCTAGAAGTGTTTTGATTGATTGAGTATGTTGAACGAGCCCCCGAAAAAGAATATACCAAGAAGGAAGTACCATACAAAAGTGTTGTTAAAGGAATATAAAATAAGGTATAAAACACAGGGGAGGGGGGGGGGGGGGCATATCAACCGTTAAGGAGTTAGTTACAGGGGATTAAGATAAAAATCTAGTTTTTCACAAAACACTCTGTATTCTAAAAATTACACAGCGTACGGTCACAGTTAAGGCATCAGTGTATGCAAAACTTCATGGCCTTTTCAACGACAGCTCAACCAGCTTCCTACTCCTCTCCTCTCAGGAGTTATGGTGGTCTAACCTAAAAATTTCAGATTTTCTTAATTTTTTTCTTAATTTGACCTCTATTTTTTGCAAAAAGGTTGTTAACATACTTTTTTTCAAAAAAAACTGTTAACTGTAGACTTTCCTCTTTAAGTTGACCTATTACACCGTATGTGCTATCTTCAGCTGTTAAGGAGTTATTAGCTCTTAACCTATTCTGAAAGCTATTCTCAAACCCTATTCTCAAAGATAATTTGTTTCCATAGTGACTGAAAACACGTCATTTTTAAAAAAAAATCTGTTAATTTCGGTATGATCTGAGTAGGTTATGAGCCAATAACTCTTTAGCAGCTACAGTGAACATATAGGTCAAAGTAAAGAGGGCAGCCAGCAGTTTACAGTTTTTGTAAAAAAAAGTAATGTAACTACATATTTATAAAGAAAACAGGTGTCAAAGTAAAAAAAAAAAGGTAAGAAAATCCGAAATATTTGTTTAGACAACCTGTTACGTACTCCACAGCACATGCTTATCTAGCTCAGGAGATGGGATGGGCAAAGTCTGAGTGTTGGGCGCCATGTGATTTTTCTCTCATCGAAGGCTTAATCACAAAACCTATAAATAGAAGGCAGCTCATCACTGAGAGCTTAATGCTTTATTTACACAATTAATTCGGCATATAACAAAATTTCAAATGTCGAGAATTTCACAAAAAAAAAATTTATAAGACCCCGTTTTTCCACCAGCCAGCCACAATACAGTCTATCAATAAAAAGAACTCAACTCACGAGGTTCCTTATTATGAAAAATTTTTTTAAGGTATACATAACTTGGTGTTATTCCTATCGTTGCACTAGGTTGGATCGTGTCGGTAAAAGCACAGAAAACGTCCTCTGGTACAAAGTCCCTCCTAGTCCTTCTCAGTAATCCTTTTAATTTTGTGATCTTGTTTCTACTTTTATTTAGCCTTGTTTAAATAATTATCTCTTTATTTTTCTTCCTTTTCTTTAATTCTAAACCAAGCTTTTTAAGCCATTTTATTTCTGCTCAACCAGCCGTCAGGCTCTCAAAAGAAAAGTCACACCAAAAAAAAGGCACCTCTTGGCGTTCCAGTTTTGAGTCCCATTTGACGCTTGCAGTAGTACTGTTCCCGCTTTTTTTCGCAATTGATTGCGTTCGATTTTTTTTCAAAGGGTTTTGTTTTACCATATTTTCTTTGAATATTTAATTTTTCTTTTAAGATAATCAGACTGCACCTGGTTTTAATATATTATTATTTTATTATTTATTAAGACTCTTGCTCTATGAAATATTTACAATAATGTGAGCTATATCTGTCGTTTTGTTCAAGCAAGTTAAATTATATCGTAATGTTAGTTCACCACTGTCTCTATTCAATTGTTACGATTTATATGTAATGTTTATTGCGTTGGCTTCACTATTTTATTTTATTTTTATCGTGATTTAATTTCACAAGATTATATATTTTTGTCTTTATTTTACTCTGTCTTTACTACACGGCTTCTATTGTTTGTTTAGTTAACGTTTATTTTCTTCTTATTTATTTATTCATTCTTAATTTGTTTTTCCTTTTAATTCCTTTTAATTAACTTTTTTTTTTTATTCCAAATTTTCATATAATTTTGTTTTTTTGTTTGTTCTGACTCTGGGAACCTCGGACCAATAGCTTACCCGAATAATCTGGTAACGAAGCAAACTATGTATACTTTGACTTATTGTATAACGATGATGAATACCACCGAGTTTTGAATATATTGTAATTAAACTAAATTATGTAGGAAATGGAAGCGTGGCTAGATGGCTTGAGGATGGAATTCAAATAGATGTACAGATAAGCTATCAGTATGAATTGAGCTTAAAGCGTAATTATGATTACTATTATTGAAAACACATTATTTAAATTAACAAGGAATGCGAATACTAGTATTATTCTAATGAAATTATTATAATCCACGTCCCAAGGTGCGAGGATTTCCTCCTAAATGAAAGCAGGACCGAGCTTAACAGAATCAGGAAACCACATGGTTCAAAGATTCGGATCCTTGGGCTATTCGAGGTTGGTCTAAAACTACAAGATCTTTACAGTATCGCTTATCAAATAAACATTGAACATAGATGGAGACAACTTGCACATCGAAACACACCTCCCCTTCCTTCAACAGATTTCCCTGAAATCTCTTAAATTATTTAGATACCTTTGACTGGAAGTATGCCTAAGAGCTCGATTTATCGCATGCGACAGAGCTCTGATTGGCTACAGCAATGTAGTTGTCGCTGAACAAGCTTACTCTTTCTACGTTTTGTGCGATACAAGAATTCATCGCAGCCATGCTCTTAGTTTGGTGTGATTTAACCTTAATCTCAACATTTATGTTTGTTTTCATTTTCAATCGAATTAAAGCTCCGCAGTGATGTCGAAAATTACTATAATATGTAATTATATATATATATAAATACAAAATTAAACAAATTAAGCTGTAGGCACTATCAACCTTCAGAACGTATGGCGCGATAAAAACCAGTCGCAAATAGAGATAGATCTATAGAAAGAGGTTGAAGTCACCGAAATATCGCACATATTGTATGGCGCTCGTAAACAGGAGTTAAGTGTGTAGCTATGGATATAAGAAAATAAATAAAATATTTTGACGCATCAGATAGGACATAATTTTTGCGCCAAACCAAATCGTTTGGATAAAATCTAATGTCTCTTTTCCTCAGGTTGTAAGAATTTTTACATGATTCTGAAGCCTTTCGATAGCCCCATCATTTGCACAGTTTCTGTAAGATTTACCGTGTGTTTCCATTTCGCGACCAAAATTAATAATTTTGTGACTTCCTGAACCGATATGCGAATCCCATCCGCAATGGTTGTCACTTACATACGCTCGAAGCATAGACTTAACGATCTGATTGATTCGTTCAGCAGGATTTGCCTGAGGGTGGTAATAAGCTGTGTAGTTAATACTGACACCATAACTCTCACAGAAAGACTTGAAGTCTCGACATTTGAACTGTGGTCCGTTGACACAGATTACAGCTCTAGGTACTCCAAACAGTAAAAATACTGATTCCTCCAGGACTTTCAGAATGGTCTTCGACGTTGACGAACGGAGTGGGAAAAGTAAAAGAAAGTTTCTGAACTGATCCACTACAGTAAGTATATAAGTAAAGCGTTTATTTGACCGGGTAAAGGGTCAATCAAGTCCGTGCTGATTATCTCCCACGTCTTATCTGCAATTCTGCGAGTGGCCATTAGTCCAACAGGTTTTTTTCGTTCAGGCTTAGTAGATTGGCAAACTAAGCATCGTTTTATGTATCCCGCGATATCTGCTTTCATAATGGGCCAGTAATAGTGTTTCGACAGTCTGTCTAATGTCTTTCGTATACCACAATGTCCTGAGGTCGGTATATCATGCACTTTATATATCAAATCTCTTCTCTGATCTTTCGGTACAGCCTGCTTCCCAAAGTCATATTCTAAGGCCAATGATGGATGCCTAGGACGAATGTGTTTCCATAATATATTATTATCTATTTTCCAATCTGAGTATTTACTCGGGTTGTTTTGTACTAGATTTGCCAGCTTATGATTCCATTTAAAACTCGTGCCGGAATTTTCTGCAGCACAATCTACCAATGGGACGGAGCGAGAAAGTAAATCAGGAAGCAAGTGTAACTTACCTTTTCAGTGTATAATTACAAAATCGTACTGCTGAATGCGCATAGCCTATCTAGCGAGTCGGCCCGTGGGATCTTTTAAATTATGGAGCCATACTAGTGAAGCGTGGTCTGTTACGACTGTAAAATGTACTCCTTCTAAGTATGGTCTTAATTTATTAAAGTACTGCCAAACAATTAACGTTCTGTGGTATAGTAATTCCTCTCGTCGTCCCCTGCAATCTGCGTCAGTAATATAGGAGCACGTACCAATCGCTCTTTTACAGGTCGGAAGGCATCCTCGCATTTTGCGGACCAGACGAATTTGTTCCTCTTTTTTTAAAAAGAGCAGTTATAGGTACAATTATCGCTGAAAAACTCGATACAAAGCGCCTGTACCATGCTACTACACCTATAAATGTCCGTACTTCTGATACTGTCTTAAGCCTAGGTATTTCTTAAATACACTTCACTTCACCTGGATCAACTTGAAGGCCATGTTCTCCTACAACATAACCCAAATAATTAAGCTCGGAGCGACAGAATTTACAATTTTCGTAATTTATAACTAATCCCGCATCATACAATTTTTTCAGTACCTCATTTAATACTTTCAAGTGCTCTTCGAAACTCCTTGTAACTAATACGACGTCATCCAGGTATACAAAAATATTGTTGTCTAAACTGCTACTTAGTACTGTATTTATAAGTCGTTGCAAAGTCGCAGGGGAGTTCGTTAAACCAAAGAGGGCATTCGACAGAACTGAAACAACCCTCGACCTGGTACGGTAACACTATTTCGACGCTTCTGCCATTGCCAAAAGGCGGACTTAATATCTAGCGATGACATGTTCTTTGCATCTCGCAGCTTATCTATAGTTGCTGATACATATGGCAGAGGATATGCATCCTTATTAGTAACTTTATTTAATTTTCGGAAGTCTATACAGAAGCGCTAGCTTCCTTCTTTTTTTTCCGGACCATTACTACCGGTGAAGACCAGGAACTTTTTGAAGGTTCAACTATTCCCTGCACTAGCATATTATCAAGTTCTTCGTTGATAATCTTTGGTATACCTGGAGGGACAGGTATTGACGTATGTCTCGATCGTATGTTCGACGTTATTTTTACAGCCTAGACCCTTTCCCATTCTAAGTTCGGCCTCTTTTATAATATTATCCAATCTTTAGCTTTCTTCTGACGATAGATTGGCACGACTATCCAAGGCATTGATATGATTTTCTGGATCCCCATCTGCAAACTCCCAAGTATCACTTCCTAAATTTACAGATATTCCCACTGCTTTCCAATAATCTACTCCGACTATAAGTATATGTGGAACCTCTAATACGACTAATGCGTTGCATATTTTAATACAATCATTTAACTGAAAAGGTAGACTTATTTCACCAGCAATTTGAATGTCTTTCCCATTTGCCAATTGTACTGATGGAATTCCAGCCTTGGTCAACCTCAAACCCATTTTTCTCAATAACTCCCATCCAGTTCCATCTATTATGGTGCGCGAAGCCCCCGAGTCGAGAAGCCCTAATATTTTTACATTAAAAACTGTTAACTCCAAAAAGGGACGTGTGTCACCTTTTGCATGAGCGAGGACATAATCCAAATACACTGCCGCCTTATCTATATCTTCTTTACTTTGAGAGAAGTACGACTCCGTTTCAAGTGCGGCTTCTAATGTTCTGCGGAAGCTCAACTTGCCGCTTATAGCCGAGCTCTGTTTACGTTTCCCTGCACTTGACTTTCTCCAATACTTCCATTATTATCATTGCCTCTTCTGGAACCACTGCTAGAGTTTCTACAAATTCGGCTAATTACACCAGGATTCCCACAACCAAAACAACTAAGATTTGTTCCAGAAAATCTGGCAAAATGCCCTTGACGGCCACATTTAAAACATTGTGGTTTTGCAGATTGGTTTGAACCAGGGTTTGCTGTTAGAACAGAAACTTCTTCGGAAGACACATAGGCCAGATCGGGTTCTAAGAGGTGGCTGATACGCCGTGAAGGAGGAGGAACGAATGACTCAACTGAGGTCCGCACAGCTTCCAAACGTCTACCTAAGTCTACAAGTTCCTGTATAGTGGGCACTTCTATCAAACCTAACTGGGTCTAGTAAAAAGAAGCGACGTTTCGCTTCAAAATGTTCACTCGTTCCGACTCCGGAATATCTGTAGTTAGTGTGGAAAACATATTTGACATGATCGCTGTGTAAGTCCCAATGGGCTCGTCCTTACCTTGCGTCCTTCTACGAATTTCTTCTAACAATTTATCGTCGTAGTCGCTCAGTAGAAATTCTTTACGGAGCTCTCTAACTAAATCGTTCAAGGATCTAAACGTGCGTCTGTTCGCCCCATAAACAGATCTACAGCTGATTTAAATAATTGACTTTGGAACACCACGTTCTTCGTTCAACTCCATAACCCTTTCTGGGAATGTACTCAACGATTGCCCATGCTCTCCTGAGAATTTCACTTCTCATTTGTAAATTGCTACCTTGGGTCGACAATTCGAAATACTTGGATTCAAGAAAGATATATCTTTGAATGAAGATGAGCTTTCGCTATCTTTCTCATCGTTTTCTGCTTTACCTTGTAAGGAACCTAAGGCTAGTATTAAATCGGTTCTAATACAGTTTTTCTCTTTTACTTGGGTTTCACTTTCTGGTTGACTTCGCTTTAATCTTCTAAGCGCCCAGACAATTTTTGCAGTTATTTTCTTATATTCTGCCGAGTCAATATCCGAATTGAACGTCTTTATTCACTCTGTTACTTCTTCACGCTTCTTGTAAGAGCCTTTGAGTCGTCTTCGAATGGAATAGGATATGGATCAGCAAATATTGGTTGACCTGCACGTTCAGCTCTTAATGCTGCCCTCAAGGTTGCCCTCATATCATCAACTTTACCCATGGGCAGCCTCCTAATGGTGAGCTTATAGCTAAGTTCATCCTAATTTAGTTAGTTTTACCATGGTTATTGCCGACTCGTGCAACTAAGGCTATTAAAATCTATCGAGTATGGGAGATCTGTACGCTTTCTATTCTCCTTAGATCCGTGAAATAAAATTTTGAGAATAATTTCTACTAGCATAATGAAATTTGAAGGACAGGTGCATCTGGTACAATATTTAAGAAATTATTTCATACCTGTTTTCTAGTGGATATCAACTTCAATTGAGAACAATTTGCTACAGGCTGGGTATAGGTATGTATTTTCCAATGCCTTGGTGAAAATTTGACTTTCGGCAGAGATTATTGGAGTTTAGGTATCGATGACGCTGCGGCATGAAATATAATTTCTATTTAAACTTTATAAATATAATGGAATACTTTCGTAGTTTTAAATAACCCCTTTTGATTAATTGATTCACCCTTTTGCTAGGCATCCTGTATGCAATTAGGAATATACGTCATAATTAGTAAATGTCGCAGAATCCTAACTTGATTAAAGGAAATTTAGAATCATTTCTCATTACATTACATTACATAACTTACTATATAGATAATACGATGAAAACAATTTATTTGTGGATCGCTGGAATTATTTGAGTATATTTATTTATTATATACTCATATATATATAGTATATTTATCCTTTAAAATTGACATTAATTTGTGAAGATATCTAATGGGAGTTAAATAAGTGCACCTATCAATTTACTTTAACTTTGAGAAAAATGGATCAAATATGAAGTGGAAGATAGCATCTCGCCTCTTCGCGTGGAATGAACCAGAGAAATGATTCTAAATTTCCTTTAATCAAGTTAGGATTCTGCGACATTTACTAATTATGACGTATATTCCTAATTGCATACAGGATGCCTAGCAAAAGGGTGAATCAATTAATCAAAAGGGGTTATTTAAAACTACGAAAGTATTCCATTATATTTATAAAGTTTAAATAGAAATTATATTTCATGCCGCAGCGTCATCGATACCTAAACTCCAATAATCTCTGCCGAAAGTCAAATTTTCACCAAGGCATTGGAAAATACATACCTATACCCAGCCTGTAGCAAATTGTTCTCAATTGAAGTTGATATCCACTAGAAAACAGGTATGAAATAATTTCTTAAATATTGTACCAGATGCACCTGTCCTTCAAATTTCTTGTCAGAATTCCACAATTCAGTAGTAAGGAGAGTAGCACGAGACATAAAGACGTGACTGGCTGGTATTTTACATGAAAAGAGATGCATTCGCTTTAATAACATACATATCGATTTTCACCACAAGTTTCCACTATAGCTCAATATCTAGCAGCAATAGACCTTATTATCAAGGCCGAATAGTCAATAAAAAAAAAATAAAAAAAAACCAAAGGGGTGATTTATTAATTATTTTAATCCACTAAATGATGAGATAGACTTTCTCGCACAACTGTGTACTAGTTTAAGATGAAATCATAACACTGCTTCGTTAAGCAGTTAGGACACAATTTTTTAATAGTTTTGATCCTCGAACCATTCACAATCTGTATTATCCAAATGTCAAAATGCTAATAAGCAATAAACTCATTTCTTGTAATTTTCCCAAAATAATCCAACTGTGTATAGTTAAGTCTACCCACTTGGTACAGTACACCATCACTATGTGGTAGTTAATGCTCAGTAAGTTTGCGCCGTTTCACTTCAGTTAGTGACTCTCGCAGAACTGCTGGACGGCTCATATTAAGAGATTAAAATATCGATGATCAATTATTAGACTAGACTCGTTCACAGCCAATCTCTAACAATTACAAACTCGCACATACTATTACGACGCCCGGTACTGATCATGATTATCATGCGACAACAAAGAAATAAACTAAAAAGCATATTGAAATTCACTGGTGAGGTAGAGGAACTAAGGGATACAAAAAAAACGAATTGGCTACTTGAACTGGAACTCCGAAATTTTGCTGTAAACTATGAATTAGTGACGTCGCGTTTTTAACAGTGACGGATAGTACCCACTAGAACAATAGAAAACAGGTTTTTATTGTTTTTGACAATGGTATTATACACTGATGAAATACGCTTGCTATACTTGCCAATGGATATCGCCAGATGACTTTTGACCTTAGATTTGCAATTTCGATTTCACCAGCCGTACTTAACTAAAGGGTTTTTTTTTTATATATAAATGTGCGCGAACTTTAAATTATTTTACTAATGGCACGAAACGTATTTCAGCAGAAATCTTGCTAATGCCACTACTTTATATTAAGCTCAAAGAATGTTTGCTGCTGATAGTTAATTTGATAGGTTTATTGCTTTAAACCTTTGTGGCCCCACGTTGGGCGCCAAATTTGTTACGTGCTCGACAGCAACTGCTAATCTAGCTCAGGAGATGGGATGGGTGAAAGTCTGAATGTTGGGCGCCATGTGATTTTTCTCTCATCTAAGCCTTAATCACAAAACCTATGAATGAAGACAGCTCATCACTGAGAACTTATAGCTTTATTTACACAATTATTTCGGCATACAACAAAACTTCAACTCGGGGAACCTTAGACCAATAGCTTACCCGAATATACCGAATATGTATACTTTGACTTATTGTATAACGATGATGAATACCACCGCGTTTTGAATATATTGTAATTAAACTAAATTATGTAGGAAATGGAAGCATGGCTAGATGGCTTGAGTATGGGATTCAAATATAGATGTACAGATAAGCTATCAGTATGAATTCAAGTTTGAGCTTAAAGCGTAATTATGATTACTATTATTGGAAACACATTATTTAAATTAACAAGGAATGCGAATACTAGTATTATTCTAATGAAATTATTCGACTAATTATTTGAATTTAAATGAACTTAAATTATTTAACTCAACCTTAAGTAAGATCCTAGTTATATTTCTACGCTGTTTACCTTTTCCATTTAGAGGATCCAAGCATTACGCTGCTGATGATAACTAACAAAATTTTTCCGATAACATCTTCACCAAATTTCCCCAAATGTGAGGCAAAAATAGGTTCCTTATCGTCCACGTTCCAAGGTGCGAGGATTTCCTCCTAAATGAAAGAAAGCAGGACTGAACTTAACAGAATCAGGAGACGCCATGGTTCAAGAATTCGGATCCTTCAGCCATTCGAGGTTGATCTAAAACAACAAGATATTTCCGGTATCGCTAATCAAATAAACAGCTTGCACATCGTAACAAACCATAACTCTTGTGAGAAGGGGGTTGCTGGGCTAAGTTGAAAAGGCCATGAAGTTCTAGATACAATGAGCACTCAGCTGCGACCGTGCGCATTGTAATTTTTAAGATACAGGGCGCTTTGTGCAAAAATCGCTTTTTTTCTTAATTACCCTGTGCCTCATAAACGGCTGATATGCCCCCTCCCCCATCCCCCACTATACAATTTATAGGTTGCCTAGGTGAGTACTATCCCATCCTGCTCTATTGACCTTCTAAGCGGAAACACCCTTTATACTTGGGAGGGGAGCTGTTTGAGAAGGAGTCGCCGTGGAAAGCTCATATTTTGTACGGGGCTTTTCTTAAAAACTGCAAATACAGGTCCAAAAGTGGAGCAAATCGGGCAACCCTTTCTTGGTGTTGCCATACTAAACTTTGTTTTTCACTATACATTTGGACACTGCCTCACGCGTCGACGTAAAGAGCTGAAATTTTGTACATTGCCCGTTTCTAAAAAAATTGGAAATTCTACCTCGAAAATGGAGCTAATCGGGCAACTTCTTCGTAGGTTTTCCATACAAAAATTTAATTTTTTACTATATATTACGGAACTGCTTATCGCCGGCGAATTCTCTCTAACTTTAAATAAATAAAAACGGTTTTGTTGATGCATTTTTATTTAATGCTATAAACAACTTTGATGTTTAAGTTATTGAAAAAAAAATTTAACAAGCAATATTGAGAATGCAAGGACGTTGATTGCTAAATAACTCATCAGATGTTAAATATGATTCACATAGTTATGAATTCTATTTCAATTGAATTTTACAAGAAATGCATAAAACGTATACACTGCTTTAAGTGCCTAGAAAGGAAAATTTTATTATTTTGCGTAAGCTTACTATACATTACCCAATTTACTACAGCAAAAGCTCCCAATGTTAACGGCAATAATTTTCCTGCAGAAACATGTAATTCATTCTGTGTTATTTGAAGTGAGAGCAAGATCATTCTTTTGTAATCCGTCGGTTGTTCATACCAATTTAAGGAATACAAGATATCTCTGTATCGTATTGTCTAAAATGATTGAAACTAATACACTCATTTGTTTTTACTTTTATTGTGTTATTTACCTGTGTTACAATTTCCTGTCCAAAGTAACAATACATGCCTAAAGTGAAAGTTAAGGTGTAAGATACTGCAATCATAGATATGCATATAAAATCGGTAATGGGCAACTGAGGAAGAGTAATATTGTTATAAGTATTACCTATATTAGAATTTTGTAAAAACATTCTTACCACAGTTAGATTGTATAATGAAAAGCCCATTATTCCACAATTATAAATAAAATGGGATAAGGATGGCATTGAATAAATGTCTGAAACCATTTGAACGCACCTAAGTAACAGAGAAGTAAGAATTTTTAAATAAATAAATATTCAATGATATAAAAATAACACAAATCTTTAAAATAAAGTAACTAATACTACTAATTATTAGAAGCTTAGCAAAACTATGGAAATGTAAAAATTTACAATAGGCAACATTGTAAAATATTCAATACAACTATACTTAGGGAAAAATATATCATTTTTGTGTATCTAAACGCGAAAATGTGAAGATGGAATGGCAAAAACTTTTTTGCGGAACGCAACTTTTAAAGCCGAATGCATGAATTTGTTAAAACTTTCGATTGTATACCACTTGCAAAGTAAGTAATCATAAAACAGAATTTTATTGAATCCATACTTGAGTCTCTCTTTGGCGCCAAAAATTGTTAATTCCCGTAAGAATTTTTGAGAATAAGTAATAAATAATAAAATTTAATACTTGGGATTAAATTACACGTATTTGCTACACCGTTAAAAATCTTGATGTAAAATATATAAATAATGTACATACTCTTTAATATTAACTCCTCCTATTTCAAATTTCAAACAGAAATTGAGTAAGTCGATACATATATCATTTGTCTAAATGTCAGTCTAACGTCAATAGGAAATTTCCTATAAAAACCGTTTCTATACGCATATGCGATAAAACGCAACCAAAAATGTTATACAAGTAATACTCGAAACCACGGTACAGAGAATAGAAGATATTCTCATTACGATACACGTTCCACCATTAGGTTGAAATATATAGGAAAGTACGGTACAGAGAATACTCCATCTTCTCTCTCTGTCTTTTGAATAGAAATGTATATACATTAGTTCACTTAATTATGTCGCAGTGCATCAGCTGCAATGTGTCAAAATTGTAAAAATTTTAATGAGAATGTATTCTTTGTATTCACATGTAACTGACTTTATTTATATTTTAAATTATATTTTTATATGTTTGTAATGGGATGAGCGGTCTGGGGCTTGCCTTCAAATCCATTTATTGAAATTGTCTTGTTTTTATTATGGATAACAAAAAGAAATGGGAAAACTGAGCTTAGCTCATTAGGGCACATCTGCATTTTTAAATGAGCAACCTATCTCTTACAATAAATAATACCAACGCTGTAAATTTTGTTAGATTACTTGACTTCATCTAGATTTTTAGTGATTTCCCTTAGAATGGATGTGGGTGCTGTTCAGCATTCTCTGCTTTGCACACGCCAGTGCTAGAGCTAGGTTATCTCAACTCGTTGAAGATAATATAATTCGAGGATTCTTCCAACGATAATAAAAGTTGCCACAGATATTAATACTCTCTCTTCCCTTTTAATTTTATGCGGATTTTGAAATATTACTTCAGCAAAACTGTTCGTCTTTGTAGGCCATAGCTAAGGGAGGGCAAGGAGATTCAACGCCCTGCCTTAAAATGACAATACTCTACTTTAAAAAGTGCTAATTTATTCCTTATTTTGCGACAACATCACGTCATAAAAGTCGTCGCAGCAAGTCTGTATGATCGGCAACACTAACCAGTCAGCCACTACTCTGCCATGTTGCGTTGCATACCTCCCACCTCTTACTAGCTTGTGTGATAATAAGGCGATTAGTCGACTATAATTGAAAAGCATTGGTCAGGACATTTAACTGTTACAAGAAAGGAGCAGGAGAATCTCTATTTTCTAGCGGCGGAAGTATTTCTCAGGTTCAAAAGAAATAAAACCATCGAGGATATGACATTGATAGTCGAGGCTGCTGACGTGAGGAGATTAAGTCCTTTACTTGGGTATGATGCTAATGCCCATCATATAATATGGTGTAGCACTGACCTAAGACCCATATCTGAGTCTCTTTTTATTTATCTTTTAGAAACTAAGATAAACTCTTACCCATGAAATGTGGTTGTGACAAGAGCAGACTACTGAGGTGCACCGGAAAGGAAAGGGGGTGCTATCATCACTCTTGTGACTACTTGCGCTGTTTCAGCTGGACAGCTCGGTCAAAAATAGTGGATTAGGGGTAAGCCCCCCGAAGGCAAAGCTAGTGCTTATTATAAAGGAAAAGGTAGGAGACTTCCATGGCTGGGTGGAGAGGATCGTACTCTCTTTACCAAAGAAATGTATATGAAAGTCATACTTGATTCCAAGCTGAGCTGGTTGGCTAATTTATGTAGAAGAAATAGTTAAAAATAACGTACTAAGAAGGCCCGTGGGATCTTCTACACGAGCAAGAGAATCTTTGGTGGCAACTGGCGGGTAAAAACCCAGTATGGTACGTTGGACGTTCATAGCCATAGTTCGGTCGATCCCCTGATACAGTTCCACGGTCTGGTGGACGGCACTGACGAGGAAATCAAACTTGGATGTACTATCAAAAACCCAGAGGGCAGTTTGTCTGAGAATAACTGGGCATCATCGCACCACGCCCAATGTGGTACTGTAGGTGATGCTTGGTTTATTGCCGTTCGATCTCTACGGTAGGAGTGTAGGGGTAATTAGCGCTATCAGGCTGAGAACGGTGGTTGGTTTTAGAGGGGGAATATACCCAAGAAAGTAGACTGAATTTATCCTCATTTTTGGGTGGGGGGGGGCTTAATGGCATGTCTCCCACCAGGAGTGATTCGGATGGGAGGGAGATAGTGGTATCATACGATATTTTTATCTTTACGGATGGATTCAAGACGACTGCGGGCACAGTCCGCACGGCACATCTGCATATGGACTGACAGCCATCAAGGCGCTGGATACTATGCTTGTAAAATCTAAATTTGTGCAGTTATGCACTTAAGAAGCTGAGTACACGACACAAGTTGACCCTATGTTGGGCACCTGACCATAAGGATATCAGGCACGAGATGCCTGATGAGGTGGCCGGCAATCGCTCTGAAATGAAAGTTTCGCAGCTATAGCTTATTTGAGAATCCCAATCGGAGCTTTAAAGGAAGAGGTCATCAGGGGCGCCTATTGAAAGGTAAGCCTCCAGTGGATCAGCAAGGAAGCCTGTAGCACTGCTACGTAATTGTGTCCTGCATATGACAGAGGAAGGACAACAGAACTACGTAATGGCAGTAGAACCAATACCAGGAGTCTAGTAGGGGCCATTTACGGGTCATTGGGGCATCGGCGACCATGGTAGTAGATTGGGAATAGCGGCAAAGGATTTCTGCAGGAGCTGAACGAATTCGGAGGAAAACAAATTCGTCCAGCACGTACTCTCCATTCTGATGAATAAACGAGGCAGGTTATTAGGCAAATTGTTTTTTTTAGTTGAGGGAGCAACAAATTAAAGTGTTCAGATGTCTCCTGAGATTCCTAAGAGCAGCAGGATGGATCTAAGGCCATTTTAAGCATTATCCTGTGACGGATTTTTTTGGAAAGGTTATTTTCAGGAATACACCGATCGTTTTGTTGAAATGTATTTAATTTACTAAAACATTGCTCGACGTTTCGGGTCCAAGTGCGGCCCTTCTTCAGGAGCTCTTATGTCTGTCTACGGCGCGTATAAATAGTTCTTAAAGATAATAATAAATAACACATAAGCAACATGGAAAATAAAGTAAAATAAAAAAGGAAAATACATTATTAATAAATTAAAATAGACTTTAGAACAGAAAAGACAATTACTGGCTACGAGGACAAATGTGTAACCTTGGCTACGAGGACAAATGTGTAATGTAATGTGTAATGTAGCCAGTAATTTCTGTTCTAAAGTCTATTTTAATTTATTAATAATGTATTTTTCTTTTTTTACTTTAATTTATTTTCCATGTTGCTTATGTGTTATTTATATTTAAGAACTATTTATACGCGCCGTAGACAGACATAAGAGCTCCTGAAGAAGGGCCGCACTTGGACCCAAAACGTCGAGCAATGTTTTAGTAAATTAAATACATTTCAACAAAACGATCGGTGTATTCCTGAAAATAACCTTTCCAAAAAAATCCGTCATTTTAAGTAACCCGATCAAAAACATAAGGCCAGCTGGAAACCTATCAGCTGTAAATTCATTATCCTGTGAGGTCAAGGCGCACAATGGGCCCACTGAATGTCTACGTAGTGCAGACTATTCTTCTAGCGGCATCCCTCTTGCCTAACCTTACATAACCAACCGTGGTTATGCGATAAATATACAGAGTATTTTGAGAAGAATGGCGCCAATGCACTGTCAATTCCTGTTCGAATGATGATCTCGTAATTGACGATAAATTTTACAGATGCCCACACTGATCGCATTTTTGAATATAAATTTAAATATCCAGCCGGCTCTTATATGTTACGTAAAATATAGCTCGCAAGTTTGTATTGCCACTTTCGGGCGTTAGCTCTCAGAGACGCAGAAGAAAAGTGTTTATCTGGATGCGAAGAAGATGATATTTTTTCCATATGGCCAAGAAGAATGTAGTCCTGCATAAATTCGTAATATCTATCGAGTTTCCCAAGAGTTAAAATTTTTTAATTTCATTGAAATGTTTATGATTATTTTTATAAATTTTAATTCTTTTTTATTTCTTATCTCCATATTTTTCGAATGCTATTGAATCTTTTACTTCTTTAAATCTATTCCTTGTTGTTATCTTGATTTGCGCTATTGATATCACTCCTTTAAGCATACTCGTGTTGATATTTATTCTGGATTGTGCGTCTCCATTTGTATTTAGTAACCCCTTTTTATATATTATGACGTAATCAATTTTCTTCCGTATTAGTATAGCCTAAAGTGTTTTATTGCCCAGGAAACTCCTAGCAGTTCTTTTTCTATTATCAGTTTCTTCAACTCGTGCTTATCGAGCGTTATAATTGCATTAGAGATAGGCAGATCTTTGACTATTTCTCCTTGAGAGAGAATTGTGTATAGTGCAAAGTTTGGTGCGTCTGTCGTTAAGACAAATGGTTTTGAGAAGTCTGGATATTGTTATATTGGTGGGTTAGTTAATTTGTGTTTCAAGGTGCCAGAAGCCTTTTGATATTCCTCGGTGCAGATTAAGGGTGTATTTTTGCTGGTTAACAAGTTAAGTGATTGGCTATGGATACGAAATTGGGTACAAATGCTGAATAGTAGTTACAGAATGCCGTAAATTTTTTTTTTGCATCTGCATTATTGGGTTTTGGATAATTGATCACCGTATCGAATTTATTCGAATCGCTTTTTACACCCATGTCGGTTATTAAGTGCCTTAGGTAAACAACTTCTGTCTTCAAGACGTGGAATTTTCGTAGATTCAATTTGAGTTTATATTGACGCAATGGGTAGAAAGTATCTATTGCGATGCTGCAGCTGCATCTAAAGATATATAAGACATATAAAAATGTCTCGGCATCTAAGCCTGCTGAGATATTATGAGCATTCTTTTGAAGTTCTTTATTGGAATTTGCAATCTAAAACGTAATCTTTTGATTTGGTAACGACTTTTGATGATTAAAAAGGCGGTTACAGGTCCTAATTTTGGGTGTAATCCGATCTAGTGAAAAGAACTTGTTAGATCTACGATTATAAAGTATTTCGCTCTTCCTAGATTGTTTAGGATGTCTTCAAGTCTTGACAATGGGAATTTATCATCAATGATCTAATTGTTCTTTTGTCAGAAATCGACTACCATTCTCCATTTATTTTCATCTACTACTAAAAGGGTGTTATATGGGGCTGTCGAGGATTCTATAATATCTTCCTCCAGTAACTGATTCATCTCTTTGTTTATTTCGTCGCCTTGCACTGTGACAAGCAGTAATTCTTTATGTAAATCGAGGTATGATCTCTCATACTCATCTCTTGTGTTTAGATGTCATTCATTGTTATTGTATCACCCGTTAAATGGAATATATCTGAATAGTTTCTGCATATCTCAAACAGTGAGTCTTTCGATTTTTCGACTAGATTATTTATAGGTATTTAATTCTTTTTTTTTAGTTTTTCAATACATTTTGCATTATCTATTGAATTCAACTTTCTTATGAAATAGTAGTCTTTGAGTGGCAACATTTTTAGTGGCGGTAGCGTAATGCTGATATCCTACTCTAGTGAATTGAGTAGCTTGACGTGAACAATCCCTTCTGTTGGTATAATTGCAGTTGCAATAAAAATTCCATCCTGCAGATCTTGGCCCAAAACTATGCTTTCTTCTTTTACTTTAGTATCCATAGCCTGATACATTTGCCATTTTGCCGGAATTATACTGGTTCTTACTTCTGGGATCCAAGTCATGATCGGTATCTCAATGTTATTAGTCTCAGTTCAGTTTGTATCCAAATTTGGAAAAATTCTAGTCCAATCAAACCATCAGTTGAAATTGGAAAGTTGTCTTCTACAATATGCAATTTATGTTCTATCACCTCTCCTTCGATTTGAGATTTTAATTTTATTATTCCCAGTGTTTCGATCTCACCATCTGTTACTCCCGTTATTCTGCAGGATTCTTTTCGTCATTCTAATTTGTCTATTAAGCTTTTTTTTAACTACTGATATATCTGCTCCCGTGTCTATAAATCATGATGCTTTTCTTACTTACTTACACAATTAGTTAGCTTATTAACCGTGAATTTGTGCATCTTTATGTATTGTTTGTTTGATATTCGTCGTCCCTGAAAGTTAAGTTTCGGAGACTCCTTGACAGTTTTCCGAATTTAGTTCATCGAAATGGACGATTCTGATTCCATGTTTCTGGAACTCTGCTTGTTCTACTTAGTGTGTGTAGATTGCTGAGCTGGATTGTACTTTGATTGCAGTTTGGTCTTGATAGATTGTAGTTATTCTTCCTGAACTGGTTTTGGTGATTCGTGTTATTTGTATTATTGTTTCTGTTCCCTTATGGGTTCCTGTATTTTTTAAACAGTCCAGTTATCCGTATGTTGTTAAGTTTAGCTGCCAGTGATTCGATTTTTGTAGCTTCTTGCAAAATTCACTTTGAATCTTGAAAGGCTTTCTGTTATATTTGAACATAATTTGGAGCAATGTCCAAAGGGATGACAGTGATGTTGGTGCTGGTTCATTGCAAATTTTGTTGCGTACTCTTTGCAAAATTCTTGTCGTAATGACGAAGTTAATTAAATTTTTTTGTTCCTCTGATTTCTCTATCGAATCGTGAAGGAATTCTATCAGATTCATGAAGATTTTCATCGGTGATGCCATGTCGAACGTTGTCAGACATTTTGGAATTTTTACTCCTTAATTCGCTATCCTTATCTGTGTTGTCGCTTTGTTCCCCTTCTATTAAGATTTCTTTAGCGTTGTTCTTGATGTAGGTATATTAATACTTCTTCGTATAATTTTTGAAATTTCTCTACTATTTACTAACTGATCTGCTTATTCTCTTTTTTCAGTTCAGCGTATCTCTTCCTGAATTCAGATTTTAATTCGTCTGTTCTGTTTCTTTTCATTGACAGATTTTCTGCACTGTATTTCCTATTTGAAGTTTTTCTAAAGTTTGTTAATAGTTTTTCTAGTTCTTCTAATATGTCCGTTAACTTGCTCATTCTAAAACTGCGTCTTGTTATGCATTATTACTAATTTATGTATTCTATTCATATATTCACATTTATTGCCTTACACTTCTATTCATATGTATTCATATTTAATTATACTTGTATCGATTTGCTAGCCTTCTTATTGGTTACAGATTTCAATTTTTTCTTTATACTATAATTATAATTATGATAATTAACAGATATTTTATGTTTGTCACATGGTCCTCAAATGTACTAAGTGTTACTGCATTGTTTGCCATCAGATTGACTGGTTTTGATTCAATTCCGCCCATTATTTCGTCTTTATACTGTTGTTGGCAGCTTTTCCTGCCCTTGGTCGCTGTGGTTGTTGTTATATTTGCTGTTGTTCTTGCTGATTTTTCTGCTCCTGCTGCTTAGCTCTTCTGGCTCTGTATTCTGCAACCTTCGATTGAGAGCGGTTTGGTCCAGCATTAGGGTTGCGTTCGAATTCTTCCTTCAATTGGTCTCGTATCGCTATGTTTCTTGGTCCGTGGTGCAGGGTCGCTGCAATCGTCCTGTGGATTAATTTCCAATCAGAGCCGGGTTGGCATGATTCAGGGAACGTGTAGTTGTGAAACCTGGCGTTAGAGACTGCCTATTAAAGCAGTCGAGATATCTCAGCCAATGTATGCGCAGGCGCGGGGGCAAGTTAGCTCAGCCGATATGTGCACAAGAATGGTGTCAGAGATGGCCTAATGATACGCGCATACGGCGCACGAGTTACAAATCAGGATTTAACCCTGACTC
Organism: Dioctria linearis; assembly: GCA_963930735.1. Lineage (NCBI taxonomy): Eukaryota > Metazoa > Arthropoda > Insecta > Diptera > Asilidae > Dioctria > Dioctria linearis. The sequence continues at coordinate 212,552,991 of OZ005740.1, read as the reverse complement.
AAAACAAAAAATTAGCTTAAGAAAATATTGAAGCGAAGTACGCAATTGCAATATGATATTTTTGTTTTTCAAGTCAAGCCGTGAACAAACAAAAATCTTACATTTCGCTTTAATATTTCCATACGAAATTCTTTCTCATGAAAATCGATGATGAAAAATTTCGTAGAGAAGGTTAAATTTAATTAAGTTAAGCAATAATTAGTTAGTTGTACACCAACGGTCATCTGGCTGAGGTCAGATTCTGAAACCGCGAAATAGAATTTAGGCTGCTATTAAAACCAATTCTTGTGTCAATAAAGTTTATTGATAAAAAGACGTAATGTCTTTTATTTTATTTTATTTTATTTTAATTAATACATAAAAGCAAGAATTTAAGTGGTTTAGTCGGTAAGATTGCTACCAAAAACTTGGCATTTTAATAATACGAATTTACGAATTTTTCATTTCTTTTCTCTGAGATTTATCGGAATGGAAAACGTAGTGCTTAATCGAAATCGTAAACACGGAGAAACAAGTTTAGTGCCTCAAATAAAATCAGTGATTCAATTGATTGGATTATCAGTGAATTAAATTAAATTTGTGGAAGAGTATAATTTTCAAAGAAGTTCGAAAAAATTCTGCGATTTAATTGTTTGATTTATCAGTGAATTAAATAAAATTTAGTGATTTTAATTTCATATCTCATAAGAAACCTCTATAAGTATAAACAGACAAGAGCGTTTCGATTCGAACCGTAGAATAACAAACAACGAAATGGAGCAAGTTAATCCTCAAATTAAGAATATCATCGAACAGCAGGAAGCGCAAATCCAGACAAGAGTTGAGCAGCTGATAATAAATCCGCCAATACAGGAAGCGCGAATACAGGAACTGCAGAAAAGAGTTGAACAGTTAGTGGCACATCCACCGGTTCCTAGAAGAACAATAAAACAACGAATTCTCTCTAACATCAGAGAAATTTTTAAATTACGTCAATAGGATAACGATATTCAACGGAAGAGATGAATTCACTGTTCAAGAATTCATAAACTCTATGAAATGGACAACCCAATTATGCAGAAATAAGCAAGGAATTTACAACTGTTGCATCAGTATCATAATCAACGATAAAATACAAGTTGAAGCTAAGAAATGTACCTATACAATGCTTAGGAGCTTGCGCAGTTAATAATTGGAACGAGGTAAAAAGTGCACTTAGTTACATTTTCGAACCAGAAAGGAACTTCTTAATAAAGGTAAGTTTTAAAAGTGAGTAGCTGAAGGGATTTGTTTAATAGTATTAGTGAAATAAATTATAACCTGAATGAATTGTACGAATTTGATGATGACAAACCAACTACATGTCATCCTTCCAATAATGATAGACTTTTAGCTGATATTGTTAGTAATAAAATAGATAATTTTATTACAGGTAATATTCCCGAAAACGGTTCAATGGTAACGTCCTAACAGAATTGTCTGAAGAAAATTAAATTGAGCCCGTCTATTATTCTACCATTAATAGAACAAATAAAATGATTAGAAGTAAAATAGTTACTACAATGCCTAAAGAATTTAAATTCATAGGTACCATAACTTGGAAAATCAGTAATTTAGTGGGTAGAAACTACGAGGAAATTATGAGTCAGAATTCCTTGGTATCTTTTAAAACCAAAATAAACCTAGAATATAAATATATTGAGATAAATAATAATTAAATCCTATTTTATGATAACGAATTTCCTTTCATAATTAGCGAAATACACACCTTAGAAGAAATTTCAGATAATTTTATAGAAACATTAAAATTAGACCATTTAAATCATGCAGAGAAAACAAGATGATTGATTAAAATGCTCAATCAAAAAGAAAATCTAATTTTTAAAGAAGGCAATAAATTGACTTCAACTCATGAAATTATTCATGAAATAATTACTATCACGGACAGACCAATTTATTGTAAAATATATAGGGATCCTTAGATACATGAAAAAGAAATAGAGCGTCAAATTCATGACATGGTGGAACAAAAGATTATTAAGGAAAGTAACTCCTCGTATAATAGTCCATTATGGATTGTCCCTAAAAAACAGATAATTCAGGCGAGAAAAAATGGAGGATTGTTATCGATTACAGAAAACTAAGCAAAGTTACCATAAGCGATAAATTCCCAATCCCTAACTTTGAGGGTATCTTAGACAAACTTGGAAGAGCACAATATTTCATGACGCTTGACTTAGCGAAGGACTTTCATCAGACTTTAATGCAGGAATCTGACAGAAAAAATACTGCATTTTCAACTCCATTCGGACACTATGAGTATCTAAGTATGCTATTTGGATTGAAGAATGCTCCGTTCACCTTCCAAATATTGATGAACTCAGTATTGCGGGAATACATAAATAAACTGTGTGTTGTATATCTAGATGATATACTAATATTCAGTACTTCACTGGTAGAACATTTAACAAGTATTCGAAAAAATAAATAAAGATCAGAAGAACTCAAAATACAAATTGATAAGTGCAACTTTTTCAGTAAAGGGGCCGAATACCTGGGTCATATACGGACACCGGGCGGTTCAAAACCAAACCCTAGTAGAATAGAAGTAAAATCAAAATGCAAAGCTTCCAACCACCCAAAAACCAATAAGGTCATTTTTAGGTATAACAAGCTATTACAGAAAGTTCGTAAGAGAATATATAAAAATTGCACAACCTATGAAAAAATTCCCTAAGAAGAATGAAAAAATGAATATTAATCACCCTAGTTATATCAATGCGTTTGACAAACTCAACGAAATTGTCATTGATACTGATCTCAATAAAAAATTTAAATTAATAACGTATGCTAGTAACCTAGAAATCGGAGCCGTCCTTACTCAAGATGGTCCTCCCATTTGCTATGCCTTTAGAACTCTAAGAGATCATGAGAAAAATTATGCAACTATCGGGAAAGAGTTACTGACAAGAGTATGAGATCGAAAAATTTGCAACCATACCTGTTTGGTAGAGAACTCGATCTGCAAACAGATCACCAACCAATTAAGAGGCTGCAGGCACCCACGGCTACAAAGATGGCTAATACAGTTAGGCGAGTGCCATATTAAGATAGACTACATAAAAGGAAAGCAGAATAAGATTACCGACTTTTTAAGTCGAATTAACGCAGAAACCAATGAAATTAATTCATTCGAGACTACCAAAGCCAGGGAAATATAGACAATACTGAAAATCTGGATAATAACTCATCCGAAGAAAATTTCGAAGGCACTGATACTGAAAAACTGAGCACCAGTCCACTACATTTAATGGAAGTACAAACTGTCCATTCTCAGGAGGAAGACTTACCCTTGTTAGAAACAATAGTTAATAGGTTTAGAACAAAAATTATTTTGGTAGATAAAAAAGAAAAGAAATTTGAACAAATCTTCAACTATAAAAAAATTTCATAGATAAGAAAGACTTAGAAGGAGAAACAGATGTTCTTAGGAGATATATAGATAAAGGTAAAATTGGCATTTATTCTCAGTTGTATGATCACGAGCAATTTCTAAACAGAAGCATCTTAACATTTGTGAAATGTAGTTATTTTGCAAAAGACATAGAGAACAGCATGGGATTAAAGAAGCAAATATCGCTCTTTCATAAAAAAAATCTGGCCATTCAGGTATAGTAGCTGCTTATGAAGACTTAAAATATAAAATTTGTAATTCTAAACTCAAAAATAAAATCCATAAGATTTTAAAAAGGTGCGATATTTATTCAGGGGCAAAATACGATAGGAAGCCCATCAAACAGAAATTTCAGGTAACCAAAACACCTAAAACAATAAACGAAATTATTCATATGGATATATATATATACCAATAGGAAACATAACTTTTTAAGCTTCATAGAGGACAGAAATCAGATAACCATACTAGAAAAGGTTAGGCAAATGATATCAATAAGAATATATAGAATATCACGTCACGAAACATCACAATCATAGTGGTAACGCAAATATTCAAAGGCTAAATGAAACGATAACAGAACAAATAAGAGCACTAAATTTAGATGGAAATCAATCTATCAACCATTAGAAATATACATACATACATCTTCTCATTCCACAATCAAAACGACACCAATATCGGTTCAAAATAAGGAAATCGATCTCAACATTATTTATGACAGGCTAGAAAATTTCAAGGAAAAGCTAATTAGTAAAAGAAATAAAAGTAGAGAATATTATGAGGAACATAGAGAATCCGGGTTCATAAAAATTACAAATCCTTCAGACATAAGGAGCAGCCAAAATTTAGAAAATATAATCTGTCCAATTTACACGAAAATAACATTAAACGCCCATTTAAATTCACAGACCGAAGCGATAATCATGGCCATAATACTTCTGATGCTACCACAACCATGATAATTGAGAAAATTCCATTAAACTCCGGACATGCAGAGGTTAAATTAGGAATAGTAGAAGTAGTAATTAAATTCGATACTATACTCCACAAAATCTATCCAGAAGAATTATTAAGTATAACCAATAATTCAGAAATTACATTTAATACCCTTAACTCAAGTAAATACCAATCTTTGTTAGATAATCGCATAAAAAGAATTAAAAACAAAATCCAATCTCTAATATCGTATAGGCAAAAGAGAGGACTGATTAGTTTTGGTGGAACTATAGCTAAATGTTTGTATGGTACAATGAATGATGAAGAAGCAAAATATTGAAGAACATTTAAATACTATTGATTCAATAAGCACAATTTGATCCAAAATATGAACCAACAAATTGAATTTAAAGCCAACTTCAACAAGACGTTCATGATGCTAAAAAACATAATAGACAATGATAGAGTAAAAATTTTACAAAAATTCAATGAACTAAATTCCAACGACTTGAAACTGTATGCAGAAAGTCAAGCTTTAGAACAAATATTCAAATTAGATATTGTGAAAATAGAGGTAGATCATATCCAGGACAACGTAGCATCAGCACGTCTACGGCTATTACACCCAAACATTCTCACTGACGAAGAAATCAAAAAACCATCAAACATTCGTTTAGGTGTAGCTAAGTATATTGTTACCTTTTTGTCCCCTCAGGGAATACCATTCGTTACGATAATTGTAAATGTTGTTGGAATTCCCTGGCCAACAAGGTTGTAGCGATTCTGAATGTCGATGGACTTCGCTGGTTACTAAGTCTACCGTGATACGAATGTTGCTGGATTAACGGGCCACTTCCGTTTTGGACCCCGTTACCTGGCCACCTGGCCGAGCGGTCGCTAGTGTAGTCAGGTTAGGTCCAAGCGTGACAATGGCGGACCTCTCTGTTACGATTACGCAAACAACGTGCTACTTACTGTTGCCAAAATTGGCGCGGCTTTTGGTGGTATCGAAATTTCGCCAAACTTTTACTCTCAGTTTCCCTAGACTCGCTTCTCCTCTTCAACTCCTTTCAACCTTTTCGGTCAAACTGAAGAAAGTGTACACTCAGCTTTCCTGGACAGAGTACAATTTTTTTTCGGGTTTCTACCAAACTCGGCGTCTCTCGGTTATCCAAAAGGATTATAAAAAAAAAAATAAACTTTTTGGTACGGAGTACAAATTTTATTTTTGTGCTTGATCAGACTTCGCGTCTCCTCTTCACCAGAACTCACACAAAACAGAGAGTATTCAAGGTCTCAACATGGTGGCTTACACCTTTCTTTTTCTATTGTCAGTTTCTATATCGCAACTCACATTTTTTTCCCTAAGCCTATCTAGCGACACCTATACTTTTCATTACAAACTTCTTATTTGTTTTAAATATTTGCATCCGTCAATTAGCTTTAGTCATTACTTACTTTTAATTCACCTTAACAAGTATTAATTAATTTTTACTTCTGATTCACATTTGTCAAACTACGTTAGCTATTATCCGCTCTTAATTCACTTCTTTCAAACTAGAGTCAATTATGATTTACTACTACACTACATTTGTAAAACTACGTTAGTTATTATTTGCTTTTAATTTTACCAAGGGATTCAATTACTTATCGACTTTGGGTTTTCCATATCTGTCAGAGTTATCATTTAATTTTACTTGTATATTCTGTCAAAGCTTTTTGCATAATTTCCATTTTCCCTATCTGTAAGAATTATCATAAATTTTTCTTTTCTTCTTAATAGCGGTCAAAGCCTGTTTCATTTTTTATTTTCCGTACCTGTCAAAATTATCATTTTAATTCCGGAATTATTGATTGCCTTCTCTTCCGACATTGGTTGTAATTTAATAAGTGTCACACTATTCAGTAGCTCTTATTTTGTCATACTGGCTAATATTTTATTTGTGCTCAATAAATGTCAGATTATACAGTGGCTTTTATTTTCTTATAGTTATCGACTTGGTCAGTGTTAATGTTCAATGGACCGACGTACACGTTGCCGCGTATTACCACTTTTCAGTGTTGAGAGACGCTAATACCATAGACACACATGTGGGATTGATGCCAAAGTATTCGAAAGCTATGTGCTATACTAGATGTGTGTCTACCCAAACTAGAATAGAATAGAATAGAATATATTTCTTCAGTAGTACAAAGATTACAAGATCTTAAACGTACAAAGTTAATTGGAATTGTACATAATTATTAAAATAATCGTGCCACATTAAATTTGGGGAAATACTTTAATTTACTAAAAACTAACTTAACTAACTAAGCTTAGCCAAACAAATAATTATAGATTTAAGAATAGACTCTATTTTTACTAGTATTATTATGACTAAATGGAGTAAATTTAGAGAGCTGAGAGAGGAAAAGGAAAAGAAAAAACATGTATATCAGTTAGAAAATAAATATAGATCGCCATACAGCTCGATTTATTATGGTTAAGAGCTAAGTTGTTTTGCTCAGACCAGTCATATACACGTTTAAGATCCCCATTTATCCGACTTATACAATCTTCCACTAAGCCAATTGGTCTACTAAGGTATATTTGCACATCATCAGCATACAGATGAACGGAGGCATCTACAATAACATCTGGGAGATCATTGATATATAGACTAAAAAGCAGGGGACCAAGTATGGATCTCTGGGGTACGCCACAAGAGAGAGATATACTTCTCGAGGTAACATTATTTGTTTTTACAAATTGGCTACGCCCACTTATAAAACTTTTAATGAAGGTTAATGCCGATGAAGAGAAGAGGAATTTATTACCCAATTTAGCTAGAAATTTCGAGTGATCTATGGAATCGAACGCTTTACTAAAATCAAGTAGCGCAAGAATAGTCAAATGATCTTCATCAAGGGCCATATGAATACCCGATGTCACATTCAGCATAGCGGTTTCACAGCTGTGATAAGGACGAAACCCAGATTGCCAGGTTGACAGTAAACAGTTTCTTTTTGTGTAGTTCATGGTTTGCTGGTATACTATTTTTCAAATACTTTAGCCAAGTAGCATAGAAGGCTAATTGGACGGAAGTCACTTGCAGTACATGCAGTGGACTTCTTCGGAATAGGCACCACCAATGTCTGTTTCCATTGATTGGGAAATTGAGATGTAGTGATACAATGGTTGAAGATGTGCGTTAGAATTTTCACTATTGTGGGCGCAATAAGTTTTATAAAATTTGGTTGCAGTGCATCAGGTCCTGCCGCATCTGATTTAATGGTATATAAAGTCAGCATAACTTCAACTTCATCAACACAATGAAAAGCAAAACCCGCAGCTGAGAAACCTTCAGGCCAAGGAGACGAACCCGAGACACTTGTCGCAAAAAAATTATTTAATTGATTTGGGTCTTGATTTACAGTTGGTATCTCTCGCCCATGTACTCCTAAGTCACGAATATTTCTCCATAATTTCTTGGAGGGCTGGCTTACATCTTGCTTCTTACAAAAGTACGCACGCTTCGCAGATCTTATCATGGAAGTTGCCTTATTGCGGACTCGTTTATATCTATTTTTCGCATCAGCTGAACGGATAAGTTTATATTTACCAAATAGGTAATCTCTTTCCGATAATATGTTCCATATTTCATCAGTGATCCATGGGCATCTCTGCGGCTGAAATCGGCTCGTTCGTAATGGTACGTGTCTATTAAACAGTTCGGTCAAAGTATGTGAAAGGATGCCTACTTTATCGTCTACAGAGTTAGTTTCGTATACGCTGCTCCAGGACAATTCCTGACACTCTGCTAGAAGGTGATCGTTATTTAAATTTTTATAATCACGATACACAATAGAAGCATATTGAGGAATTGGTTTAAATTTCAGAGAGTAAGTTAAAAACAGAAAGTCATGGTCAAAATCACATGGTGGGCTGATTTGGTTGTGAAAAAGAATTTTCTCAGTGTCTACAGTAGCAATATAGTCAAGTTGGGAAGAGCAAGTGGAATTAAAATAGGTTGGTAACTCATTAACCACCTCTAGATTTAATGTTCTGTAAAGATACATTAAATTATCTCTCATGGAGATGAATGTAAAAGCATTTACATTCATATTGGCACAAAAAATAACGTTTCTATGCCTTAAGATGGTTGGTGATATAGAATCTTTGAATAGCATGCATGTCTCAGCATTGAAACTACTAGGTGGGCAATATGCAATTACTAAGACACATCTATCAAAACCTGAGTCTACCTCAACGCAAAGAAATTATATCTTGTCACCTGAAGCAGAAGAATTAATAATTTTTGCCTTTAATGAGTTGTGCACATAAATGGCAACACCTCCCCCAATACGACCAACACGATCACATCGGAAAACATTATAATTTGACAAGGAAATTGACTGTGATAGTACATATTGATTCAGCCATGTTTCACATATCAGCAATGCATGTATTTTGGAGCCAACGAAAATATCCTGCAATAGGCCTATTTTGTTTCTTATGCTTCTCGCATTGAAGTAACATACATTAAATCCAGCAACATGGGATGCAAAAATATTGAGAAGCGCTCTCACTCGGTCCAAGGGCGAGGCGTTATTTGACGCGATTTTTTGAACACAGGAACCAACAGAATCCGAAATAAGGAAATTAACACTCAACAATTACAACGCACATCTTGGATACCATAATCAAGCTTTTGAGCTAAAAAAAGTTAATTGAACGAAAATAATAGTACAGAACTAGCATAATTTAATAAAAAAATAGAAAAACAAAAGAAAAAAAGAGAGATAGAGAAATAAATTAACGAAAAAATGTTGAGGGACACTATCCAATAGAAACGCAAAGAGATAAAAACTAAATAACTATCAAGCTTCTGCAGTTCTTCCTCCAGTGATGACATCATCCAATATATCCAGTGTGTTAATTTTTATTGGCGTAGTGTCTTTACTAACACGAGCATAAACTTCTCCACAGCGAGTGAATACAGAATGCAACTGACTTTCCCTGTACAGCTTCAATGCACTCCGTAAAATTGCGCCGTTACGCTGTGTGAGACTCTCAAATACATTTATTCTGCTATCCGATGTGAAGCTACTACATATGCTGCTAAGAGCTACAGGGCCACATCTCTTAAATTTATATACGAAGTCCCACTGTTCTGCAACCGAAGAGAACTTTACAATAATTGGCGCGCTTTTTCTTTGCTGCTGCTTACGATCTGATGATTTTTTTTGACGAAATGCAGTTGCATAAGGTGAAAGTTTATGATTGATTTTTAAGGAAATGTCCGAGAGTATGTGATGTAGATTTTCATTTGGACCGAGTGGTATGCCTGTATTTTAGCATCCGATGATCTATTTATCCTACGCACTTCATCAAGCTCACATAGACGACGTTTAATTCATTTTGAAGCTGCTCAACTTTATATGATAAACTATTTATTTCGGTTTGTTTTGAAGCGACTAATGTCTCAATTTTATGAGTGATGAGTTCTTCAAAGTGATCAAATTTCTCGGTGATTACATCGACCAAATTCTTAAATATAATTTTCTCTAATAGTTCAAAACGATCAGTAGAACTAGAGCGATTTGCTGCAATAGAACTGCTGCCATGTGTGTTGGGTGTCGGTGTACCACTCTGCGCAGTTGTTTTGGAATTTGGTTTTGCATTCTCGTTCTTTCCCATGATAAGACTTTGATAAATACAGAAAGCAAGACTCCAGTTGCCGCCAGATAAAGAACGAAGCGGTTATAATTAAACACTACTTTTATATTTTTACAGTAGTGGACAAATTTCGCTGTAATTGATATACTAACAGGAGCTCGAAAAACACGTCTTACTCAGTCAACGACATGATACCTAATGCCTGTACCTGGTATACCGTGAACGTACCTAGTACTGAAACACAACAATTTTTGCTGGTATCCTAATATTCAAACCTAGTAGAGACAGTTTTATATTGATACTAGAGCCGTTTTACATAACGGGAAAAGTTACAACAAAATTCTGCATTATTTTGACAAGCCGTTTATAATTCTATCAAAAATATGTGTTAAAAATTGAGAGTAAAAGGAGCGAAATTTTGTCGAGCAGCGAGACCACAAAAGCAATCGAAATTTGGCGAAGCAAATCACATCGTTTTCGAAATATTATGAATTTTGAACCTGGATAAAAAAAATATAGCATAAATATTATAAGTATATTATAGTTCAAAGCTTGTCCACACCTTTCGATTAACCCTCCATGAATTATTTGCTCCAAATTGCTGCCAGCATTAGCTGCGCGTTTGACTTCTCCAGCAAATTTATTAAGGCTGGGTGTATGTCATAATTGAGACAACTCGGTGCACAGTTAGCGTTAGGTGCGTTAAGATTTTTGAATAAATAGCAAATTGATTAATGCAATATTTATTTAAACATCTAAGGCAACAAATTAACGTTTTCTAATTTTTAAATTTGTCCCCCAATTTTTATTGAAAATGATTTAAAAATGAAAAGGCAGGCAGGTGAGATATCTCAGTCGATATGTGCACAAGAATGTCGTCAGAGACTGTTATTATTATTATATATGTTATTATATTTCTCCTACCGAGTGTATAAAATTAAAGAATTCACAAATCATCAATAAATCATGAAATTTTTGGTATACAAGTTACTGACCTGATGTATCGCAATCAAACGATTCGCTGCGCCGTTGCACATTTTAAGCATTCCAAGCATTCGTGTTTGTTGAGGACACTACAGTACATAAACGATGTCCAATGCCGTGTCAGCAAACTGACGCGTGCTGCACTCCAGTATATTACCTTTCCAAGTTCCCATTCTTATTTTTATGAAACAAAATGTGAGTGAATCATTGTGAATTAAATTATTGATATTTGATCAATTCGTTTTCGCCACGGATTCTTTTAATTAAATTAAATGTTCGTGTGCTTGTATGTACTTTTCTTTAAAGGTATCTTTTGATCTTGTACTAGTTTTGATGGATGCGTTACAGACTTCTCTAACTCCCGCAATTTTCTAACTAGCTCTTCGAGGATTTCGTGTAGAGGTTGTTAGTCGCCGGAAGTTAGCCCGGAATTTCTTTTCCAGAATTGGGAGGTCAGAGCGTAATCGCCGTATTGACAACAATTTGAAGAAAACATTACCACAAATCAACAAGTCAACTGGTCGCAGATTGTAAAAAACTGGGTTAGCTAGGATTATAGAGCGTATTTCTTTTACCAGGTCGGAATGAGAATAAGAATTGTCGGCACTTTATGACATTTCCGAAGGAATTAGTAGAATGAGTTAGAAAAAAAGAAATACATTGGAACGATTGTTAGAAGTGTTATATGTTGACATTTTAATCAAAGAATATCGCTCGAATGGTCCTCTCAAGTACACTATGAGTGTATTCTTATGTATGTATGCATGGTATTGTTTAATTCTTCAAGGAACTGTTTACAGAAATTATTATCTAAGATTAAAATTTTGGGTTATGTTTGCGCTAATAATTTGAACACATAATTAGACAAAATTATAAAAATTTCAATTAAGCTCTGTCTCCAATAAGTGTACAAGAGCGTTGGCTGCATCAAATTCATGTAAACTCCCATCCACAAAGAAGTAAATCATTTCTTGTGTTTGTTTTAGTATGACCAATCCGATGACAAACACTTCTAAGAAACTTCATTCCAAAAATCGAAAACTTATCTGCAGTTTAAAGGAATAATTTGGGATTACGCACCCAGAAAAAAAGAATAGGAAGGAACGACATTCCGGAATGAAAGAAACTAAAATTGGAATTCATTAAAGTGATGTGGATCGATCTGAATGATATAAGAAATACGCCCATATTGTTGGGGACTATCTATAGACTTGAGAGCTCCACAACTATGAAAGTAACCAGCTTTATCCTTTATATCCACAATGACTATGAATATCACAAACATTGAGAACTGGTGAGGTGGGTGAACTAACTGTATTAGGCTCCAAATTTCTATGAAGTAATGAACGATGCTTGATGCTGCAGTATCGACAGGGGAGGAACTTAGAAATTTTTACTGCATTCCCAAACTGCGTGCTTAGCCTCAGTATATGTATCTGTCTTGAAGACAAGGGCGTTTTTAGTATATCTTTATGGGAGGGGGGGGGGGGGGGGGGATGGTCAAAATTTATACCGAAAAATCAAAATTTATGCCCTAATTAAATTAAATTAAATCTGCACTAAATAATAGAAAGATAATTATATTTCTCTCTTCACTTAATGTGAGTAGGTACATACATAAAACTTCTCTAGAACTTCCCTTCATTTCGTATTTAAATAAATTTTGAAATTATATTACATTTGCGTATATATTTTAATATTTTCTATTCAAGGTACACAAAGAAAGCAATTCACACATACATGTACCTAATATATATTGTTACAGAAATTTAATTTGATTCCGTTCTTCAATCTGATTTAATTTAGCTGTCAGTACTGAAGCTTACCTATTCCGTCCTGAATATGGCTGAATCATAATGGCGTACCCCGGATGCGTGGATATTTGATCTCTTTCAGCACATACGTGGTCAAGGCCCTTACAGCGTACTGAAATCGGCGTATGCTGGCCGAGCGATTTCCAGCGCACACTTAATGTGTAAAAATCTTTACCTCTAATTTTGCCTTATTTGGGTTGTTCTGAAGCGTCCAAGGGCGCCACATTGGTTCGATTTACTTTTATATTTTGTTGTTCTTTACTTATTTTTTTTTTTAATGCAAATAAACTAGACTGGGATTAGATGAACTTTTCATTTATTAACTTTCGCTTTTTCTTTTGGCTTTTATTTTTTTTACACTTGTTAATTCTTTCTTATTATCAAAACCGGGCGTCTAGTTTTCCAGGCCGAACCGAACAACTTTTTTCGAAAAACAAAAAATCAATTCTAATCTTATCTTTTACAAGATGGCAAGTCTAAACAAAAATGTTTGCGGGGCTCTACGCGCCCAATCTACTACTGCTTTTACAGTGATTTTACTACTCTCTCGGTCTAAACTTACTTGGGGAATTCTCATTTTACGAGCTAACATCTCTTGGTTTGCTTTCAATTACTTAATACAAGTTTTCATGTGCATTCGAATTTCAAGATTTGTCCAAGTTGATTTTAAGCATTTCTTAATTCTAATACAAGTTTTTATCTTCTTTTAGTTCACATTTGTCAAAATTATTCTGAATTACTTCTATTTCTTCTACATGTTACATTCATTTGTTTATTTCTATCTGCGACAACTGTCAAAGCAATTTTAGTTGTTTCTATTTCTTTATAGGTATGTGTTACATTTCAATTCTTTTTTCTTTCTTTTTCTATCAGTGATAGCTGTCAAACTTATTTTAATTGTTTCTATTCTTTCTTTTAGGTTTTAGCGTAGAAAATGACCTACCTCATATTGCACACAGCAGAGATGCAGCAGAAGCAGAGGCCTCTCTCGCCTGTGTCCTCTGTGATCGACGTACAGTTTTCCTACATATTGCTCTGTCGAGCCTAGCTCACAGTGTAGTATTAGCGAACTTTCGAATTGTTCGATTTAGATTCTAGATAGATTAAGATTCTACCCGTTTATCAAAAAAGGCAAAATAGAGAAATAGTTTCCTTGTGTTTAATATGTGTTTTTTTTTTGTATATTATTAAGTCAAGCTCAGGGGATACCCAATGATGTAAAGCGCAACATGGCAGGAACGAGATATGGAAAGGATTAGGGGATATGAGGAGAGTGGCGGAGGTGCCGATGTATGTCGCCCTTAAACTTCCGCAGATTGCATGCCGGAGGAAAAACAGAAGATGGTAAGCTGTTCCATATTCGCACTATTCGGGATAAAAAATCATCACGGAAATTTACTGTACGGCCGGAAGTAATTTGAAGCGTTATGCGCGGTTTGCAGCGCGGGTATTGCGTGCAAGGGTCATTCTACAAGGGATTAGACTAGATATTTCATCAGAACATTGACCATGCATGTAGCGATAAAGGAGCGAAAGGCATCCAACATTGCGGCGGTGCGCGAGTGAGTCGATATATATATATGGGAGTTGTATTCCATTCTAGGTTTAATGTAGGACTTGAAGCGGAGCGCTAGATTTGACGGGCTGAAATATTTCTTACACCTTTTCAGAAATCCAAAACATTTCGAAGATTCTTTGGAAACAGAGAAGATGTTATCTGTCCAGTTTAAGTTAATGGGAATATTAATGCCAAGAATGCTTAGTGACGGTGAATCAGAAATTAATGCTCCATCAAAAGAAATGGGTGTGGTTACGTTATGATCTTGTTTTAATGACATAAGCCAGCTTTGGGACTTAGATGCATTGAAGTCGAAGCAATCCGCTTCGCCCCAAGCGAGGATATTGTTAAGATCGTAAATGAAGTTGACGATGTCTATTTTCCACTTAATAACTTGATAACAAAGAAGTCAATATTCCTTGACAGTATTTCATCTCTAGGTCTCAGCCAAATCAGTAGTGTTAAGAATGACATAGGAAGGCAGTTAGACCTGGTATTTTCTACTGACACGGGTATCTTCATAGCTGAGCCTAGCGCAGTGAGAATGTCTTCTCTTGATAAATGTCATCCCCCTCTACTAATTACATATTGCTATGAAACCGAAAACTTAACAAATTGTGAAGAAACACAATACTTTTTCAATTTTAGAAGGGCTAACTTTTCGGAACTTTCCACTTGACTTACATCTATTGATTTCAACACATTACTGTCTAGCAATAATGTTGACGAAGACGTTTCTAAAAAAAAATTTTACATAATTCTTTTCGATTTATTTTCCTCTCACGTTCCCTGCGAGCGTCAGACGCTCTCTAAAACATCTCCACCATGGTTCAATTTAAAGAACTGAGGCGTCTTAAAAATAGAATGAATAAATTGTGGGAAAGTTATATGAGTGATAAGGACATTATAAGTCACAACAATTTCCTCACATCATATAATGACTTCAAAGAACTTTTCTCTACACTTTATGATGAGTATATTCACAGCATGCGTACGAAATTATTTAGTGATACACGCATCTTTTTTATGAAGAAAAGAAAGGACAACTACCCCAATACCATGAGGTACAAGGATTCTGCTAGTGATGATTCGTCTAAAATTTGCGATATGTTTGCTTCCTTTTTTGACAATGCCTTTGCCTCGTCAAATTTTCAAACCATAGCAACTTCAGTCATATGAACGACTATCGTAACGTTTCAAGTCATGCTGCCTTGCATGGTAGCTCCGCTGAGAATTATTTTCCAAAAATTGCTCGATAGTGGTTGTTTCCCCCAGCTATGGAAAAATTCTTTTATCAAACCTATCCGCAAGAAATGTAGTAAAAATGAAATTTCTAACTATAGGCCTATTGCAAAATTATCTTGCATGCCCAAATTATTCGAATCTATCATTTACTGTCAACTATCAACTTGAACTTCCTGTAAGAATTTGCTCTCATCAAACTAACATGGGTTTATTTCTGGTAGGTCTACAAATACTAACTTGCTGGAATTTGTCTCGGATACCGTTGGTGGGTTGACAAAAGGCTTTCAGACAGAGTGTATTTATACAGAATTTAGTAAAGCGTTCGACAAGTTATCTCACTACGTGATACTACTTAAAATGCAAAAGTATGGGTTTCCCTCAACATTTCTAAAATGGACATAGTCTTATTTAGATAACAGAACATAACAAATCTTATTTCGCCATTTTATCTCTAGAGTCTTGAAAGCTTCATCTGGCGTACCTCAAGGGAGTCATTTGGTCCGGTTGTTCTTTATTCTGTCTATTGACGACATTGTCTCTGTTGTGAGGTTGTAAGGTCTTGATTTATGTTGACGATATTAAGCTTTTCGCTCAGATTAAATCTGTTAACGATCGTGAACAGGTACAGGGTGACCTCGAAAAATTTTACAATTGGTGCGAGAGCAATAATTGGGTACTCAATATCGACAAATGTGAGGTTATGACTTTCCATAGGAATCAGACACCAATCACTTATGACTATGAGTTCTCGGATTTCTCGACTCGCCGGGTGGACTCTGTCTATGACTTGGGTGCCAAATGTGACCACAAATTGAATTTTGTCTCCCATATAAACTGCATGGTATCAAAGAGTAGTTCTATGCTACTATAACATTGCGTTTGTACACTTGCTTTGTGAGACCACTTCTTGAATACGCTAACCAGGTCTGGCTTCCTTTTTACGGTACACACATCGAACGCATCGAGTCTATTCAGAGAAACTTTTTACGATTTGCTCTCAGGCACCTACCCTGGAATAATTCATTGATTCTTCCACCCTATGAGATCGCTTGCAGCTTTTGAATTTGCAGTCGCTTGAGAAAAGTGGCATGGTTGCCGATGTAACTATTGTTCACCAACACTTAAACGCGAATATTGTTTCCCCGTTGTTACTTGACAAAATCTCTTTCCGTGATAATAGGCACAATTTTAGAAGGCTACCTCTATTGCATGTCAATTCCTCAAGGTCTAACTTTGGCATGTATGAGCCTATTAATCGCATGTGCATTGCTCTTAATAATTTGGCTGAGCATTTTGTTGTTGACGACTTGAAGTATGTCTTAAAAAACGTCATGTATATAATATTTAATCTTTTTAGTTAGATTTAATTTAGATTTTTGTATTTTTGTTCTATGTCGCATTGCATGTCATTTTATTTGGTGTTTGGTCTATGTTTATTGTAACATACTAATATTAACACCGACTAAGTGATGAAACGCATGTATTGTTGACCGTTTATTTATTAAAGTGGCCATGCAGCGAGCTTGTGTTAAGCTGGTTCTGATAGTCAAAAAAAAAAAATGTTATTCAATGAGATAATTATGCAATCTCGTTTAACACAAGCGGCATTCGCCCTGGAGTCCGCAAGAGTGTCACAGGAGTAAGCACAATCAAGGGTGCTGTCATCAGCGAAGCTATGGATGTGACTGAAAGTAAAAGAAAGCAAATCATTTATGAAAATTGAAAAGAGAGAGGGAGAGATAACGGAGCCTTGAGGATGCGGTTCAGATGTAACGCCATCTAATACAACACGTATTTGGCGATTAGATGGGAAACCTTCAATCCATAATAGAAGAGGAAGAGAGAGACCAATTGCTTTAAGTTTCGCTAAAAGGGCTGGATGGCAGACTCTATCAAAGGCCTTTGAAATATCTAGAGCAACGATGTTAGGCTACGGTCCCAACGTTGCAGCGTCCAGCTCGCAAGCCATATTGACGATCGTTGAATAGTTCATTAATTTTGAGTTAATGATAGATTGAAAAACCTTTTAAAGAATCGAAGCGATCGCAATTGGTCGATAATTTAAAGGAGCGCTACCCTCTCCTGTCTTGGGAATAGGCTGAGCGTGAGCTAGTTTCCAAACAGTTCGAAATTTACCTGTCGAATAAGACAAGTAGAATGGTTTGCGCAGAGGTTTAGACAAGGATGAGGCATAGCTTTTAATTAACGGGGGCGAAAAACCATCATGGAACTACGGAGACTTGGATCCCCTTAAGGACCCTGAACACATCTCTCGTAAGGCTCTTGTACACATCCACACGAGAGCTGCACAACAGGTGTTTGTGAGATTGGTGAAAGAATTTGAAGCGAATCTAGCAGCTAAAATATTGACTTTATCCAAGGAGTCAACAATCACTTCACCATTATAAAGTAGTATGGTATGAAGGAACTGGTCAAGTTGTTCTTGATGGTTTTGACCAGAAACCTTTGCTACCTTGCGGCTTGCCAAGATTCTTTGTCTGATATTCTGATCAAAAACAAATATTTCTCTCTGAATAATGGGGTTACATGTGTTCCGTGGAGACCTGTAGGCTTGTTTCAGTTCCGGACATGGATGCAATTGATAGGCGCGAAAATCAGACTCTTTCGCTTTTATGGCGTGGCTATCGTTAAACCAAGAGCTGTTGTTGAGATCTGCTGTAAGAATACGGAATTTTTCACTATGCCAAGACTATGTATGTTACTAAGTTCTAATGTGCATTCATCAACATCCCTCGAAGCAAAACAGACCGATCAATCAATTTCTCAAAGACTTTCCCAATCAGCATTCTTATAGTGCCAAAGAAACCTACTTGTTGGTGGAGAAGTACGGCGGCACAGGTTTGCGGTGGCAAATTGAGCAATGATTAAACAATGGTCTGAACTACTGAGAGGGGAACCGACTGAGATGAAATATTTGTCAGGATGAGATGTTAGAAACAAGCCGAATAAATTAGCTTTCCGCCAGCTGCATAAGGAATTCGCGTTGGTGCAGAGAGTGCAACGAAACGGCCCGCAGGACTTGTGGTAGAAGAATGTCTGAGCCACGGTATGCTTTTAACATTAAAATCGCCAGCCAGGACGATTTCAGAATAAAGGGAGATAGAAAGCAAATGATCAATATTGTTGGAGATATTGTCAAATACGGAAACCGTGTCGTCATCAGACATATTTGGGCTGCGATAAAAGAAACATAAGTATATAATGTGTTTGTGAAGTTTGAACCTAGTCCAGATATAGTTAAGCTCTGGATTGGCAGAAGGACAATCTTGAAGAATGGTAAAGGCCACATCATTCCGAATATAAACTGCGATCCCTCTATGCTGAGAAGCAAGAGGCACGAAGTTGTAACCAGGGACATCATACTGATTAATATCAGCATCAGAAACGACCTTAGTTTCATTTAGCGCAAGAATTGCCAGATTTTTTTAGTTAAGGTGGCAGTACATCAAAACCGATTTGCTCTTAATCCGCGAATGTTGCAGAAATCTAAAATTAAATTCTGCATGCTGAAGGCAAAAACAACAAAGCAAAAAAAAGCGACACACGACAACACAAATATTTGAGCGCCACCAGCAGCAGTCAACGACACAGCGAGGTAAAAAAAACAACATTAGTATTATGCCTATTTGCAGTTTTCAATAACTTAGACTGCGAGTTCATAGCTGGGTGCACCCGGATTACTGATCAGTGACAAGCAAGTGTTAATGCATTTGCACCGATCACAGATGAAGAGAAGGAAAGAAACCGTTACCGTGCTGCTAGTTTATTAAATGTTGATAGGGCATAGAAGAGCCCTTCACTTGGCGCATAAAGTTTATTATGATTATTTATTTATTAAACGGTCGTGCGGGATTTTAAATAATTACTGTTATCGATTTTGATTAAAACTGCTTAGCACAACACTATCACTTGTTTTGGATTAATTAAACAGTCTAAGCGGAGTTGATTAGATCTGCAACACGAGGCATCGTCCGATCGGATTGACTCCACGCACACTCTCTGCACTTCGTAATAGAGTCGCAGCAGAGGAATATTATTACTATATCACTGCCCATTTGCCTATGCTGTTCTGTGATGTGTTTAATGTGCGGCGGGCTTTTCACTTGTTCATTATGCTACTTGAGATATGACTCAAAATAGTTCATTTCAAAATTATTCACATTCTATCATTTATTCAGTGTAAATAATATTCGTTTCCTACTCGAGATATGTCAAAGTCGCTGATTTTGTAAAATCGGCTTGAGTGGTTCATTTGAATCGAACTGGATTTCAATCAGAATTCTAATGCTGAACTTGGGTTATCACTGGATCAAGCCCTTATTTTGATTTAAGATTCATTCCTACTTTCGAGGTTTATTTTCTGACAGATGGAAATGTCAAGCTCACGAATTGTCATATGAAGTAGTTTCTTGCGCGATTTGCGCGAGATTTTCAGTTTTTTGGTTTGATTTTTTCCATATTTTGTGCACTTCTATTAATTCTACGAAATAGTCGGGGTTTCAAAAAGTCAATTTTAAATTTATATTGGAAAAACCACCATATGTTTTATCTTTAGTGTGTAATGGGTCCTTCACGAAATTATCCATAGTTTTTTGGGAATGTATGACCCGGGTTGAATAAATTAAACACGTATTGTGCTATTCATCCGATATATTACGGTCATGGGTTTTGACCATTCTCAAGGAGCTTAAGAACATCACTACATAGTATATTTTTAGACTGTTGTGTCGAGGCTATCATTAGCCTTTTGTCTTAAAGTTAGATTTAGAATAATAACATGAAGACGAGTAAACTGTGATAATAAATATCTAAAAACTATTAAAATATGTAAATAATAAATTATGTAAAAATTGACTTTACTTTTTCTTAAAGCTAAGGTGACTAGCAATTGTTGACAACAGAACAATTTTAAGATAAAAATTCCAAATGGTGCTATAGCATGGCGTATTTAGATTTTTGTAGTCCATAATGAGTATTTTCGATATGCAACATAATGTTCTAACTATCTCGTTTCCACTCGCTATGAGAAGTCATAAATTATTAAATATCTTTTGATGAAGATATTTTAACACTTTTTTAACGACGCCACCATATTCTTCGTTTAAAAATAGCCCAAATTCATATGCCATATATTGGCGGTAGGTACATAAAATTTGACCGTTCCGCGATTTTTTCAATTTCTTTCTCACGGTTTACTTATCGTGAGTTATCCGCTTGTTTTTCTTGTGTTCAGTGAAACAATAAGATTCAGGTAAGTTGTGCAATTGTGTTGTGCTTTTGTTTAGTCTGTTTGAGACTTTATTTTGTAACAAATCTCGTTTATTACGAAATTTGTGATTTTAACCTGTCTTCAGGTGAGATTTCCACTTGTTATATTTTCGCTGGAAATCAACACGAGAAGTTGATTTTATGTGTAAAAATCACTCGTAAACTTCGATTTTATTGAGTTATTACACTTTAAAATTATTTAAAACTCGATATGTTAGTAATTTGCTTTCCGTTGCGACAACTGTGATAATTTACGTGGAATTTTCGTTAAATTGTTTACGGGAAAGTGTTTTGTCATAGCTATTGTCCTCTATGGCTCTATTTCAATAGTTAACTTTGTTAACGTGTATGTTGGATGGGAAATTATGGAAAAATGATGCTTTCCTGTGTAAATTCTGTGTGTATTTCATATTACATAGGTAATTCATTGTTAATTCAATTTGATTAATTCATATTTTTTTTTCAATTCAGATATTTTCACGGATGTATACATATAGGTACGTGGGTACCTTTTTTTCGTGGGAGGAATGTATGCCAGTCGACTTCCCTGGCTTAGTCTTAAATTAAGTATTTCAAATTTTGTGTATTTTTACAAATTCTTTTCAGCCTGAACACCTAGATTTTTCAAAGAACAAAATTGTGTAGCTCTGGAGGGCCCTAGGTTTAAGCGGTGTTATCATCGAACAGACCTATTGATTGAAGTCCAATTGTCATCTGCTCTGTCAAAGTATACTGTCACAATTATTTATGAAATTTTTGAGTTAAATGAATGAAAAGATTTTATATGGGTTATTTTTATAAACTTTAAAACGGAATTTGTTTGAATATAGCAATTTAAAGAACATTAATTAATTAATTTAAAGAACATTAATTACGTCTTTAAAATTCAAGGAATTTGCAAGAAACATGTTCGATGGGCTTCAATGCTCCACTGGAAGAAATAGTGGATTAATGCCAGAAAAGGTGCAACACTGGTCCCATCGAAATCGACATCAGTTTGTATACATCTCTAAATTTTTTGGAATATAAAAACATTTATAGGTACTTCTTACCGCGTTGAAAAATAGGATTTCAACTATTTTAAGATCATATGTTCAAACCATCTAATCAATATAAGGTATTACCAAGAATTATACGATAAATTAAAAAATTCTGGTAAGATACTTACTTTTCAATTTGAATATATCTTTTTACTGCAGTTCGCAGATCATTGTATTGTGCAACATTGTCTTCATTTGCTTGTGAGTGTAGTAAGTCATCCGCTGTACTTCCTAACAAAGATGCACACATCGACATAGTTCCACAAAACATCTAAATAATTGAAATTTAACATAGTCGTTTATAATGTATGTATGTTATTAAAACTTAGATTCAAACCGTATCAAAAAATACTGTAATGTTGGCGCACAAAAAGGCCGCTAAGACTTCGTAAAGGTAAACCAATTCGTATATCGGACTTTCCATTAAGTCGATTGGAGACATAGGTTGAAATGGAAGGTATCGCTTTCCAGATACAGTCAGCGGGAATATCAAATATAATCCAATTGAAACATTGACAAAGAGTGCCTCAGTCCAAAAGAGGGTCCTATAAATTTTATCGCATTTTTTTATCCGCCCCTGATCCGTATAATTACTGGCACATTTCTCCAGGTGCTTGTTCAATTTATCCATATTTGAAGATTGAATAAATATTGTAACAATAAGTTTATAACAACAAACAAACGCTGCCAGCCCATTTGCAACTGAGGTAATTGCTCTCCCAGTGTCACCTTCGCCATATTCCAGGAAAGATTCCAAAATTATTATCACCGGGAAAAGCATAATGAAGCTTGTTACCTATAGAAAGAAGCAAATCGACATGAATTCATTCTAAAATTACAAAATCAAGATCTTACAATAATCCGATACATATTCCTATAAAAGTTTGCTTTTGATGTTGTTTTATCGGGTGAGTTGCTCCACAGTTTTGTTTTATAATAAAAAGTTCTTGACCAATAGAAGAATTCGAATTCTTGCGTTTCTTTTACATTTCTTTTACTGTTCGAAAACATCGTTGTAAACCTAGAATACTAGGATCTACCATATATGTAGTATGACATATGACATATAAGTATAGATAATTATAGCTCAGATTTACGGGACTACGGAATAAATTTCAAGCGGAATAGAAAGTGAATAAACTGTAAAAATCGTTCCACTCTGAGCACTGGGTCGCAAAGTTCAATCATTTTTTTTGCACTTAAAATGCATTTTGTAAATTTATTGAAAATATTTTCAATAAATTTCAGTATGTTAAGACGAGAAATCTACTTCGTGTAGATGATATGTAGGTTAAAGTGTTGAGTGATTATTAAGATAATATTAAATAATTTTTTGTGATTTCTTCAATAACAGTTTTAATATGAACGTGTCGATCGGGTTGGGTACAAAAATATGTATTATTATTGTATAAATCAAAATTCTGTATTAAAAAATTTTCAAAATTTTCTCATTTTTTCAGAAAATCCGTGAAGGATATATTACGAAATCCCTGTGGGCTTCTCGGGACAATTGTTCAACAAAAGTCCAAAATGTTGAGCTCCCCAGCTTTGGAATTCATTGTAAAGAGCATCAAATTTTATGTAGTAGAATTTTGTAATGCAGATTTTTCTTAATACGAACCTTTGTAATGTAATATCTGTAAAATCAAGCATTACTGTTTGTAGACATTCCTTCCCAATAGGAGAGGATATAAGTTGCTCTTCAGACTTACACCAACAACTTCTTTACATATTTTTTCCAACTAACTTTCCTATTTTCTTTTACAATTCCATATCTTTATATGAAATGTTATTGATTAATCAAAAGGTTCGATGTTTCACAGAGTTACAATAAGCACGATAAGAATGATTATTCACGATATTTTGACGAATTTCAATGTTGATGACTACAATGCATCACTTTCACATTATACCTGCAGAATATTACAAATATCAATGCTCTATTACATAGATTTATTGCAGGGGATATAACTGCAGTGTCAAAGTAGAATTCGAAAATCTCCAAAATAGCAAGTGTAAAATTAAGTGCTGCATATTCGTGGCTAAATCTTCGCGAATGGTGACTATTGTAAATAAATAAAATTAAATAAATTGCACGTTTTGATTGTTTACTTTCATTGACAATTTTTTCTAGTTCAATTGACGGCCAATAACATAAGCTTCGATAATTGTGACCCCTATAAACATACAAAGTGTAACTACAAGCTTTGTATGTTCACTTTGATATTTTTTAATATCGCGCGTAATCGAATAATGGTCACGGTTTATGATTGCAAAAACCAACACGAGTACGGTGCTTTGGTTCGAACAAGCAAGTGAAGTTTTGGATAAGAGTGATCGAGACGAGAAGACGGTCCATGCATTGTGAATTCGAACAACAACAAAATGTGATTAAATAATAAATAATAAAATTCAATAAGGAACTTTCCAAAATTGTGGTTTTTATTCCTTGTTGCGTAAATGGAAAAATATAACACAATGACCAAATGCTTCTAGCGTCTGTCTATTTCCCAGGGGAATATAGACCGCCTCCGTCAGAGAAGGATAAAGAGCTGCACTGCAGCTTAAATAGCTAGTGGAAGGAGTGACATTAATGAAAGAGGTGAAGTCCTACATTACATGTATTCATAAGGCCTACAAATAGCCATTCGGTTAGTAGAACTCACCTTCGTTAATGCAATCACACAAGAAGTCCTTGACCTAACAACTGTCAACAGATAGGGTACTTGTCTTGAACTGGCATGTCTCAAGTCCACCCCCGCTATTGGATCATAGATATAAAAAATTTGATATTGAAACCTTGAGACTAAGAGAAGAACACATAAGAATCCCAAAAAGCACATATTGGGCCGCATTCCATCACAACCAAGAAAACGCTAGAGATTCTTCTCCAAACGCACTTACCATTTTTCGACCTTACGACCGAGATACCGCACGTAGAAGCTAGATCATCACTGATGCCTGTAAAGCTGGAAATCGATTACCGATTAACAAAGAAGACCGTCACCGAAGCCAAAGTTAGACAAACTAAGAAGTCTTGAAAACCATTTAAAGCTAATGGCAGGAGCGGGGTATTTTCAGCGATATTCCAAGAATTGCAGAATTATACTACGTCCCTCTTCGCTCACGTATTTAGGGCTAGTGTATGCATGGGATATATGCATAAGTGATGGAGATTAATCGAGTAACAAACCACCCGCGAGGTAAATTCATATAGGCCTATTAGGCTGACATCTTTTCCCCTGAAAACACTAGAGAAAATAATAGACAACTATACCTCAAAAGATGTCCACTTTATGAGGATCAATATGCCCATCAATCGAGAAAATCCACCGAGGATGCTCTCACTAGTTCAGTAGAGACTATCTAGAGAGCCTCACAGGACAAATGGATATCTTGTATTGCTCCGTCATTGACATATAAATCGCCTCCGATGACACCTTATTTGACTCGACCAAGAGGGTAATCGTAGGTAGAGGTATCGAAACCTGCATCGTCAGATGAATTGGTAATATGTTAGAAAACCGCTGGAAAACAGCTTTCGTAAACTGCGAATTCACAACAATTTCAGCCGTTAGAAGCTGGCATCTGCACCTTAAAATGACAACCAACAAATCTATGCGGGTAGTTGAACCACGCCAAAAGCTTTTTGGGAAAGTTCGGGTCTAAATCCACAAATACTCTTATGGATATTTTGGGCATGAGAAGACCCATACTTTCATATGGGACAAGCGTCTGATAGCTTAAAACTGTGAAGTCAGCCACTAAGAGAGCCCTTGATAAGCTGCAAAGATAGCTTGTCTAGGTGGCACTGGGCCTTCATATCGTATCCTCAACGAGCACTTGAAGCCATTCTAGACCTACAGCCACTCTATCTTTTTATCCAGAGTGAAGCAGTGGTAGAAAATGTCAGATGATCATACTTGTTCCGGTGTGGTACATCTTAACAAACTTGCGCAGGTCGACATTACATATCTACGGATGTTATGGCTAAAAAAAATTTCGTTCGAAAGAGATTACCAGGTTAACGAAAGAAGCCAGATATTAGACTTAGGGGAAAAACAGATGCTGGAGTGGTTGGTCCAGAAGTGGAACTCTTCATTCTGGTTAGGACATCACCTTCCATTTTTCAGACGAAAGACTTATTTCTAAATATGTAATTATAAGTAGCTACATAATGCTAAAGCTATGATTTTGAATTTTCAGTAAATTGTATATTATTTAAAAGTCGGGAATCTAAGCTGGGAATTTTTACTTAACTTCATTCGAGATTATCTATAGTCGGGAGTTTTTATTGTCGGTATTTTTTTCATTATATGAAGTCGGGCAAATTCCTAATTGTAGACTAGTCGGCACTACCTTCGAACTTCCCTCCATGAAAATCTAAGCTTTATAAACAAATTCATAGAGTAAATGTCCACCAATGAAACCCCAGTGATTTACTTCTTCTTGAAATCGGCTTAAAGGTACCGGAAAGTATTTAAGCATTATCATACTATAGAGGTCATGATTAACGGATTATTGCTTGACAGACCTTACGTAAAGATATGCTGCTGTTCGAATGCTATGTTATGATTAACTAAGCAATATCTAAATGCCTGAGAACTGCTTGACATAGAGATCAGAAATTTCGTAAAACCTTCGAGAAAAACTGAAGTTATAAGTTCAAAAATGGGAATAATCGGGTATTACCATCGAAAACTCCGGTTTTACATTCATACATATATTATATATTTGTATATTGGATGAGATCGCGAACACATTACATTAGAATTTCGGATGAATTTTTAGAAATGGGAACTGGTAAACCCATTTGTACGATTGACTTACGCGAATTCTGATTTTTTACATATATTGGGAAAAGAGTCAGTCCCAAAAGTTTTGATGTACCATATTGTAGATCTTTGAAATGTAAAAACTAATTATGACTGTTTTTAGCGTCTTATGAAATGCTTTAGCAAAACGCGGCACGTTTTAAGAACAGAGTAGTGACTACATTTATAAGCATTCATCTATGTTTACAGGGTGTTTTCTCCATGGTGGTCAGTAAAGCAGGACGTGATAAAACCTCTCCCAGCTAAACAAAAAATTGCATGGCGCGGGGGGTGCCAAATCATCCGTTTCGAAGCTGCAAGGTATTTAAGAATGAAAACTCGTTTTTCACAAAATACCCTATATCCTAAAAAGTACAGTGTACAGTGTATGGTCACATAGCTCATTTTATAAAAGCTGTAAACTGTAGACTTTCCTCTTTAATATACATGTCCTATCTGTAGCCGTTAAAGAGTTATTAGCTCTTAACCTATTTTCAAATCCATTCGCAAAGATAACTTATTACCTTGGTGACTGAAAACACGTCATTTTAAAAAAATATCATCTAATTTCGGTATGACTTGAATGGGTTATGAGCTAATAATTAAATAGGAGAGTCTACAGTGTACAGTTTTCATAAAAAAAATTAATGATCTTTTTGCAAAAAATAAAAAAAATTAAAAAATCCGAAATCTGTAGTTTATAGTCCTTAATAATACCTGAGTGGAGAGGAGTACGGGCTGGTTGAGCAGTCGCTGGGAAGGCCATGAAGCATACAATCAACTTTAGATGGTGACCGTGCACCCTGTCCTATTTAAGATACAGGTTGTTTTGTGATAAACTAGCTATTTTTCTTCATCACCCTGAATCTCTGGAACTGTTGATATGCCCCCCCTCTCCTGCCATATAATGTTTTTATTTGGATAGGTGAGTACTAGCACCACATGCTCTACTGACCACCACGGAGGTAACACCCTGTATAGTCTTTGATCAATATTATAAATTAGTTTTCTTCACATCCTTATAGTTCTGTTCTGAAAGGAAACGGTAAGTGAGTAGCAATGAATTCTCAAATATTAGTCTAGTTATATAATTTCGTAATGGAAATATACTGTTTATTGCAAAATATCTCCTCGACAATCTCTTCTGTGTAACGTTAGCGAGTCCTCCGCAACTCTGTTTGTTACGTTGTTTTAGAAATTACAAATAATAATTATGCGAGACTTCAATTTTACTCAAAATGATTCAGGAGGCATAATTTCACCAACAGTTCCTAGCATATATGTATATGTATAGTCGTATGTTATCAGAATACTAAATAAAACTTCAAAGATTTTATTTTGTTTATGGTTTAGATGAGAAAACTGATAGTTAATTATTTTTGAATCTAACAGGAACAATTCCCCGACACTTAAGTTCAATACAATAAAAAAAATCTTTCTTTTTTATGCATTTATATTATTTTCTAAATGTACGTGCACAACTAATCACCTGTAAAACAACTCTGCGTCATGTCTTATCGAAGAATGCATATATAGGTGAAATAAGTTCATTAAAATTTTATACAAATTGTGCAACAATTATTTATTTTAGTTTACTGAAGTTGCAACCCTTTGTTTACAAAAGAAATTGTATTAATTTTCCTCACTAGTTTCAGATTCTTCAATATAATTGAAAATAAAGTTACAGTTTCCATCTGACTTTGACCTAATTTCGCAAATCGGAGGTAGATACTCGAACATTCATGAAGAAGTAAAAGGTATTATGCAAATTCTTCTTATAAGTTGGAGCCGGCTTATTATATTTTTTCGCTCGGTATTTGATCATTTAAATTGTAAGGGAAATAAAGTAAAATATATTTGTATAAAGTAATTTGTGAGGGGAACTTTCGTTAAATTTAAAACTCAAATTGCAGTCAGTAAAGGTGCGGTAAGGATCGCTCATTTCGTAAGAACGCGATGTGTTAAACAATCAAATTATTACTAAACGATTAAAAGTGCAATGTAAAAGTTAAAATGGAATAAAAATGGCACTGCGAATTAATAGAATGCACATATCTTCATTAAAATCGATTTCCATTTGTTAATTTTTTCACTTTTACCACTTTTTAAAATTGAAAACATTAAATATCAAGATAATAATCAAGATAATAGTTCAGCCTTAAAACTTTTCATATCAATGCCGTAACAAGAGTATAGCGGCCCAGACACGATACAACTGTTGGACCAACTGTTGTATGGTAATCTACAGACGATACAACTGAAGACCGTTTTTTTCAAAATACAACAATCGACTTTTTTAAAAATGTTCAGGAGCCAGTTTTTTTTAAATATTTCAGGAAGCAAAACAAAATTTTCAAAACAATAATGGGCTTTTGAAAGTGTCGATAATACCACATATGTAAATCTAAGTAAGTTCAATAAAACATGAAAGAAAACCAATATTATTTGATTTCAAATATTGTAGTTTTTCAAAATTGAAACAATTACTGAAGTTGTTTCGTTTTGCAAAAACTACTCGTATTATTTTGGAATATATTAATGGAAATGATTATTATATATTTTTTACTTGAAAAACCATAGAATAACTTCAGTTTTTTTAAATTAGTAATAAAAACAAACAAATAAAAGTAACAATTCAAAGTTTTAACTCAAATAATATCTTTTGTTTCAAATAAGTATTCAAAGAGTATCCTCTACCTCGTCATAAACTTTAGCAATACATTCAGAAATTTCACCACCATTTCCTTCCAGAATTTAGAAGTAAAAGCCTTTGGTGCTTTCGGGCACGGTAAAAAATTGCATAAGTTTCCTCACATCGTCCCTCTTTTGTGTTGATACCATATTTCTTCTCGGTATGACTTGAAATTCTTTGATGCTGTTACTCAGTGATTGTACTGATGATTTAAAATGTGAGACTTCAATGGGATCCCCAGCGTAGGTGTTGCTTACATATATGAATATACTTGCATCTCGTTTACTATAGCAAATTTACTCTTGATGCGCTTATTTTGAAAGGCAATTTAGCCTTTAGTAACCGTTTTGATGCGTCTTTATAATCGAAAATTGTCCAATCATACATAATAGAGCCTTTTAGCAGTGCCATGTTGTTCTAACAAGTCATAATATTCTTGAGTTGCTAGTATTTCTTCCTTTTTCCGGTACAGCTTTTCAATCCGACCGAAGACGCGATCGGGTGGCATATAACTATGATGTTTGATTGGAAAATAGTGTTTTATTTCCGAGAAGATTTCACTCTTTCCTAAAAAGTGAACCAGTGCAGTCATGTAGAAAATGTATTAAAATGTATTAAAGCTGAGGTAATGTCATTTGATCCTCTTCCCGCTTCAGTTTCAAGCCAAGTGAAAATGTAACATCTTTCTTCTCTTGCTTTTTACCATGCACTACTATTCCCAGATTGTATAGCCATACTTGCCGCGAATAAAATACTTCCCCGATCGATAATTTAGGTAGTGGTTGATTCTATTGTAAATCGAAAACGATGTCTATAGTAATAGCCAAAGGTTTGTTCATGATGGAGTGAAATTTTTTAGCCCGCAATAAATTCAGTCTTTTTTCTTTTGCTTTTGCGGAGCTCTTGCAACTTTTCCGAAGTGGTAGCGTCTGCTTTGATCTTAGTATCATAGAATTTGCATGTAGAACATGTATCACTGTGCGGGTTTCCAAATCCCAAATTAAACTCTGAATAAAATGTTTTCTTATATTTTGAAAGTGCGACAACCTTCTCCTTCAGTAGTTTGCTCTATTATGAACATTTCAAACATTTTATTCAAATTCAACTCAGCCGGCAAATACATAACTTCTCTGTGTTTTGGCGCGAGAATAATGGCTTTCACGACATTTAAATGAACTGATGTGCTTCAATATGGCCTCTGTAATGAATTTGTCTGTAGTAGATCTATCGCCCCCCCCCTACCGTCTTTCAGTCGGTGCTTCTGCGCAATGCAGGTGGTACCTTCTTAACATTGAAGATTCAAGTTATTTTGCTACATAAGAGTAAAGATTTATCAGAATACCTTCCTATCAAAGCGAGTCGATTAGCTTTTGCGCCGGTTATATTTTTGAAAAATTCAGCACAAACAGAACTTTTTTATTCGTAGTGCAGTTTTCCATATAATAATAATATGCTTGTCATACAAGGCTTTTTATTAAGAGAATTGCGTTTACGCTTCGGATAACGTACGTTCGTATATTTAAATAAAAAAATATCTTCCTCCTTTTTTGTATTTTGCGATTTAAGGTGGTGGACAAATTCTATTAAAAATTAAACATTTTAAAAAGAACAAAACAATAGATGAAAATAAAACGTACTTGTAATATCATCCTGTGCCAGT
This sequence comes from Dioctria linearis, assembly GCA_963930735.1. Classification (NCBI taxonomy): domain Eukaryota; kingdom Metazoa; phylum Arthropoda; class Insecta; order Diptera; family Asilidae; genus Dioctria; species Dioctria linearis. The sequence continues at coordinate 212,521,864 of OZ005740.1, read as the reverse complement.
TGCTTTGCGAAGCACTTTTTGCGTTGCCTGTCCTTATTTTCCAAATGTATGTACTTAATTCGTGACTCGTGTGCTTTTAAAGATCTTACCGATTTCTTAGGAAGTTTTTTCACCACTCTTCTCTTTCTTCCTTGAGGAATTCGTTTAACTTGAATATTACATTCGCCATCCATTTTAAGATCAAGTAATTGCATACAAAAGGATTCCGCGTGCAAAAGAGATGTTTACTCTAAGAAAGTTTGAATGCAACTGTCTCAAAAGATTCAACTATACACCACATAACATAATAATTTCAAGAATACTGTAATCTAAACGATACATGCTCGTACATGAATAAACAGAAACGGATAATATCGAAAAAATTCTCGCAATCCCCAGCATTGGCCACTGTTGCGGTTTGAAATGACATTGTGGCTTTTGTTGAAGTTTGAAAAAACACTGCAAATGTAGCTGAAGATTAGCAAGCCTTTTTTCAAGTTTTGCTAAATCTTTGTACACCATTCGATCCGCAATATTTTCATGAATACTTTGATATATCAAACTCATATTTAGGTTGAATGGCGATTGTTGGCTTTTGAAAAAACGGTCCTCTGTTAAACCGATTTCTTCTGTTGCATATACAATAGCGGTTTGCCTGCATGCACATCCAACCATCCAACTGAGCTTGCGATCGTTGCATGCTTCGTACAATTGGCCCACACATCATACAAGGATTGTACGATAACATGAATTGGTAGAACAGTTGTATCGTGTTTGGGCCGCTTTAGGCAAGTGAGGCAATTGCCTGAAGCGCAAAAGTGGAATGGCGCCGTTGAAATTTGTTTTTAATGCGCGCGAAAGTAATAATATCAACAACATTTATATTTGATTTATGTATATATATTATTTTTGAGTTTTGTATTTACATATTATTAAATATATTGTTACGAAATTTACTGTCCTGAATTACTAGAGTGTTATAAATTTGCTGTTATGGTATACCGGGAGGAATATTTGTCAACAAAAATATTGCAATTGCTTAGTAGCAACACTGTTTGACATGAGCTGTGAGGGGCAAGGTCGCAGCCCGAGTGCCGAGCCGTTTAAGATTTGAAATTTTAAAACATAGATTTGCATTAAGTTCTCTTTGTGATTTCCATACAAAATGTAAATCAGTAAGAAAGTGTTAAAAAAAAGGCCACACTCAAGGGAATCAGCTGGTCTATCGTCACTCGGAGGCCGTGGGCAGGGTTGCCTCTTTCATACAAATGTACAAAACTTGGTACTTTTTCCACAAAATCTTAATCATTGCTGATGTGGTTCTCCTTATTCCAAAATGGTACTTTCCCTTCCCGAGTGTCACAGAACATTTCTACGACGGAAATATTAAATATTGTTACGCGCCACAAAGTGACACAAGCCACATCTCTTGGAAATAGAAACAACTTTAGGTTAGTGTCATCTTACTAAACTTTGGGTTCGGCGAACGGAGTATTCAGGAAGGTTCTAGGATAATTTTTAGAGTATATAAATATGGCGCTTCTGACATCCAGAAGGCGTAGTATTATCTCGGACAGTGATGTGAACGAAGTAAACTATTTGGATGGCGGTAATTAGAAGTACAGTACCTACCAGCGATAACTAAAGAGTTGATTTCATAATTGTATGTGAATTGTGAGAGTAAACAGTAAAGTTAAATAAAGAGAGAACTTTTGAATTATATCTGAAATATTGTGTTTTAAATAACGAACTAAGGCCACGCTGGTAACAACTGGTATAGAAGTGGGATAAAATCGCGAAATAAAGTGGTGGCATTTGACTTTGAAATTCAAAGAGTGATTAATTTTGTGAAATCGTGTGTAAAAATTCCAAATGATAACTTTATATTAAACTGTGGGTGAATTACAAAAGACGCAAGGATGGGAAGCAAACTAGAGGAGGTTCGCATACAGGAATTGAAAGTGGAGCTGGGGAAGCGGTCATTGCAAACGCCAGGTCTAAAGAATGTTCTAGTCGAGCGACTTAGACAAACCTTGATAGAGGAAGAAAAGAATCCTGAGACATTTGTTTTTTGAAGAATAAGCTGAAGCTGAAGAAGATCTTCGATGAACATAGAACACCTTTTGGGTACCTTAATGACCAAAATGGAGCTTTTAGCCCAGCAGATGAAGAATGCTCTTGAGGAACAAAAGCAATCTCTCTTGGAGGAACAAAAGAATGCTCTAAAGAAACAAAAGCAATCTTTCTTGGAGGAACAAAAGAATGCTCATGAGGAACAAAGGAATTCTCTGCAAGCATGTTTAGAAGAGCAAAAGAAATCTATGGAATCCCGTTTAGATAAGCAGAATAATTCTAGAAGCCCGTTTGGACGATCAAAAGAATGCCCTTGAGAAACAAAGGAATGCTTTTGAGGAACAAAAGAAATCTCTAGAAGCGCGTTTGGATGAACAGAAGAGTTCTTTGCAGAATTGTCTAGAAACCGGTTTGGAGGATCAGAAGAATTTTCTTAAAAATTCATTAGACGAGCAAAATGTAAAAATTGAAGGAATCCAGCAGGAAGCGCTGGAAGTTCAACAGCAAGTATCGGAAGTGCAACAACAAGTGTCGGAAGTACAAAAAAATGTTACGGAGTAGGTTGACAACTTTAAAGCAGATTTAGAGAGAATGAAGCAGCGACAACCTCGGCACGAAGGAACTGAAATATCCATTGCAGGAAGAATGAAAACTCCAATAATTGATGGACAAAATTCGTGGCATATTTTCAAGAGACAGTTCGAGGCAGCTTCCGAAGTAAATGGATGCAGTGATGACAAAGCTTCAGCTCTGGTTTTAGAACTTCGAGGCTCTGCGTCAGAGGTATTTCAAACTATATCGATTGAAAGGCAACGTGATTACACTTCATTAGTACAGGCGATAGAACTACGTTATGGAGATGAGCACATGCAGCATGTATATCGCCTGCAATTACTCAACAAGATTCAAAAGCATGTGAGTCACTACAAAAAATGCAGGCTGATGTGGAAAGATTATCTTATCTTTCATACTCTAGTTTCAATGCAGTTTTTTTTAATGAAGTGGCAACAGAAGCATTTGTGAACGCTATCCCAGATCAAAATTTACAACAAGCACTAAGGCTAGCAGGAAAGAAGTCAACAGCAGAAGCGTTAGCCTATGCATTAGCATACGAATCTGCTAGACAAGCTTCTCGGAGTGCAGTACGAGTAAGAGAAATTTCGGTGAAGGAATGTACTTGCAACAGAATGCAGTCATTAGAGAGCACTCCGTCACGTGGTCTTCTTCGATGTTGGAATTGTAACAGACCCAGACACGTCCAAAGGGACTGCAGAAAACCGACGAATGGAAGCGCTAGAAGAAGCACAAAGATATCGAGCTAGGCAGCAGACTCGCAGCAGAATGCCGTCATCAGAGAGCACTCCTTCGCGTGGTTTCCTTCGATGCTGGAAATGTAGAAGACTGGGTCACCTTCAAAACGACTGTAGGAAACGAGGGTGAATGCCATCAATAGAAGAAGAAGGGAGAAGATGGCAAACTAGAGAGCAAGCTTTTCGTGGAGAGACTAGGCTGCAACCTCATTACTTTGAAATCCCATACCACCAAAGGACGTAGCCACGGAAATGCAGAAGCCTTTTCACAACGTCCATGCAATCCTGAATGGATACGTGGCGGACGGATGGAAGAAAAAGATGACGATGACTACGATGGCGATAACAATAGTCGAAAGAAGAAAGGAAAGAAATCCAAAGACGGGGACAATGAGAAAAGGAAATGATGAAAACTAAATGGTCTAAGTATGCTGATAATGACGATGGTAAGGGTATAATGAAGATCAGAAAAGGTAAAGAGAAAGGTGATGATAAGAAACGCAACGGCGGTAGTGACAAGGATGACGATGGCGATAAAAAGGGCAAGATAATTGAGGGCAAAGGAATCAAAGGCAATGATGGTGAGGATGATAAGAGACGAAGGAAAACTAAAAGCATGAAAGAGTGCTTCAACAGAACATTAATCGAACATCTAAGAAAGGTAGTCAACTATAATCAGCGCTATTGGGATCGACATATTCCTATATTTCTAATGGCTTATATATCAGCTGTTTACAATACGAGCAGACAAAGCTCAGCTAGGGTCATATTCGTTGAGGAAATGCGCTTACCTAGCGACCTTAGGTTTGGTCTACCCAGAGGCGAACAAAAGTTACCAGAAGACTACGTAACGAAGCTTAGACAATTACTAGCTGATGTACACGAGGCCATGAGACGCTCTCCAAAATTACCACACACCGGCAGGTACCGTATGCAGCTAAAAATAGAATTAATAACATGGCATAAACGATTCAGCGCGGTACTAGATGCAAAAGAAAAATCGTTCACCTGGATCGCGTGTGTCGAATTGGCGAGCATCAAGACCGTGGATCACCTGTTGTTCGGGACGAAAAATTTAAGAAGGGGGCAGTGGTACGCGCCACAAAGTGACACAAGCAACATCTGTTGGAAATAGAAACAACTTAAGGCTAGTGTCATCTTAGCAAACTTTGAGTTCGGAGAACGGAATATTCAAGAAGATTATAGGATAATTCTTAGAGTATAAATACGGCGCTTCTCACATCCAGGAGGCGGAGTATTATTTCAGACAGTGTGTTCAGAATTCATCACAATTCTGATATCATTAAAACCTGCAAATTTACATGTCGACACATGTATATACCGACCTAAAGAAATAAATATTTTAGGTCTAATTTGTAATAATTTCGCAGAGAGATGAGCCAGATAACTGTCCACGGGGAGTACATTGCATTCACGCATGGTAATTTTGTTTATATGTATGGGTGAATGCTCGGGCTATCGGTCTCTGTTGTAGACAAAAAACCAAACGATTAGTGTCTAAATTTTTTATTTATAGTCTGCCACAACGTTTCACGGGTGAACACTCCGCGTCTTCAGGTGGTCTTATCTATAAGGTAACTATCATGAGCCCTTGCCAAAATTTACAATATTTACATTACTTACGAAAAAACATTTATGAACATTAATTAACTCACTCCAATAAAATATACAAGCACTGGGCGAAACAATAATAAATTAACATTTAAATGAAAAACACTGCAATAAAAACCTATGAATTATTAAACAAATACAAGAAAAAGAACGAAAAAGAAACTACTTTTGAAAAACATACATTTGAGACCACAATATTTAAATCTCACGTCTAAGAAATAAAATATCATCCACATTGCGCGATTTGTCGTTACTTTATGATCAGGTGAGAGAATGTTTTTTGGATTGTATATCTGTATACACAACGTAAGTGTATATGTGGTGGGAGGAAGCCCTCATTATGGGTTAGCTAAGAAGTGAGCAGTACACCGAATTTATGTTGTCGGTGTCTGTTTTCCGATTCATTGTATTGGGGGTGGTGTAAATATGCAAAGCCTCAAGGCAGATCCTCTTGCTAATATTTTTTTCCTTACATAAAATCGTAGTATTATTAAAATCCGGACAGTGGTTTGCCTGCACACAGTGGTTAGCCAAAGCAGTCTTGCAGATCTGTTTATTTTTTATATCCGACTTGTGACCCGCAAGACGATTTTTAAGTAATTGACTTGTGGTACCTACATAATTTAAATTGCAATCTGAATTGTCTAAAATTGAACCCATGCACGGAATATTATAAACCAGGTCCGTGGAATGTTCCTTATCTGTCCTATCTTTAACACGGCTGAAACACCGCCTAATAGTTTTGTCAGCTTTAAAGGCCGGACAAATTCGATCATTTTTTTCCGTAACCACCTTTTTGAGTTTTTCAGACAGACCTGGAATGTATCTGAGACTTCGATATATTTTGTTTGTATTTTGTTGTGTGGTATCCGTTGTTGTTTCGGTGCGATTATTATTTGGATGCTTAGGTTTATAGCTGGTTATTAAGTATTTAATTTTACGTGCAGGGAATGCATTGTCCAGCAGGATTTTGTATATTCTCTTCTTATTTCTTTTATGGAAACAACTGTCACTTAATCCTAGTATTCTATCGACGAGGTTCTTAGCTGTATTGATTTTTTGGTAGTTCGGATGATAGGAGTTGTAGTTCAGCAATCTACCTGATGAGGTAGGTTTCTGATACCAATCTGTGATGATGGTATCATTTCTGCGTATTGCTAATACTTCAAGGTAAGGAATCTTACCATCCGATTCAATTTGTACAGTGAATTGCAGTTTCCTGTGAAAACTGTTGAATATATTTAATGTAGCCGGAATATGTTCCTGTGGCAATACAGTAAAGAGGTCGTCAACATACTTAACCAGAATTTTAGGTTGATACGGAAGTTTGGTCATAGTGCTATCCAACAACACTTCCATTACAATGTCCGCCATTATGGGGGAGAGCGGGTTACCCATTATACAGGCAGATCTTCGGAATGCCAATGGGTAACCCGCTCTCCCCCATAATGGCGGACATTGTAATGGAAGTGTTGTTGGATAGCACTATGACCAAACTTCCGTATCAACCTAAAATTCTGGTTAAGTATGTTGACGACCTCTTTGCTGTATTGCCACAGGAACATATTCCGGCTACATTAAATATATTCAACAGTTTTCACAGGAAACTGCAATTCACTGTACAAATTGAATCGGATGGTAAGATTCCTTACCTTGAAGTATTAGCAATACGCAAAAATGATACCATCATCACAGATTGGTATCAGAAACCTACCTCATCAGGTAGATTGCTGAACTACAACTCCTATCATCCGAACTACCAAAAAATCAATACAGCTAAGAACCTCGTCGATAGAATACTAGGATTAAGTGACAGTTGTTTCCATAAAAGAAATAAGAAGAGAATATACAAAATCCTGCTGGACAATGCATTCCCTGCACGTAAAATTAAATACTTAATAACCAGCTATAAACCTAAGCATCCAAATAATAATCGCACCGAAACAACAACGGATACCACACAACAAAATACAAACAAAATATATCGAAGTCTCAGATACATTCCAGGTCTGTCTGAAAAACTCAAAAAGGTGGTTACGGAAAAAAATGATCGAATTTGTCCGGCCTTTAAAGCTGACAAAACTATTAGGCGGTGTTTCAGCCGTGTTAAAGATAGGACAGATAAGGAACATTCCACGGACCTGGTTTATAATATTCCGTGCATGGGTTCAATTTTAGACAATTCAGATTGCAATTTAAATTATGTAGGTACCACAAGTCAATTACTTAAAAATCGTCTTGCGGGTCACAAGTCGGATATAAAAAATAAACAGATCTGCAAGACTGCTTTGGCTAACCACTGTGTGCAGGCAAACCACTGTCCGGATTTTAATAATACTACGATTTTATGTAAGGAAAAAAATATTAGCAAGAGGATCTGCCTTGAGGCTTTGCATATTTACACCACCCCCAATACAATGAATCGGAAAACAGACACCGACAACATAAATTCGGTGTACTGCTCACTTCTTAGCTAACCCATAATGAGGGCTTCCTCCCACCACATATACACTTACGTTGTGTATACAGATATACAATCCAAAAAACATTCTCTCACCTGATCATAAAGTAACGACAAATCGCGCAATGTGGATGATATTTTATTTCTTAGACGTGAGATTTAAATATTGTGGTCTCAAATGTATGTTTTTCAAAAGTAGTTTCTTTTTCGTTCTTTTTCTTGTATTTGTTTAATAATTCATAGGTTTTTATTGCAGTGTTTTTCATTTAAATGTTAATTTATTATTGTTTCGCCCAGTGCTTGTATATTTTATTGGAGTGAGCTAATTAATGTTCATAAATGTTTTTTCGTAAGTAATGTAAATATTGTAAATTTTGGCAAGGGCTCATGATAGTTACCTTATAGATAAGACCACCTGAAGACGCGGAGTGTTCACCCGTGAAACGTTGTGGCAGACTATAAATAAAAAATTTAGATACTAATCGTTTGGTTTTTTGTCTACAACAGAGACCGATAGCCCGAGCATTCACCCATAGATATTCATCTAGACGGTCAAGACCTTACTCAACAAATTTTGTTTATAGATATAAAGCAAATTATCAACGCTGCAGTGTAGTGAGCCAGCCAGAAACAACTGTACGCGGGTAGTATATAGGATTTGCACTTGGTAAGTTGAAAACAAAAATCTATTTAGAAAAAATTCAGTAGGCAACGGATATTTCTGACAGAATAGAATTGACAAGCAAGTTTTTTTTTCTTTATTTCTTTTGTTGCATTTTAGACAATAGAAAACGAAGTACAGCTGCTATGCTAATATGCCATGCGCCTTTGAATGCCGTTCTTTGGTGCCACGAGCAACCCATGGCTATATAAATCAAAATTTGACTTGACTCGTTTTCTTTTGCAGTTTGGCAGTGCAGTAATCAAGTTGGTATTCTATTTCCTAGTGTTATTTCCAAGTGCTCTAAATTTTATTAACATTTCCCAGTGTTATTTCCAAGTGCTATAAATTTTACTAATAGTTTAATTACTTTATTTTATTGAGAGTTCAAATAATTATTTTTATTCTGGGTATCGACTAGATTAAGGATTTTATTTTGAATAGCGATTAAATTAAAGATTCTTATCGCGGGTATCGACCGAATAAGAAATTTATTAACATAAATCACTTTATTACGGGTCTCGACCGAATAAAGATTCTTATTGCGGGTATCGACCGAATAAGAAATTTACTAATTTAAACTTCTTTATTACGGGTCTCGACTGAATAAAGATTCTTATTGCGGGTATCGACCGAATAAAAAATGTACTAATATAAACCACTTTATTACGGGTCTCGACCGAATAAAGATTCTTTCTGTGGGTATCGACTGCAGTCAGAATTAATTACCTCACTTTATTCTGGATATTCACTAGAATAAAGAATAGTCCAATTCCAAACCTCAATAAATTAGAAAACCAATTTGATCGAGTGCCTAATACTGGTGAGTACATTTTCAGATACAATAAAATTTTCTAAACATAAATTTAATTTAATCTTACTTATTCTTTCACATTTATTCAATATTAAATTTAGCTTTACAGATAAATTTAAATTATAATTGTGGTTTTGAAATAATATTATCAGGTATATATATATTCCTTACTTCATAGGAATAGCACAAATACAGGCAAGCTGCAGGTGGCCATTATGAATACATCCATACAAATCACTGGCTTAGGAAAGTCAGAAGCTATGTATGTCAAAAAACAAGTAACAATTGACTTACATCCTTATTCAACCTCGCATAAATAAGGTGAGCACGATTGATGCTCTTGTCGTGAACACTATCACAGACATATCAAAAGCGTGTGCGTTAACAGCAAACGCGTATTACGAGGAAGAGTCTTCATTGGACAAACTTCTGCGGCGGTTTTGGGAAGCCGAAGAATTTATCTCAGGAAGACAACTATCTAGAGCAGACCGTGATTGTGAAGAATTCTACAAGAAAACTCATTTTCGAGACACAAACGGCCGCTACGAAGTCCGTTTGCCCTTCATCAATGAAAGTCCCAGCTCAGGAGACCCTCGTGGCATGGGTGTACGAAGATTTCATAGTTTAGAGCGTACACCACAGCAAAATCCTGAGCTTAGTCAGGAATATAAAGCCTGTGTTAATGAGAATCTATCATTAGGACACATGACAGCAGTTGACAAGGAAGTTAATAAAGATAAATGCTATTATCTTCCTCACCACGCCGTTATTAAAGACAGTACAACTACCAAAGTTCGAGTTGTCTTCGATGTTTCGGCTAAGTCCTCTATTGGGAAAAGTCTAAATGAACAGTTGCATACAGGCCCAGTACTACAATCCGAACTCCTCTCAACGTTACTTAGATGGCGAAAGTACAAATTTGCTATGTCACCCGACATAGAAAAAATGTACTGAATGATAAACGTTCAATCTCCAGATCAAAATTACCAAAGGATTGTTTGGAGAAACAACCCAATGAAGTCATCAAAGATTTTAAGTTAACCACTGTTACATTCGACACAACTCCAGCTCCATATTTAGCAATTAAAACTTTACATCAGGTTGCCACCGATGAAGCTGCTAAATATCGGGATTTTTATGTTGATGATTTGCTCACTGGTGCAGTTCCATCGAGGAAGCGTTGGAACTCAATTTAAGGAAGTGGGTCAGCAATTCATCGGATCTCTTGTCAAGCATCCCAGAAGAACTTAGGGAAGTACAACTTCCTTTACGGTTCGCAAGTGATAAATCCGTAAAAACATTGGGCATCCATTGGCACCCGGGAACTGATCACTTCACTTTGCAAAACAAACAGTTTGCAGATCGAATTGCCACAAAGCGATCGGTTTTGTCAGAAATTGCTTCACTCATTGATCCACTTGGTTGGATATCTCCAATCGTAGTCACAGCCAAAATTCTGATGCAAGCTTTATGGCTTTCTGGATGCTCATGGGACGATCAAATTCCTGCGCACATTGACCAGCACTGGCGACAATTTAAGGCAAAATTAAGTACCATCAGCACAATATACATACCACGGTGGGTATGCACCACCAGTGACTTATCTACATGCCAAATACATGGATTTTCCGATGCGTCCAATCAAGCTTATCCGGCGGCCGTTCCATAGATCACGAAGCAAACGTCCATGTAAATTTACTGACAGCAAATTCCAAAATAGCACCTGTTAAACCTGTCACACTTCCTCGCCTCGAGTTATGTGGCACTGTACTTTTAGCTAGGCTTATTAATCGTGTTAAAACAGACCTCGAATTTGACAAAGTCCCCATATTTGCTTGGACGGATTCATCTATAGTCCTAGCTTGGATTCGCAATCATCCGAACAAATACAAAACCTATGTAGCAAACAGGATTTCTGAAATTCAAACCCTAATTAATATTCCGTCATGGCATCATGTGCGGTCTGTTGACATCCCGGCCGATTGTAACTCCAGAGGCATTGAACTTACATCTTTAAGCTCCCACAAAATATGGTGGCACGGCCCTCAGTGGCTATTGAGCTCTGAAGAAAATTGGCCTCAGTCAAAACCCTTGGCAGACAATATTATCGAATCTGAGCAAAAGCAAGTAAGCTCGAAATGATTCAAGCGAAACATTTGTTCATCAAGTTAGCTCCAGGGACTGCATACGAAAAAGAAATTAAGCAACTGAAGGCAGGCATTTCACTACCTACCAAAAGCAACATCTTCTCTAAACCCATTCTTAGACCCGGACGAATTATTGCATGTGGGTAGCCGACTTCAAAACACCAACATCCCCTTTATTCAAAAACATCCTATAATATTGCCGAAAGAAAGCAACTTGAAGATATTAATAATCAATTACTTTCACACGAAAACATTGCATGGAGGTTTGCAATTAGTTCTCTCAACTTTAAGAAACGAATTCTGGATTGCACAAGGACGAAAAAGCGTTAAACATATTTTGCACAAATGTGTTATTTGCTTCAAACAATCCGCTTTAAATAGAAACCAAATCATGGGGAACCTACCTGCTTCAAGGGTAAATATATCAAGACCCTTTCAACTTTCAACAAACCGGGATGGATTACGCTGGTTCCATCAATCTGAAAATGTCCAAACACAGAGGAAATCGCTTTTACAAGGGCTAGATATGCATTTTTGTTTGCATGGCCACCAAGGCCACGGGCAGTACATTGCATTCACGCATGGTAATTTTTTTATCGATCTAATGCAAATTATCATCAGAAGTTGAAATTATCAACGCTGCAGTGAAGTAAGCCAGCCAGAAACAACTGTACACGGGTAGTAAAATGCATTTGCACTTGGTAAGTTGAAAATAAAAATCTATTTAGAAAAAATTCAGTAGGCAACGAATATTTCTGACTGAAGAGAATTTACAAACAAGTTCTTTTTTTTCTGCTTTCTTTTGTTGCATTTTACACAATAGAAAACGAAGTGCAGCTGCTATGCCAATATGCCATGCGCCTTTGAATGCCGTTATTTGGTGCCATAAGCAACCCATGGCTATATAAATCAGAGTCTGACTTGACTCGTTCTCTTTTGCAGTTTGGCAGTGCAGTGATCAAGTTGGTATTCTATTTCCTAGTGTTATTTCCAAGTGCTCTAAATTTTATTAACATTTCCCAGTGTTATTTCCAAGTGCTATTAGTTTTACTAACAGTTTAAATACTTTATTTAATTGACAGTTCAAATAATAATTTTTATTCTGGGTATCGACTAGATTAAGGATTTTATTTTGAATAGCGATTAAATTAAAGATTCTTATTGCGGGTATCGACCGAATAAGAAATTTACTAACATAAATCACTTTATTACGGGTCTCGACCGAATAAAGATTCTTATTGCGGGTATCGACCGAATAAGAAATTTACTAACATAAATCACTTTATTACAGGTCTCGACCGAATAAAGATTCTTATTGCGGGTATCGACTACAGTCAGAACTAATTACTTCACTTTATTATGGATATCCACTAGAATAAAGAATAGTCCAATTCCAAACCTCAATAAATTAGAAAACCAATTTGATCGAGTGCCTAATACTAAAATTTTCTAAACAGAAGTTTAATTTAGTCTTACTTATTCTTTCACATTTATTCAATATTAAATTTAGCTTTACAGATATATTTAAATTATAATTGTGGTTTTGAAATAATATTACAGGCATATATATATTATATTTTAATTACAAATTATAGCATTTATTGAATTTTAAAAAATCTAGTTGGAGTGCGAGTTACAGTGTAGTAAACTTGGTGAACCGAAGAATTAAGAATTAAGCTACGAAATTACTGACTTTGAACCAGGGTTATAACTTTGATCACATTTAATCATTATTTGCGTGTTCGCTCTAACTACGGGCAGAACACAGTGAAGTGAACGAAGTAAACTATTTGGATTGCGATAATTAGAAGTAGAGTACTAGAGATAACTAAAGAGTTGATTTGATAATTGTTTTTGAATTGTAAGAATAAACAGTAAAGTTAAATAAAGAAAGAACTTTTGAATTATATCCGAAAAATTGTGTTTTAAATAACGAACTAAGGCCACGCTCGTAAAAATATGCTAAACGAAGCTTTGGATAGGACTTACGCTAAAATACATTTCAATTTTCTTTCTTATATTCTAAGAATTGTAAATAATATGATGTTAAGAGTTCCAATCGAAGTACGCCCGTTTAAATTTTTGAACGATGTGATGTAGTCTAATTTGGAAAGTATTTTATTGCAATTTTACGGACATCAATTACATTTATGAGTTAAACTTTTTGTCCGAAGTTGATTTAGATGATATTGTAGCGTGTTGTCATCAATTGTTCAATAATATTTTGGACAACCAATTCAAAAGAACAAATTTATTATGTACCACATCTCGTACCAATAAAAAACAAGAAAGACAATTTGATTAATTGATTAATTAAATACAATTATTTACAACACGCGTTGTCCTAATCTAGAACGCTACAGTTTGTTATTTGTTTGACAGAAATAAGTCCCCGAAAAAGAACTTTTTGTTTTCTACGCCTTCTAGCACAATATATATATAAAACTCACCAGGTATGTTTTTGGTTGTTTACTGAGTTCAGTATTGTTCACTACATAGCTCCCCTTTCAGCATAAGCGACTTTAAATATATTTTTTATTAATAGCCTTCCTAAATGTTACTGTTTTTCTAATCCTTGATTTATTCAAGTCGTTTATATCACGAGTTGTGAAACAAGGTTTTAATCTATCTATTGATACAGTCGTGTGCCTTCCTTTTATATTCAAGATGTATTGTTTCCTAAGACGGCGAATTATTTCGTAAGGGCCTTCATATGGGGGGTGTAAGCTTGCTCGACTTCGGTCTATTCTTACAAATGAGAAACCGCACGACTGAAGCGATTTTGGTACAAAAGCTTTTGAATTATCGGGAGTCTTTGTTTCCGAGGCTTTCATTGATTTTAAACTGTGTCGTAGTTTATCGATGAAATTAGTTGGGTCAGCAGGATCAACAGATGGCGTTTCGATGAAAAAATCGCAGGGAAGTTTGAGTGGTTGGCCATACATTAATTCAGCGGGTGTGCTTTTAAGATCGTCTTTAATGATATTGCGTAAACCGAGCAGAACTATGGGCAGCTCTTCATACCAGTTTACTGTATTTCCTCTGGTTATTAGAGAGTCTTTCAACTGCCTATGTAGCCTTTCCACCATACCATTCGCTTGAGGGTGGTACGCCGTTGTCCTGATGCGCGAAGTCCCTAAAAAATTTGTGAGTTGGGTAAATAATCGACTTTCAAACTGTCTTCCCTGATCTGTTGTTATTACACTTGGTACTCCGAATCTTGCGACGTATTGCTCTATAAACGTTTTAGCTACTGTTTTCGCACTTATATCCTTTAGAGGATATGCTTCTGGCCACCTTGTAAAACGATCGACGATTGTGAGCAGATATAAAAAGCCGTTTGAGGGTGGTAATGGTCCCACTAGGTCCATGTGTATTTCCTCAAAACGACCTTTTGGTGGATTGAGTCTTTCGATTTCCGTTTTCGTATGTCTGACTATTTTGGATTTTTGCCACTGTATACATGTCTTTGCCCAAATCGTGCAATCTCGGTTCATATGTGGCCAAAAATAGCGTGAAAAAATTAATTTTTTGGTGCCCCTTATTCCAGGATGTGATAATTTATGTAAAGATTCAAAAACTTTCTTCCTAAGAGTTATAGGAACAAATGGTCTTATAGTTTTAGTGGAAATTTTGCCCCAAATGCTTCCGTGGAAGTAAGGCATTGTCATAAGCTTCAACTTGAATTTTGATTTTCCTTTATCAGGGTTGTTTTGGATTAGGAATTTTAATTCCTGATATGTCTGTTGTTCTTTGAACAACGCATTAAGATTAAAATCGGATTCATTTAGGTCCACAACTTCGTTCTCAAATGATCTGGACAAAGTATCTGCAACTATGTTTTCATGTCCCTTTATATGTATTATATTGGTGGAGAATTGAGACACATATTCAAAATGACGCGTCTGTCTAGGGCTTTTTTCTGTTTTTTAATTCATCGCCGTGATAAGTGGCTTGTGGGCAGTAAATATGATGAATTCGCGACCCTCTACAAAATGTCTGAAATGCTTAACTGATTGATAGATTGCTAAGAGCTCTCTGTCGAAAGTTGAATAATTTTTTTGAGTATCAGTTAATTTTTTGGAGTAAAATTCTAACGGTTCCCAGTGCCCGTTGTTAAGTTGCTGTAGTACAGCACCTACTGCAATATTGCGTCTGAAACTATGCTGAATGTAGTATTTTCAATTGGGTGGACTAATAGGGTTGCATGTGAGAAAGCATCTTTTACTTTACGAAAACTTTGTTCGCAATCTTTTGGCCATGTAAATATTCTCGCCTTTTTAGGTATTTTTTCTAGTTTGGTCAAGTGTTTGTATATTGTAGACAATAGTTCCGTCAATTTGGGTACGAATCTGTAGTAGTAGCTTACCATCCCCAGAAATTTTGGAATTTGAATTTGCTTAATACCTTTTGGTTCAGGAAATGTAACAATCGCCTTTACTTTTTCTGCTGATGGTTTTATACCATCTTTAGTTATTTCATCACTTAGAAAATTTAAGCTTTTTGCTCCAAAAATGCTTTTTGATGACTTTATATTCAACCCAAATTCATAAAGTCTTTTATATACAATTCGCAAGTGTTCTAAGTGCTCGTACTCGGTTGCACTAGCAATATAGATGTAAATGAAATCTAGTCCATGGAGTACTTGGTTCATAAAGCGCTGAAAACTTTTAGCAGCGTTTCGTAGCCCAAAAGGCATTCGCATGAACTCGAAAAGTCCGAACGGCGTCGTGATGGCCGTTTTATGAATATCCTCGTCCGCTACGGGGATATGGTGGTACGCACGAACTAAATCTATTTTTGAAAACACAGTTTTACCCTGGAGTTGCGCTGAAAAACTCTGGATGTGCGGAATTGGGTACCTATCCGGCACTGTTACCGAGTTTAACTGGCGGTAGTCACCGCATGGTCTCCAGTCCTGACTATTTGTTTTAGGAACCATATGCAAAGGTGATGCGGACGTACGACAAATACCCAACGCCACCATGTGTTCAAATTCCTTTAAGACTTGCTTGTGTTTAAATGTAGATAAACGTCTCGGGCACGCAAAAGGTAAGTGTGCTTTTGTTACTATGCGATGTTCAACTTTGTGCTTTGGACGTAAGTTATAATTGGGGCTTGAGGTTAATTGAGGAAACTCGAGCAATAACTTTCCATATATGTTATTAATATTGTATTGCACAGGCGTAGGAACGTTAACGTATGCCGAAATCGCATCTATTGAAAGGTTAGTATTGGTGTCTATTAACCGTTTATTTTTCACGTCAACCATTAAGTGATGCTTAGAAAGGAAATCAGCTCCTATAATGGGTCGGCTTACAGAAGCTTGTATAAAAATGTGAGGATAATTGCGGCGTAATCCGAGATTTACATTTAAAAATTTTGTCCCATAAGTATTTATGACACTTCCGTTTGTTGCGGATAAAACAAAATCTGGAGTTCTGGAGCAAAAAGTTTTGAATCTATTGAAAAGTATAACGGACAAGTCAGCGCCCGTATCTATTAAAAATGTGAGGTTGTTGTCTTTATCATTAACAAAAAGGCGGCGTGATTTTATTGTCCAACTGTCTGCCGCGATAGCAATCGGACTTAAAAGTTTGTTTGTGAAGAAAAGTTTTCTTGCCCCGCTTGGAACTCACAAGGTTGAACGCATTTAGTAGCATTCTCTCGAAACCTATTATGATACCAACAGAAACGTTGGTCTCTTTTATTTTGCATGCGGCAGCTATTACTACGACTTTGTCTTCTTTGATAATTCTGCCTTCTTTCTGTTTATTTCGCAAATTTGTTTCTTCTGAGCAAGTCTAGAACGGAAACAACTACATCCTGAGGAAGTGCGGACACGATATAATCAAATTTTGTACGGTCTTGTGTAATTTGCCTTATATTGAATTGGGACTCGACTTGATTAAACCAAGCCCCAGGACAATCTGTCCAAAATGGAGGTAATTTTATACAAACGGCCCCTAAAGTGGGTAAAATATTTTCACCAATCACGCCGCTATTGCCTCCTGTGGAGCTATGTTTATCTTGTTCTTCGTTTTCCATATTTTTACTCTCTTAAAGAATTTTAAGAATATTAACTTTAGAAAAGTGGTACGAACACCTAATTTTAAGGTATTGACAACTATCGTAACAAAAAAAAATGTTTCCAATGAAAATGTTTCACAAAAAAAAAATTAAATCGCTAGCCGCTGTCCAGTCAAACAAATAGCAAGCCATCAATGCGCTCCTCACAATTTTAACTTTCTCTTTTGATTTCTATAATCATTATAGGTGTGTGATATATAATGAAATTTTTACACATATATACAGGGTGTCCCGTAAGTCGACGTCAAGCCGGAACCGGGTGATAGAGCAAATCATAACAGTTACCAGAAAAATATAAAAAAAAATCTAAGTCATGTATTTTTCAAATTATAGGCATTTCTTTTGTTTTCGAGAAAATGTACACCTTGTGATGGTTTTTTAGCTCCTGTTGCTACAAATCTTTACTTTTTTTCAATTTTATTTTTCTTATGTAATCCCGAATAGTGCTTATGTAACCTGTTGCTTTAAATTTCAAGCCTACTGTTCCAGCTTGGAAGAAAATGTCACATTTTGCCGAACCAAGAATAGAAAATTAATATTTCACCCAACTTTAACTGACTGTACTGAAAAAAAAATGTAGTACGCCAGTCTGGCAAGTAACTTTAAAATTGTACAACACTTGCTACATTATTTCTTAGATTACGGAAAAAAAAATTTTTTTCTTCAAGAAACCCAGTTTCGAAAAATTTCTTTTCACCTACTAAAATTGATTCTAGTGTACCCAAAGCTTGCCTTAAGACCGCAACTTATAGTGCTTATGTAACCTGTTGATTTAAATTCTAAGCCAACTGCTCCAGCTTTGAAGAAAATGTCACATTTTGATTGTACTGAAACAAAAAACTACGCCAGTTTGGCAAGTATTCCGTATTCGTTCGTGTTATTTCGTATTTTCGACATTTTGCTTCGTTTATTGGACTTGTTTGCTTGTAATTGTATTTGGACAGTTCGATCTCTTTACGACAAGCTTTGATTTTTTCTGGACTATAGTGTGATTGAGTAGTGCCACCATGTCTTTATACACCACACAGGAATATGCCAACATGCACTTCTTTTATGGGGAATGCAGAGGCAATGCTAGTGCTGCGGCTAGACTGTATCGAGAGAGATACCCAAATGCTGATCGTTCTCCAGATCATAGAGTTTTTACAAATGTGCACCGTCTACTCTCCACAGAGGGCCGATTGCCAAATCAAGTACATGGTGAAGGAAGAAGATCCTTATCTTACGAGGATGTAATACTTCCAGCAGTTGAAGACGATCCAGTTAGTTCGGTACGCGCAATCCAGGAATGCACAGGAGTGCCCAAAAGTATAGCTCACCTAATATTACAAAAACATGAGCTCCACCCATACCATGTACAGCGAGTACAAACCCTGCTACCGCGGGATTATCAACCTCGGGTTGCGTTTTGCCAAACGATGCTACAAAGACAACGCGAAGATCCGCGATTCTTCGAGAAAATTTTGTGGTCGGATAAATCGACATTTAAAAAAGACGGTTACATGAACCTACACAAACGAGTGGCACGTAGAGAATTCGAATTTAATGAGACAAAATAGATCTCAATATCGTTTTAAAATAAACATGTTGACCGGAATTTTAAACGGAATAGTCATAGGACCTTTTGAGTTGCCAGAGGTTTTTAATGCTGAAGTTTATTTAGATTTTTTACAAAACCATTTACCTAATTTACTGGAAGACATGCCACTAAGTACTTACCGAGAGATGTGGGTGGTATCAGCAAGACGGCTGCCCAGCGCACTATGCCCTTTCAGAGAATATCTCAATGAAGAATATCCGGACAGATGGATAGGGCGGTCTGGTACGATCTCGTGGCAGCCCGCTCAACTGATCTAAATCCATTATATTTCTTTTACTGGGGAGCAGTGAAAGAGAATGTTTATAAAAAGTCAATTGAAAATTTAGCTGAGCTTCGGCAGCTGATCTAAATCCATTAGATTTCTTTTACTGGGGAGCAGTGAAAGAGAATGTTTATAAAAAGTCAATTGAAAATTTAGCTGAGCTTCGGCAAAGAATTACGGAAGTAGTTGAATTTGTCAACAACGGAGGAGTTGCCCGTCTGATAACCCGATCTTTTTTAAGAGGATGTCGAGCTTGTATTGCAGCTGAAGGAAGCCAGTTTGAACATCTTTTGTAAATAATAAATCTTAGCATCCAAATAATTGGTGTTTAATTTTAAAATTAAGGAAAATTTGTCCTAAATTTAATAAAAATTTAGCATCTCTGACTGGAAAGCGTGACTATCTGCCTCACTCACACTTCATGGAATGACTCTCCGTCTCACTCTAACTAGAATCTTAAAGTTGCTGTTTTAAGGCAAGCTTTGGGTACACTATGTAGAATCAATTTTAGTAGGTGAAAACAAATTTTTCGAAACTGGGTTTCTTGAAGAAAAAAATTTTTTTTTCCGTAATCTAAGAAATAATGTAGCAAGTGTTGTACCATTTTAGAATTATTAAATGCGTCAACTTTTAAAGTTACCTGCCAGACTGGCGTAGTATATTTTTTTTCAGTACAGTCAGTTAAAGTTGGGTGAAATATTAATTTTCTATTCTTGGTTCGGCAAAATGTGACATTTTCTTCCAAGCTGGAACAGTAGGCTTAAAATTTAAAGCAACAGGTTACATAAGCACTATTCGGGATTACATAAGAAAAATAAAATTGAAATAAAGTAAAGATTTGTAGCAACAGGAGCTAAAAAACCATCACAAGGTGTACATTTTCTCGAAAACAAAAGAAATGCCTATAATTTGAAAAATACATGACTTAGATTTTTTTTTATTTTTCTGGTAACTGTTATGATTTGCTCTATCACCCGATTCCGGCTTGACGTCGACTTACGGGACACCCTGTATAAATAAAATATATGTAATTATTATATGCAGCTATAAATGCTATATATGTACTGATTTTTATTTTGTTTTACCTTATTACTTTTTTATATTAATTAAATTTAAAATTTCCATTCCGCGCTGAATTGAAATAATTGTTATGCTTTCTATATCCGTGCTGCATCAGTAGCCTCCCAGCCTGCCGATATTGTATCCGGAATTTACAAGTTGTGATATTCCTTTGCGGTAAATTAGTGCTTTATGTCCCTTCTTGAGCTGCTCTTTTTAAGAATTTTCTGGGCATGCCGTCCAGTTCGTCGGGGTCACCAATTGTAGCGTGTTGTCATCAATAGTTCAATAATATTTTGGACAACCAATTCAAAAGAACAAATTTATTATGTATGTACCAAATCTCGTACCAATAAAAAACAAGAAACACAATCTGATTAATTGATTAATTAAATACAATTATTTACAACACGCGTTGTCCTAATCTAGAACGCTACAGTTTGTTATTTGCTTGACAGAAATAAGTCCCCGAAAAAGAACTTTTTGTTTTCTACGCCTTCTAGCACAATATATATATAAAACTCAGCAGGTATGTTTTTGGTTGTTTACTGAGTTGAGTATTGCTCACTACAATATAACAAAACACCAAGCTATTTTAACTATCTTCATATACATAGGTACAAAAGTCGAAATACTTATGAATGATTCAAACATTAAAGAAGTAGAACTTAAATTAAAAAACGATATAATGAAATTTTATGTGGCACTTTCCAGAGAAAAAGACGTCGCTTTGATTATGAACGAAAAGAATTTGGACAATTATCAGTACTTCAACAAGATAAAGCTCTCTCCAAAGAATGCTCCCTATTTCCACTATTGGATACCTTTTCTCTTCTCCTTAAAAGTGATATTGACGTAATCAATTCCCTGTGGCGACTTCTGAAAAGAACTGCGATTGCAACTAATAACAAGGAAACAATAGAAAGTTATTGTTGTTTTGTTATGTCTTTAATGATCTTGCTGAATTCGTGTATGACTTTTAAATTTTGCCACATAGTTCGGCTGCAGCCGAAAGAAAATTCTCAGAGCTCAATTTAATTAAAACAAAAACAACCAAAAGATTAGATCTTAAAACTATTGATAGTATTATGTCAGCCAAAGAATTAGTGTGTACAGATACTGAAAGAGCTGTACAGCAAGGAGAGATTGCACTATGAGGAAGTTTATAAGCTAGAGGTAGATATATACATATAGACTGTTCTTAAAAGAATATTTATATTGTATATTGTATATAAAACACATCTTGAATACTTTTTTATTTTACATAAAAATGTAATGTTTTATGTTATTTGTGGTTATAATAAATAATATACCTATACATATATTTTAGAATTTATGTGAATTTATATTTTTTCAAGACCAGTTTACGTTTCAGTTATTACCTCTTGGTATCATTTTCTAATAATCTGGTACTTTTATTGTTTATACTAATCACATTTTTCGGTTTGTTACACTTATTATTACATAATTTTTGTTATTTTTTTTATAGAAACAACTGTTTTTTTATTTTTAGATATTCCCACGATTTTTTCCAGACATAAGATTTCGTTAAGATTTGACAGCTGCTAATTTAAATGATTCATTTAAAATTAGTAATTAGACCTGCATGAAGATAAAAAGTTCTGTCTTCAAAAGCTATTCTTGAGAAAAGCATACCTGCATAAAGCAAATTATAATAGGTGTATACTAATACATACATGTTATCATTAGTTTAATTATTGCAAACTTTTAAGTTTTCAAAATTGTTTTAATAACTTCAGTCACTTTAGTTTTTCCGTATTTTTTACAATAATTGAATCAGCTGCAACACTTTTAACAAAATCTACAAGAGCTCCTATTAATGTAAAGGGAACGTTATGCAAAATAAGAAGACAATAATTTTAATTTCAGCAATCTTAATTTGTTTGCCTTGGTGTTACAGCTCCTGTGGCTGTACACAAAAAATTTATAATAAATGAAATTGAAAAATGAAATAGGTAAACTGATTCAGTAAAAGATTGACCTGCTTGTAATACGTTTATTGCGTAGTCTTATAAACTAACAATAATTTCTAACAAAAAATAATAATTACTTCAAGCAATAATATTAAACAACGACGCTCCATCCCCAGAAGCAGACTATCACAGCACCAACATGCGTACTTAAAGTGAAAGTCCGTTGAGACGGCTCTCCTCACTCAATTGAAAAAGGCTTCCTCTTTAAACAATCTACGCTGGCTGTTTTTCCATCGATGTAGAAGGCGGCTTTAATAATGTTCTTCTACATAGGTTCACGGAAATACTAACAGAGCATGGAGTGAACCGATTTCTAAAAAAATTGATAACATGTGTGCAATCCAATTTTTTAGAACAGTCTTTGCTGATCTTGGCGGGGCAAGCAGAGTTAAAAAAGTTCACAGGACTACCCCTCAAGGCGGTATTATATCACCTTTTCTATGGGTGCTTATCATGAACGATCTCTTGCTAACACTCACCCGGATGGGGTACAAAGCAGTATGTTACGCGGACGACTTAACAATTTTAGTCACCGAGAGTTATGAACCTGTACTCTGTGGATGGTGCAAAGCGCGATCCGACTAGTCATGCGCTGGACCACGGATTGCGGGCTGAGCATCAATCCACTGAAAACTGACTTATGCCTATTCACCATGAAAAGGAATATCCCCAGTTTAAACCTGCCCCTGATTGGCTGCACACGCTTGGAGTTAAAGACAGGATGAAATACCTAGGTACTGTTCTAGATAAAAAGTTAAACTGGAACAAAACCTCGGAGACAGAGTGAACAAAGCTCTTGGAGTGTTTGCAATGTGCCGTAGAGCGGTAGGGAAGAAGTGGGGACACAAAGCGCGGATGATCCTATGGATAAACACTGGTGTCATTTGACCCATGTTAACCTACGGTTCAGCGGTATGGTAGAAAGCAATGGATTTTGCCAACCATCGCAAGCTGCTGGAGAAGATTCAAAGGCTATGCCTTCTCAGCGCAAGCGGCGCTTTTAGGTCAACTAGCACCCGGGCTCTGGAGGTTATCCACAATATACACCCGGTGCAAATACATATCAAGCAGAGGGCGTCGACTACAGCGCTAAGGCTGCATCTTAACCTTGGCTGGCAAGGGGGAACAAGAGTTCCATTTATGAGTTCGTGTAGTCTATCGCACCTGGCATTGACAGAGATAGCGACCACCTCTTCGAGACCACGCTGGAAAGCAATTTTGAGTATAGAATTCCATCCTGGGCAGAATGGGAATCACATTCCGTGTTTCAACCATCGACAAACCCAATTATAATATATACTGATGGTTCCAAGTCCTATGAAGGCAGCGGAGCGGGGGTTTTCTGTGAGGACCCTGAAATTGAGTCCTCCATGCATCTTGAAAACCACTCCACGGGTTTTCAGGCAGAAGTCAAGGCCATTCTTAAAGCGAGAAGACACCTCCTTAACTCAGACACTGAGAATAAGAAGATAGCCATCTGATCGGACAGTCAAGCAGCTGTCAAAGCTTAGTCTAAACGCTTTATTACCTCCACATTATTAATGAAGTGCAAAACCACCCTGAATTCCCGTTCTGGAAATAACATTGTGGTAGTGCAGTGAGTGTCGGACCACAGCAAGATCAGCGGGAATGAAAGGGCAAACGAACTTGCTCGTCTTGGAGCAGCCTCAAAGGAACCTGCTTCTACAGTCGGGATTGCACCAAAACACCTTGTCTCAATCATTTCAAGTTGGCCTGACCGCCAACACAGTCACCCGTGGTTAGAAGATCCCACGGGTAGAACAACAAAGGAACTGTGGGGTACACCAAACTCAAATCAAACGAATAAACTCCTAAAACTCAACAAGCCAACACTGAGAAATCTGCTGTCCATTCTCACTGGCCATTCCTGTCTCAGGGGCCACCTTCACAGGATGAAACTTGTTGATGATCCTATATGCAGGGGTTCCGGAGAGGAGTCCGAAATAATGACCCACTTTCTATGTCACTGCCCGGCACTCTCAGGTATACGTTACAGAATTCTTGGTTCACACCTCCTGGAAGAGTTACATGATGCCGGCAAGGAGGGCTGGGAGCCAGTACTGAAGTTTATAAGAGTGTGCGGTTGGGACCTATAAGCGATCACTCATGGGTCTAGAGGGTGAGCAATGGGCCTTAAATTGGCCTTCGTTCGGGGGACCTGAAAAAGGTCCCAAACCTCTTAAATAAATCCATCAAATCAATCAAGTGAGAAAAAAAAATGTTCGAAAAAAAAACTTAACTACGGAACTTAAACACTAGTTTCTACTTATAACTAACAGACTGCAATAAGTGAAAAAAATTAGGATTAATAAAGCGAGACATAGCAATTCAAATTTTATTTAGAAATTCAATATAAATTGTTCAATATTTCTTAATATATTTCTGAAATTGGTAAGCAGATTTTATACTTATCAGAACTCTGCGTTATCTTCAACCGCGAATGGTTGATGTAGTTGATCTCCGTGCCCGTGTCTCATTTAAATCTAAGCCCTGAATGGCTTAAGCACTAAACCCCTAGCTATGTTCCAAAAGGTTCAATGTTACTCTATGTTCCCTATATAAACTTGGAATCAAAACCAAGGCAACAATAAGGCCCTGGAAATATCCCAAAAGGTTTACAGCCGACCTAACTTCGATGTCAACTGTAATTTCTATATAGTATGGAAATCGCCCAATACTATTTATTTCCTAATGTAATGGAATGATAGACTTCCCTGTAATATTTCACCCGGAGATGTCCCAAGATGAAACGTCAAGTGAGACTCTAATTGAATAGGTACTTAAATGTTTCCCAAATTGTTTATTGTCTAACAAATATCACAAAAGGACAAAAAAAACGAAATTATGAACTTTATTCTCAGCTTGGTGATTGCCCAGAACCTCGAATTAATTTTCAATTTCAGTATAATGATCCTGAATTGAACTAAAAAAATGTTTGGTAATATTCCAAAAAATATATATTTGTATAAAGAAGACAAAAAACATAAATTTGAAGTTTTAGACTTTGTAATGTAGTAATTTTTATGTGATAAGATTTTTCTGGGTAATATCTCTCTTAATAACAAAAAAACAAAACTAACCTAGAAATTATATATCCCAAAACTTTGAATTAATTCCAAATTTCAGTATAATAATTTTTGGTAATATCCAAAAAAAAAAATCTTTTCCTTTCAATTCTTTGCCTACCTTTCAATGCGAATAAAAAGTTGTTTGTGGGAATAACCCTACAATACTATTGACGAATGTGAGAGAAAAAATCCTAGTGGTAATAACCTACTAGTTGACCTGAACTGGTGAAAGACCGAGTATAAAGTGATTTTCTGCTGCAATTACCCCCTTTTTATATAGTCGAAGCCAGCTGCCGTCTATTGTTCACGGCCGTATTCTTTCCATTTTCAACTGAGGCAGCAGGTCTGTTCACGTACTTCTCGGGTGTTTTCGTTCTTGGGCTTTTTTGTGTGAAAATGTGCAGGAGGGGAAGCTATCAAATTTGGAAAGTACATGAACAACTTTTGTGTGTTCTTGGGCAAAAAACGAAAGTGACAACTACAAACTGTCAAGCTATCAACTTTAATTTGAAAATAAAATGCTAACATAACATATCTATTCATTTTACTTACTATTTTGTAAATTTTTATACGACCTGGGCAAACAGTGCACATCATTGGCAAATTCTGCTATCTTTTCCATTTTTCCTTTGACAGTTTGAACTTCTGACAATTCTCGATTTCAAATTTCAATGTGTTTGACAGTTGTTACAAAAGTTACATAGAGTTTTTCCTTGGGTGGTTTTGGGATAAAACTTTATTGAAGGAGAAGTGTGACGTCTACATTTGTTCCCCAATTTTCTGAGTACGTGAACAGAGTTTGGGTGCTTTTGGGTGAAAATGTGCTAATGCATTCACACAAATTCGAGTACGTGAACAGACCTAGTGCTACTTGCACATATTATTTGTGAATTTGACATTTGTCGATAAATGACATCTTAATTACAATTAGTTTTGTGTTTTTATTTTGTTTTGTCGCAAAGTTGTGATTTTCTTGTGCTTTTATTTGTTTTTGCTGTTTCCCACATAGATGTGGTGAAAAAAGTCCCTGCACTTGGATATTGCAGAAGAAAGATTAGTATTTAGAAAGTTTTTATAAAAATTTTGTGGTTATTTTTAACAAAAATTGTGTTTTTGTTTGATTTTATTCTTAGCTGTGTTTGAAAATTCTAACAGCTTGTTCTAGTCCTTGCACGGACAGAACCATCTACGTCTATTTTTTTTCCATTGGAGTATAAAATACGTACAATTTCAGCAAGGTGTTCCCTCAAAGTTCAAGTCTTATATTATTGAAATCTTTGCACTCGATTTCAATAAGACTTTGGTCCGTTTATGTAATGCTACTGTATTGAAAAATATAGTAAGACCTGGAACACCTTACAACTTTATGGTGAATGTTGTCGATGTTAAGCAACTTGGCTATTATGACGAATAACTTCCTTAACTGTGGAATTTGGATACACTTCCTTTGAAGAAGTGTTAAAATATTTTATCCACATATGTGTTAAAATATGTGGACAAAGATTCTAAAGATTCTGTCCATCAGAGGTATAAATCTTGTCGTATACCTACTTGTTTTTATATTTTAATGTTATATTTCTTATGATATTTTATAATTAGTTAAGAATTTAAATATATTTTAACAGCATTTTCGTTGCTAATGGCAGCAAATATTTTCCCTTGATTTTTCAAATCGAATATATTTCAATTAATTTCGGTTGCGAGCTATCAATTATTATTTATTTGTGTCTCGATTTTTAAAGGTACTGTTATGAGATTTCGATTTATTATGCCTTTCAATATGAGACATATTATTTATAATAACTTTAAGATATATTTTACAAAACCCTCTATTGTTTCGTTCTTCTATCCATTTATAAGTCTACGCCTATATAGAGAGATACCTTTGAACACGTTTAGTTTGTTTATAATTAGTATTTTTTGGTGGCGACAAAACAGTTCCATAGAATTTTCAAGTATGACTTCTTGACGTATCCGGTCGCGTCGTGCTCTAGATCTGTCGTTATGTGTTGAGGTCCGAGCGCCGTGAACATAGCGGAGAGCACTCAACTTTAATTATTTTTACGAAGTTGTCACCAATTCGGATTTAAATCACAAAAAACTTCTTCTAAAAATGTTAGTTTTGACTCTTTTAATTACACACTTTTTTGCTGTTGTAATCTTTATAGCTTTTATCTTATTTATTAATTCTGGTTATAAAATTCACAAGCAAAATTACGCATTCTTATTTTGTCAAAAAGCTCTTCGTTTGCTTTTTTCACTTTCTCACGACGCGACGTTGAAATCGTACGTGAGAAAATATATTTTATTTTACGTGCATTAAAATTTTCACAAAAAA
Organism: Dioctria linearis; assembly: GCA_963930735.1. Classification (NCBI taxonomy): domain Eukaryota; kingdom Metazoa; phylum Arthropoda; class Insecta; order Diptera; family Asilidae; genus Dioctria; species Dioctria linearis. Next base: position 212,494,355 of record OZ005740.1, on the reverse strand, counting down.
ATGTCATTAGATCTGCCGTGCGTTCAGGTGTAACACACCGAAGTGCTGTGATGTGCATGTCACGTGACTTGAAAAAGTAGGGATACATATCGCAAACCGAATTGTCAACTGAACGGTTGGTGTGCACTTCGATCCGAAACGTCACTTTCGAAAGTTGTCAGTGTAATTTAAAGTGAACATTTTGCAAATAAAATGGAAATGAATAACAAAGTTGCATTACTCGGTGCAATTGAAACCTCAAATGAGTTTTTATAACGGATTTCCTCTTTTCAGGTATGGTAATAATCACAACTCATTCATGTAAATAATAAATTTGTCAAATTACAAAGGCATCTGCTATTCAACTGAAGGACGATGACGATAATGATGTTATCATAAGAGCAGGAATTGCTTCTTTACAAAGAACTCAACCCAACAGGATAGAGAATTATGTGGAAAAAATTTGTTAGCAAGTATTCCGACCAAGAATTTCAACGCAATTTCCGAGTGTCATTGTAGTTCTTTCTTACAGGGGAAGAAGACAAGAGAGCATCAATTTGAAGAAATATATTGAATATACATATTGTTAAATAGTTATTTTGCAATGTATAATCATTAATATTTATATTATATAAATTTATTTAAATGTTTCTTTCGACTTAAATTTCATCGACTATTACACATCTGTAAGCCCTTTTTAATCTTCTGATTTTGTGTCTTTATCCTGAATTTGTTAGCGTTCCTTATGTTGTATGTATCTCACTAATATATCTCAAATCATTCACTAAATAGTTTGGCGCAATTTATAATTAATTTTAAAAGCAGTCATTAACACGTGGTACGATTTTTTTAGCCTTACTTTATCTTTTGCGAGACTACAGTTGGTCTGCTGCTAGTATAGGTACATTTTGAAGACCTCTCAAAGCATGGGACTTATATAATATTGGGGACAGGTGCCGAAGTATATCAAGGAGCGAGTATAAAAGAAAACACTTTGACTCTCTAAAACATACTCTGTTTTATTATAACAAAATCAACACAAATCACAAGTCATCAATATACCATACCAATATTGAGACACCATATTGTGGCAAAAGCAGCCTACCTAGACTAAGTCACCATATAAACAACAAAAACGTATTATTAAAAAAGAAGAAAAGTTTAAGATTAACAAACAAGGCACAACGTAATACAAACTAAAACCTCTTCACTGAGGCTGACTTAAAGACTAATACGGAGAGCAACCTTTCACAACTTTTCTATCAACTTTGCCATCATTTCCTGTAGCTGTCAGTGGCCTTCTCTAACTATTCATTTTGCTTGTTTATTGCCTCCATGTATTCAGCATGACGCTTACTTTTATTTGCTTCCGCCGTTTCTAATGCGGAAGTTAAAACATGGGTAATCGTTCTCCTCCTTACTGGAGGCTCAACTACAACAACGGGTTCTTCCAATTCATCAATTTCCTGCGCTTGTGGACGAACAGGTTGATATCGTGATGAACTGGCTTGCTGTGGTAGTTGGACGAAGTGACTGCTTCCAAAAATGTCTTCCATTTCGTTAAAGAATTGGAAGGAGGTTCTAACTCCTCCTGAATTTCTTGGACCAGCTGAATCCTTTGCCCTCATTTATTTGGATTTTAGATAGGACATTTTCCACTTGCATTGCTGACAAGTATAGCAATGTCCTGCGGAAGTCAGCTCCTTCGAAATTTCCTTCCATACTGCGGAATTTCGGATTGCCGAGCTGCCAATTTTATCCGCATTATCTTTATATACAGATAAGAGGAACAATATTGCGGGTCTGGAGCATAACGTGTTACTATCTGGAATTAAAATTAATCGATTAATTAAACCTAATTGAAAATCAAAATTAATTCATGATTTTATCATCTCGAACTTTGGAAAAAAATTTTCTCTAATATATTCTCGGATTGAGGTAATAATTCCTCCGCTATTCTGCAACAGCTGTTTTTCATAATTCGCAAAATTTTTCCATTGATTTGGATGAAAACGATTTCGTTATCTGAAATAAATTATTTTATTAAAAAATTAATTTTTTACTAAATTACGGAATTTTTACCATCATTCAAAACACCAACCGTATTTTCCTTTGGTAAAAATGAACTGTCTTCATTTAAAACAAAATTATAAATTTGTTCCATTTTTATTTTGTTTAAATTTAATTTAAAAATACCGCGCTAAATGCCAACTTTGAAAGAATAACCACACTAAACGTCAAAATTATTAGACGCACCGAGACACTACGCTAACAAACCGTAGCGTAAAAATGTGCACACCGGTGTGCAGATTTTGGCCGGGTGAACGCTGCGATGTACTTTGATGTGCTGGGGAAATGACAACGCTTCGGTCGCCTGAACGACATGGTGTGTAAAAATGTGATATTATGTGACATTCTGCTTGTGGCTGAACACACGGCTGTACCTACTATGTACTGCATGTAGATAAGTATCATGCCGTGAGAAAGGACTATTTGTGTGATAATAAAATGCAATTTATGCATAATTGCACTTTATTATACTGTGAGAATAGAGTTTTAGAGGAAAAAATGAAATTGAAATGAGTGCGATTTAAATTTAAATTGAATAATTTTTGTTTTTCAGGATCAACATGTTATCATCAATATATTGCATAGGGCAATATATTGTGATTTTCCTTTATGGTTGTGATTCGGGGCATTAGTACCTGAGTCACAACATCCCTCCCCCTTGGGGAAAAGACTGTTTTATTCTTTCGACAAGAAAACTTTCTCTTAATAAGTTTAAGATTTAAATGAAGATTATATAGCTAGTCATATCAGAAAATTATAATTTGTAATGCGGGAAAGAAAAAAATTAAGATAATTTCTTTTTTATATATTTTTTGTAATCAGTTGACTAATTTTAGAAAATCTTATAAAGATATTACTGCATCATGCACCTATTTCTACGTCGCGCAGCGAATACGATAATAAAAATTAAAATAATACAAATTTATTACAATCTAATATTTCTTACCTATATTTAGGCTATTTAGTGGTTATTGAATTGTAGTTAATTGACTGTGGTACAAAGAAATAAGTAACACTCGTAATGTAGTTATGGTGTTAGTTGTTTGCTGCTATTACATGTTTTTTTGTGTTACGGTAATGTTATATTTTTTTCTCTACCTATTACATTTTTTCTTAAACATATATAGGGTGTCCCGTATGTAGTCTGGCATCCGAAGGCTACGGACAGCTCAAGCTTAGACAAAGAAAAAATTGTATGGGTGGGGGAGGGGAATCGTAACGGTTTCCGAGATAACGGGACTTTAGGATATTTGGGAAATATTTTTATAGATCACCCTGTAACTTCTGAACGTTACACCCTATGATGATGATTTAAACTTTGATTGATAGATAATCGTTGGACCTTTGGTCTAGAAATTTTTTCCTTATCCTTTAAGTTTCGAAGTTATGGCTCAACAAAGTTAAAATTTCGGAATTTTTACTCGTTGTTTTTTATTTAACTACTATTTTTATCAAAAAACACATCATTAATATCAATTTTTCATATTCAATTTAAAAAGCCCAAAAGCTTAGCTTTAAAATGACCTTTTGAATTTAGTTTGTGAACGCACCTTTTCACTTAACATCGAACTGTCACTGTCAGTTTATTCAGTAGACATAACCTTTTCATCATGGTGAAGTACACGAACGAACAACGTCTTAAAAATTTACTACAGAAATTCGGAGTCGGTGGCCGCAACTTTAAGAGTGTTAACTCCGATTTTCGGTCGTAATTCTCGCCCTAGTAGACAGGCAGTACCAAGTTTAGTGAAAAAGTCTGAGTCTACATATTCGTTGTGTGATGTTGCCGTGCCAGTGAGACTACGGGTTGGTCGAATATATCGCTGCCGTTGAAACTTCCGTAGCAAATGATCCAAATCAGTCAATTCCACGGCGTTTTCAAGAGTTGGGCATCGCCAAGACCACTTTATGGCGAATTTTGCGTAAGGATCTTACTTTACACCCATACAAGATCAGGCTCACTCAAGAATACAGCCGATGGACCATTCGAAGCGACGTACGTTCTCCGATTGGGCTCTGGAAAAAAAGTTGTCAAGTCCTTATTGGAAAACCCTTATATATTATCTAATTTGTTGTGAAAAACACTACTTATATATGAATAAATAGATTAGTTTTTTTTATCAGAAAACTTTATTTATGCGAGTACTATTTATTGTTGGCAAGAAAAAATTATGTGGCTCTTTAAAAACTTTGAAATTTTGTAAATTGTAATTATTGACTCTTCCGACTCAAAAGGTTGCGGACCCCTGACCTAGTGGAGTATAAAATAGTCTCTTTTATTTAATTACTTTCAAAGTCGGATGCACTTGAGCTCGTATCATCTCCAAATCGAATTATTAGAAGATGAATGTAATTTCTCACGATTTCCTTCGTGAAATCATTCATTTGCAGTTTTTCTGCATGTCGAACACAATTTTTCCAGTTTTCAACTATTACGTTATTAATTGCTTCATTCGTAATTTATTCCAGGTCTATCATTTTAAACGTTATATTTCGTTCAGCTACCTCCCGTTTAATTTGTGCGCAAATGAGCTCAATAGGATTATATTGGCAGTGATAGGGAGGTAGATGTACAACTTCATGTCCGTGTTCTAATGCTACTTGGTCTAGCTCATATTTTTTCTCAAGGGGCTTGTGCAGTTCAACCTTTGTCAGCTTAACCGAATATTGTACATTTTCCTTATCAAACCACTCAACAATTTCACATTTTTTTAAATTGCTTGAATGGTATTTATCAATCTGAACTGAATGGTAGCTGGCATTATCCATAACAATAACTGATGCTACTTCCAATAAATTTAAAAAATTTTATGAACCAATTTTTAAAAGCTTCAGCATTTATTTGCTTATGATAGTCTTCATCGTATGACTTAATATTTGTTCTAAACACAAGCTCACTTTCCGGAATAAATCCCGTTTTTGCTGATCCAGTATGGCATATTATAAGCCTTCCTCGCCTTCTTATAGGAACCTTAAGTCCGCGTGAACTGCTCTCGTGCTGCCAAGTATAATTTCGAGAATAATTCTGATTTATCCATGTCTCATCTAAGTAAAACACTTATCTGGTATCACCAGATTCTCCAAGAGAGTTCATTTTTCTCAAAAGTTTCATTCGAGCTAATACAATGTCACTTGTCTCCATTAACTGTTTGCGACCATCACTTGCCTTACAATATTTGAAGCCAATTTCTTTTATAACACTTCGCACTAAAGTTAGGGAACCTACAAAGTTGATTTTGTGCTTTAAACTTCTGCTGCAATTTAAGCACAGTAGGATATTCTGCCCTATCATAAAATTCAAATATTGCTCCGCGTATTACATCCTTATCAAATTCGTCAAAATTTATAATTCTTTTGTCTCTTTTATACCTTTTCCGGGTGAATCAAAATTTGGTGCTTCTCTTATTATACGTTTAACCGAGGCCAGACTAACTCCACATATCCTGTCGATGGCTGTTGCTCAGAAGTCATATTCGCGCAAGCTTTTAATTTTATAAATATAAATATTGTCATTTGATTTTACCGTCTTAATATTATTTTTAAAAGTAATGCGTATATCCTATAATTCGTAGCCTTCCTCAAGCTAGTGAAATTATTTCCAAAAGTTGCGCAAATGGACCTGACCAAACAATATGAATATGTATATGTATCACTGACATATATAACGTGGACTGCCTGATTTTACTATTTCATTTGGGTCAACTTTTCTTAGCAGGGGTGTGACAGTTATCTTAATTTCAAGTTTTACTCGCTTTAATATTCATATTAAAAGTTCAACAAATTACAGATGCATTCGAAATTATTTTTATTCTTTTCTTCTCTTACAACATCAAATATATTCTATACTCGGTTTTTAAACAAATAATATAAGTAGAAGAGAAGAGATTACAAGGGATGTATTGCCATCTATTTCTATTCTATATATTCATATGGAAAATCCACTGGATGGAAAGTTTGAAATGAAAATATATAAATTTCTAATTATTGTGGGAGTAATTTAATATATATTTAATTAGTAATTGTCGAGAAAATGAAATGTATTATTAAAATTACAAGAAACAGAATAGTAATTCAAAAACATGTATTTGTTTTTTTATTTACTGGCAATACCCTCTGAAAGCTCTTTAACCATTGGGAATATCCACAATGGTACAAACTTATGAATTTCCCTCTGGTAATCTTGATAGCTCATTTTTCGTGGCGGGGGCTATAGATAAAATTTTATTAAGGGTGTGTATGTATAAGAAATAGAAGAAATTGCTTTGGATCAGCGTTGCCGTTTCAGTACGAAAGGTACTAGATTTAGTACTTTTCAAGTTAATTTAAGCCTTTGATACTTCACTAACATTTTCTAGTACTATTGAAATCAATTTAATACCTTTCAGTACGTTCAACAAAGTTTCACTCTGGCAGTTCCAAAAAATTTCAATGAAAGAGATTTCGTTATTCGCTTGGGTAAGGTTTTATCTACCTGGCAACTCGCAAACTTGCTCTGTTTTGATTGACTTTTCGCTATGTTCTACGTACGAGTACCACACAAGCACAAATACTGTTGCGTTGTTTCATTGTGACTAAATTGATTGAGGGAGTATGCAATGATTTTCAAGTTAACGGTTAAAGCCCGGTATTGTGTTCATTTAGCGGATAAATATTTCGCTGCAATCAACAGGGACCTTTTTTACGGCTAAAATTTTTCTTTGTTTTGAACTATAGGTGGCTGCTTTTGACAATCAGCTGTCGTGCATTTGTGATATTATTTCGTGTTCTTTTAGATTGCTATTGCAATTACCCAATCTCGAAATAGTAAGGAATATTATATTTATACTTACTATTTTAATTTCTTTTCAAAAGAATGGTCTAAATGAAGCCGGAATTTTTCTATCAGAAAAAATAAGAAAAATGCACTGCTCTCTTGTATTCCAATTTCTTTCAACTTCAAACGTCAAAATTTTAGCGTGGAAAAAAGGTATTGAGCGGATAAATCTGATGCTAAATAAATGTTTGTCGCAATTACTGCCATCTACTTGTCAAAACTAAACAAACTTTTAGCTGATAAAACACAAAACCCCTTTTTCCAACGATGTGGCTAAATATTTCGCCACTATGAATGAGCACAATACTAGGCTTAACACGATGGAAATTTCCGCAACAAAGGGAGACTTCCACGAAAAAATCGCAGTTGTTGTTGATGATATTTTAATATTAGATTGCGTTGTATTTTGTTATGGTGACATCTCCTGCTGTGACTGCGAGTGATTTAAATTTTTCCTGATAAAAACTAAAAAACTGTGTGTGATATTAAAAATTGGACAGTCATAAAAATAATATTTACACGGTGAAAATTAAATTTTTCAAATGTAGAAATTCCAAAAGAAATTTTCGATATATTTAAATACTATTAAACTTAGGATTGTTTCGACGAATATGTATGTGCATCAGCGTATAATTGATTTTATAAAATTAATGCAAGCTGAAAATTTTGAAGCAATGGATATAAGTAAGAAGGTTTGTGCAAAAATATTGTAAGATTTTTAAAGTTTTAGCGTAATTGTCCGTTCAGAATCCTTTTAAAAATAAAATTTCCCGAAGCGAATAACTGTAGTGCACCAGGTGAAGGATCAGATTCAGAGACTGCTTCTCGAAATGAAAATAATAATGAATTAAAAAGCAGTAGCAGTAAGTTAAACACATATTTCATTAGGGTTTCAATTTTTTTGTGTATAATAAATTTAACGTTTAAGATGTAACAAATGACGAATCTGCAGAAAATCAGTCTTCGAAGACGAAGAAAAAGTACACACGAGCAAAGTGGAAGGAGGACTTCGCTTGGCTTCATAAAAAATCAAATGGGATTGATACTTTTTGCAAGATTTGCAACTCAAAAATATCTGGAGGAATTACTCACATCAAGCGGCATGAAAAGAAAAGTATTCATTTAGAAAATATATCCGCTATTTCAAACCCCAATGTAGTAGGCATCCAAAAATTTTGTAGTAAGGTAAATAATTCAGAGAAAGTATTTGCTGCAGAATTGACTGCAGTTATGTTTGGAATTTTTAGCAATATGTCATTTAAAAAAATGGGAAATCTTCAAGATTTTATAAAACTAATTAGTAATAATATATGTGAAAATTCATTAGCTAAACAAATTACACTTAAAACAAATAAAATAATGAAATTACTCACAGAAAAAATTGCCCCATATTCTAGAGATCTTATAGTACAACATTTAAGAAAACACAGATTTTCAATAATAGTAGACGAAGCAACTGACATAAGTACGAAAAAAACCTTAGTAATCATGGTTCGATTTTTTGACTGCAAAGTGCAGGATAAATTTTTTACCGCTATTTATAGATGCGTTCCAACGATACAACATCCCATTAAGAAATATTATTGGATTGGCAGCTGACAACGCGTCAGTCATGATGGGTTCTTTAAATAGTTTAAATACCAAATTGCGTCAAATTCTACCGAATTTGTTTGTAATGGGATGTATTTGCCATTCGTTGGCCAATTGCACTTCAAGGGCTTGCAAAAAATTACCAAATTGTATTGAGAAACTATGTCATGATATATTCAATTATTTTAACCATAGCAGTAAACGTAAAAAAGAATTTTTAGAGTTTCAAAAAGCTTTCAATATTGACCCCAAAAATTTACTTCGACCCTGTCAATCTCGTTGGTTATTATTACAAACAGTTGTAGATAGAATTTTGGATCAGTGGACAGCTTTGCAATATTATTTTAATTTAGCTGCTTTTGAAGCTAGTCCAAAACAAGATCATGCAAAAAATATACATATCTGCTTATCAAATCTTATCTTATTTTATCTTAACTTATCTTATTTACAGTTTTTGCGATATGTGTTACAATTAACGAATAAAATAAATGCAGAATTTCAAAGTGAAGATAGTCAAATACATTGTTTATATGATCATTTTTTGTCATTTTTTAAAACTCATTCTGAAGAGTTTTGTAAAAAAAGAATACTGGGATCATGAACATGATGATAAGTACGAATTTGAATGGGAAGACAATAGTATATATTTAAATAAAAATTTATACGTACTTTGCGCCTGAAATTGAAGCTATGAAGGACGAATTGGCGACATTTAATGATTACGATTTATTTGTAAGTAATTGCACCCGCTTTTATGTAGAGCTTTGTGTGCAAATTTTAAAGCGCTTTGATTTCTCTGATCCAATACTAAAAAATATTGAAAGATTAAATCCTTTAAAAATTTTTAGTAGCCAATTTGTCACAATTATTACACTTTTCACATATTTGCGATCCAAATAAAATCTATCTGGAGTATCGATTGCTTCAGGAATTCGAGGAAACCAATTCTCTCAAAGATTTTTGAGCAATATTGGCAGACCGTAAGTGAATTGAAAGATGGAAATAATATCCCTATTTTTGAGAATGTAGCAAATTTTGCAAAAGAAATGTTATCTTTGCCACACAGTTCAGCAGAAGTTCGCAAATGGCTTTAGTTAAAAACGGTATACCGAAATCGTTTAAATGTAGCAACATTTGATGCCATAATGTATGCCAAATATTTGCTAAAAGAACAAGGCAGCGATAGAGATAATTTTACATGGATACCGCCAAAAAATCTTTTAAAATTAAAATAAAACATGTACATTGATGTACGTTGATTATAACCTGTAATTCTATCTCCAGAATTATTTCTGTGTAGCATAGAGATTTCTCTACTCCAAAAATGTAATTGAAACCTATTAAATTAAATTGATTAAAAACCATAACAAATAAATTTCTTAGTCGTACTTTTATTAAAAGTTTAAGTTATACTACACAGAAATCATTCTGGACTTGACACATATTATATAGACTGAAATATAAATACTCAAAGGTATATATCAATCGGCATTCGTGATACATAAGCCTGATAATTATAATTTCGTAAACATAAATATTTTTGTTTGCTATCACTTGTTCTACTTGGAAAATAGTTATGTTTTGTAACCTGGATTTTTTTATTTTGTATATTTTTAGATGTAAATAAAGCAAGCAAAATTGTTTGAATATATTTTTATTTAAAGCAACAACAAAATCGTAAATGCGTTTAAAATTATGTAGATTTTTTTGTAACCTTTTTTTCCCAATGTCTATATTTCTTCGTAATTTTGTAGGGTGAATTTAAGAAAGTACACTAAAGAAAGTAAAAAAGTGAGATAAAAGTGTTATGTATGTTTATGTGTAAAAAACAATTTAGTACTTTTTAGTACATTGGCGCCTGGAAAAATAATACGAACATATTTTCTCGTACGGCAACGCTGCTTTGGATGCATTTTTCGCTGCACGGCATTCGAATAGTTTCAAATGTTTGGTCATACTTCGAAGATGATTTTCGTGCAAAGTGTAACTAACTTTACTTATCAGGCTCCAAAGGGGTTCGTGCTTGTAATCGACGGCATATATGTTGACCCAATTTGGTCCCGTTGGAGGCACCCGATTCGGCTAAAGTTCGAGTGGCCCGGGCGGGATTTAGCTTTTATTTGGGGGTCTGGGCCCTGGGCAGGCGGTTAGCACAGAGTAATTTTTTCTCTTTGGACGGACTACAACATGTCCGTGATTGCTTTTGGTAAGTTTGGATAGTAAATATTCTTGTGGTTTTTCTTTCTTGGTGCTATCCTGTACTGGTTGGCCGTTCTTAAGCTGTCGGGGTACTTATTGGGGCTGAAGTGCACCAGCCGGTGGGTAGTCTCAAAATACAATGAGAAATAAATTTTGTGATTTCCATTAAATTTTGCGAATACGGAAATTCAATAAATGTATAAAATGAGAGTCTTGGATTTTTGTTTGTGTGTTTATTCTTTCCTTCTGCTTTTTTTTCCAGTCCCTGTGGTGTGTTCTCCTTTTTTTTATGTACTATAGTATATATATACAAGTATGGTATATATACTACAACTGAAATAAAGGATGCGAGAATTATAATCCAATCCTTCTATATGTTTCCGTGTGATTGACGTTATTATTTTTCATTTTTCGTAAAGAAGAAAAACAAATTAGATATATGTAGGAATATGTAATATATTGTTAAGCACTACACAGCGACACAAGCGACATCTGTTGCTAATAGAAACAACTTTAGATTAGAGACATGTTGGTAAACTTTGGATTCGGAGAACGGAATATTCAGGAATGTTCTAGGATAATTCGTAGAGTATAAATACGGCGCTTCTCACATCCAGGAGGCAAGTCTTATTTCAGACAGCGAAGTGAACGAAGTAAACTATTTGGATTGTGATTATTAGAAGTATAGGACTAGCGATAACTAAAGAGTTGATTTGATAATTGTTTGCGAATTGTGAGAGTAAACAGTAGAGTTAAATAAAGAAAGAACTTTTGAATTATATCTGAAATATTATGTTTAAAATAACGAACCAAGGCCACGCTCGTAACAACTGGTCTCACAAGTGGGTTAAACTGGTGGCATTTGACTTTGAAATTCAAAGAGTGATTAATTTTGTGAAATCGTGTGCAAAAATTCCGAAAGATGATTTTTTATTAAACTGTGGATGACTCAAAAATGGGACGCAAACTAGAGGAGCTTCGCATGCAGGAATTGAAAGTGGAGTTGGGGAAGCGGTCGCCGCAAACGACAGGTCTAAGAATGTGCTACTCGAGCGACTTAGACAAGCCGTGATACAGGAAGAAAAGAATCTTGATACATTTGTTTTTGAAGAAGAAGGTGAATCTGAAGAAGAGCCTGCGATGCACATAGAACAGCTTTTGGGTACCTTAATGACCAAAAGGGAGTTTCAACCCTGCAGATGAAGAATGCCCCTGAAGGAACAAAGGCAATATTGCTTGGAGGAACAAAAGATTTCTCTAGAAGCCCGTTTGGATGAGCAGCAGAAAGCTTATGAGGATCAAGAGAATTCACTGAAAGCATATTTAGAAGAGCAGAACAATTCTTTGGAATCCCGTTTAGATGAGCAGAAGAACTCTCTGGAAGAACAAAAGAATTCCCTAGAAGCGCGTTTGGACGAATGAAAGAATTATCTGGAAGCCCGTTGGGATGAACAAAAGAGTTCTTTCCAGAATTATCTCGAAACCTGTTTGGAGGAACAGAAGAATTTTCTTAAAAATTCATTAGACGAACAAAATATAGGAATTGAAGGAATCCAGCAGGAAGTGCTGGAAGTTCAACAACAAGTGTCGGAAGTGCAACAAAAGAGAGAAGCTTGACAACTTTAAAGCAGATTTGGAGAGAATGAAGCATCGGCAACCACGGCACGAAGGAACTGAAATATCCGGTGCAGGCAGATTGAAACCTCCAGTATTTGTTGGACAAAATTCGTGGTATATTTTAAGAAACAATTTGAGCTAGCCTCCGAAGTAAATGGATGGAATGATGCAGACAAAGCTACAGCTCTGCTTTTAGCAGTTCGAGGTTTGTTATATTGTTGCGGCCGATCTCTCGTGCTTCCTTGAAGAAGAGATCGGAGAGGGAGTTTGGATATTAATTATGGCGAGTAATTGTACTCGATACTGATTTTAGTGAGAAATAAAATTAACTTTATTGAAACTGTACTTGGTTCTAACACAATTTTTTGAAGTTTTACACAATTTATTGATTTCAACACAATTTTTCTGTGTTTTTATACAATTTTAGGGTTTTAACACAATTTTTACACAATTTTTGTTTTTCACACAATTTTTGAATATTTACACTATTTTTTGATTTCAACACATTTTTTTTTTAATTGAGGTAAGCTTACCACAATTATTCGTAGACAAAAACGAAGAATTTCGCCGGCGGGTTGAAAAAGCACTCCCCGAGGATCGGACTTAATGGCTCCCGGTACCCCTCGCAAATTTGCAAAAGCTTTTTTTTTTATTACTCTTATTTCTTTCTCACGACATTGAAATCGTACGTGAGATAGAAAATATTTTGTTTTACGTGCATTGCGATTTGCACAACCAAAAAAAATTTAATTAGATATTATCTATGGACGGCATGTAGGTAGCTATGCATGCCGTGAGAGTCGAATATTTGTGTGATAATAAAATGCAATTTATTCATAATTGCATTTTATTATACTGTGGGAATGGATTTTTATAAGTGCGATTTAAATTTAAATTGAATAATTTTTGTTTTTCAGGGTCACCATGTAATCATCAATGTATTGCATAGGGCAATATATTGGTGATTTTCCGTTATGGTTGTGGTTCGGGGCATAGGTACCTGAGTCACAACAGGTTCTGCGTCAGAGCTATTACAAACTATATCGATTAAAAGGCGACGTAATTACACTACATTAGTACAGGCGATAGAATTACGTTATGGAGATGAGCATATGCTGCAAGTATACCACCCGGAGTTACGCAACAAAATTCAAAAGCATGGCGAGTCACTACAACAACTGAAGGTGATGTAGAAAGTTCTCGAAGTACAGTACGACTGAGAGAAATTTCGGTGGAGGAATGTACTTGGAACAGATTGCAGTCATCAGAGAGCACTCCGTCACGTGGAATTCTTTGATGCTGGAATTGTAATAGACCCGGACACCTCCAAAGAGACTACAGAAAACGTCGAAGAATGGAATCACAAGAAGAGGAGGATAGAGAATTATGCCAAAGGTGTCGAGCCAAGGAGCAAGCTACTCGTAGAGAAACTAGAAATCAAACAGCGACTAGTCGCATCAGCTCTCCTATTGAGCTATCGAAAAACATGTAAAACCCAACTTTGGGGGGCAGAAGTTGGTTGGTATAGTCGGGAGCCCCTTAGTCATCATTCAAGTGGGCCAGTTGCAGAGAAATAATTGCAGTCTCGTTATATATGGAAGTGTAGGAAAAAATAACTGCGCAATCACTATCGACACTGGTGCTTCGAGATCAATTATTAGAGCAGATCGCGTCAAAAACAATTGGCTTCACAACACGACCAAATATTTACTAAGAACAGAAACTAGAGGAGCAGCACAAGTTTGGATGTTCAACTGGGCAAACTACTATTTTCTCACACTTTCCTGGTTTCAGACATCATGGATGAATGCATTCATGGAGTAGATTTCATGACCAGGATGTGGGAGGACGGATCCTCAAATATGTCAAGATAGAAATTCCGATGAGACTAGGAGTAGGAGCAGATTATCCTTCTTAAATAAGGACGATGGTCTGTGAAAATATTACTCTCTCTGCATGCTCCGAAACGCTAGTATGGACAAAGATTACTGATGACATCGGGACCTGCCGATTCTATATGGTGAAGCCTAACCATACAAGGGTAGCATCGAACATCATAGTTGGTAAGACTTTAGTGAAGGCAGAGAGCGCAACATTAATTCCGGTCAGAGTGCTCAACACATCCGAAAATGAGGTACAACTAAAAGATGGTGCTATAATTAGAAATTGTGAACCTGTTTACCAGATCGTCAATTTGGGTAATGGTTATAATGTCAAGGAGGCAAAACCTATACCAGCTACTACCCAACAGGTTCAGAAACTTCTTTCGTCCAGTGCCTTAAGTGAATAACAATACAACGATGCAAAAGAGGTGATCGATGAATTTTCAGAATTATTTGCAATTAATGATGATGACTTCGGTAAAACAAATCTTGTCCAGCATCGGATCGATAGGATTCTAGGCCCATTCGGTAGACACCACGAAGGCTACCATTAGCCAAACAACCAGAAGTTGCAGATATGATAAACTCCATGGAGAAACAAGGCATAATAGAGGAATCTAACAGCCCTCGGACATCGCCAGTTGTTTTGGTCAGGAAAAAGGGTGGCAGCACCCGATTCTGTGTAGACTACCGCCAACTAAATAACGTAACCAGAAAGGATAGCTATCCATTACCAAGGATTGACGACACATTGGACACCCTTTCCGGAGCGCAATGTTTTTCCTTGAACTTGAAGAGTGGTTACTGGCAAGTAGAAATACATCCCGAAGACCGAGAGAAAACTGCCTTGTCAGTTGGAAGTGGCTTATGGCAATTCAAAGTTATGCAATTTGGATTATGTAATACTCCAGCCACATTCGAACGACTCATGGAATGTGTTTTACGTGGATTAACCTGGAAAGTATGTCTTCTCTATTTAGATGACATAATAGTAATCAAAAGGACATTCGAGGAACATAAAACCAACTTACGAGACTTACTTCAAAGACTGAGAGATGCGCAACTGAAGCTCAGTACGAATAAATACGCTTTATTTAAAAATGAAGTTAAATATTTATCTCTGTGAGAGAGAAATTATTGCGCTACAAGAAAAGAGCTACTTGCCATTGCAAATTCAACAAAACATTTCCATAAATATCTCTGCGGGCAGAAATTTATCGTCCGCACAGACCATGCAGCGCTTAAATGGCTTTTGCAGTTTACGAACCTTGAGGGGCAAGTGGCTGTTGACAACACGACCGGACAAACTCCAGCTAAGGTTGTATTTGGAAGGGAGATGCGTTTACCAAGCGACTTAAAGTTTGGTATACACAGAGGCGAACAAAAGTTACCAGACGACTATATATCGGCGCTTAGGCAACGATTAGCGGATGTACACGAGGAAACGAGAGCAAAATTAGCGGTAAATACCGATCGGATGAAGACCCGCTATGACTTACGTGCTAATTCAGCAGGATTTAATGAAGGTCGTTGTTTGGCTGTACATCCCGAAACGACGTAAGGGACGTTCACCAAAATTACAACAGCAGTGGGAAGGACCGTATTCAGTGGTAACTAGGATTAATGACGTAGTATACAGGATTTAGCGTGGTACAAGAGGCAAACGGAAAATCGATCACCTG
The DNA here is from genome assembly GCA_963930735.1 of Dioctria linearis. Classification (NCBI taxonomy): domain Eukaryota; kingdom Metazoa; phylum Arthropoda; class Insecta; order Diptera; family Asilidae; genus Dioctria; species Dioctria linearis. Next base: position 212,478,522 of record OZ005740.1, on the reverse strand, counting down.
GATCGTTTGTGTAAATACTACGAGCATCAAGACCGTGGACCACCTGTTGTTCGGGACGCACAATTTTAAGAAGGGGGCAGTGTTACGAGCAAAAAAGAGACACAAACGACATCTGTTGCAAATAGAAACAACTTTAGGTTAATGACATCTTAGTAAACTTTGGGTTTGGAGAACGGAATATTCAGGAAAGTTCTAGGATAATTCGTAGAGTATAAATACGGCGCTTCTCACATCCAGGAGGCAAGTCTTATTTCAGACAGAGAAGTGAACGAAGTAAACTATTTGGATTGTGATTATTAGAAGTACAGTACTAGCGATAACTAAAGATTTGATTAGATAATTGTTTGTGAATTGCGAGAGTAAACAGTAAAGTTAAATAAAGAAAGAACTTTTGAATTATATATGATATATTTTGTTTAAAATAACGACCCAAGCCCACGCTCGTAACAATATGAAATGCGAATAAAAAGGGTCTTTAGTTAGATTTATTTGTTAAATGTTTTATGCTGTTCAACATTTGAGTGAAGGATTTATTTTGAAGGCTTATTTATCTCAGTTACTGAATCGTTTTCCAAGCGGAAGTTTTTAGGAGACAGGAATGTTGTTTGCCTTATTTTTGAGATTACACGTAGGTTTGACAGTTGTGCAGATTCTTACATATACCCTATTCATTTAATTATTTAAAACTTTATGTTTTTATTATTATTAAATAATTACATTTTTCTTCACATAACGTACATTCAGGGTGCCCCGGAAGTCGACATCAAGCCTGAATCGGATGATAGGCCAAATCATAATAATTACCAGAAAAATATAAAAAAATCTAAGTCATGAATTTTTAAATTATAGGCATTTCTTTTTTTAGAGAAAATGTACACCCTGTGATGGTTTTTTAGCTCCTGTTTTCTTTACGTATTTCAGTTTTATTTTTCTTATGTAATCTCGAATAGTGCTTATGTAACCTGTTGCTTTAAATTATAAGCTTACTGCGCAAGTTTGGAAGAAAATGTCACATTTTGCCGAACCAAGAAAAGATAATTAATACTTCACCCAACTTTAACTGACTGTAATGAAAAAAAAATGTATTACGCTAGTTTGGCAAGTAACTTTAGAAGTTGAAGCATTTAGTCAGGATTCTAAAATGGTATAGCACTTGCTACATTATTTCTGAAATTACGCGAAAAATTTCTTCAAGAAACCCAGTTTTGTAAAACTTATTTTTTGCTACTAAAAATGATTCTAGTGTACCCTAAGCTTGCCTTAAGACGGTAACTTCAAGATTCTAGTTTGAGTGAGACAAAGAGTCGTTCCATGAAGTGTGAGTGAAAGAGTGAGGGTATTGATTACTACTGCTTGCGTTTGGAGTATTTGAGTTCGCCGGAGCTCTAGCTTGATTCCTTGCTACCACATCTACGCAGGTGGTAAGTTCTGCAAAATGTTTGGAATTTCCTGGAACGGCTCTGCTAAAAACGTCTATGTGTTGTTCTTACCTGATTTATGGATTATCTTGTAGTCATATTCCTCAAGATGTATTCACCATCTCACCAGTCTTGAGGTGTGATCTTTCAAAGAGCTCTTTCTCTATTGTTGAGTAATGAGTCTCCGCACCATTGAGAACTCGGCTTAGATAGGCGATTGGATGATCTCCTTGATCATTAACTTGTGATAGAACAGCTTCCATAGCGTTGTCACTGGGAGCGGAGGTGACACAAAATTCTTAGTCGAAATCGGGATATGATAAAATGAAATTAATTTGTTGCGTAATTCGCAAAATGCCTCATCACAAATTGCGTCGAACTTGAAAGGCGTATCTTTTTTCAAAAGATTTGTATGCGGTTTCGCAATCTTTGAAAAATTGGGTATAAAGCGGCGATAATAGCCGACGAAACCAAGAAGGGGTTTAACATCCTTTCCCTTTTGGGTCTAAAATATAGGACTGAACTGACCTAATCTTCGCTGGGTCTGACTTGACTCCATTTTTTGTAATTCTGTGCTCTAAATATAAAATTTCCTTCCTGGCACTTATCGGGTTTAAGTTTCAAGTTAAAATTTTTGAGTCGGCTGAATACTGCTATGAGTCGTGAATTATGATCTTTAAGTTTGTATCCATGGACAACAATATCGTCCATGTATTCGAAGCAATATATGCCTTTTAAACCGAATGGCATACGATAGTGGCTATAAGGTGTGCTAAAGGCAGTTTTCTCCCTGTCCTTCGAGTCCACTTTTATATTGTGAAATGCACTGGCTAAGTCAAGTGTGGTAAAATATTTCGACTTCTCCAACTGGTCTAATATATCTGTAATATTAGGCTGCGGGTATGCGTTGCCAATTGGGATGTCGTTATTACGATGACAATCTGTCACAACTCGCTACTTTTTATTCCCATTCTCGTCTGACATTTTTAGAACCAGGAGAATTCCAGGGACCGTGTGATGACGGACAATGTTTGACTCAAGCATCTCCTGTATTTACCGGTTTATTTCGGTTTCGGCTTGCTGCACGAAGTCAATAACGCTGTAAATTGGCGGCTTATTTTGGATGCTCTCAATTTTGTGTGTGATCGTCTCTGTATATGAAAGGAAATCTCCTTCTAAATAGAAGAGATCATTGAATTCCCTGCAGACGTTGCGAATGCTCTCAGATTCCTCCAATTTGCAGTGATGCATTTGATAAGGTGTTGCAGTTTCTTTACTCTGCCCTTAATTGCATCTCTTTCAGAGTCTGTGGATATGACCACATATTAGTCCTAGACCCTAGTTTTGGTATACTGGGTTATATTTTGCTTTTTGCTTTTGTCATATCATTGACTGGTTCGACGATCGAGTTTTCAAGAAATTGACCTGGCCTTATTTCCTTCTTGAAACAGACCATTTTAAAGAGAGGGAGTTGAAATTCCAATTATAGCTTCTAGCTAAATGATCCGATTTTTTCGGATGTTTTAAAGGAAGGCGATCTAATTCCAACTTTTGTGGAATTTGGAAGGCGTTGATGAGATGATACCGACTCGATAGATTTTGAAGATGTATTACTTTCACAGAAATTCTTTGAATTCTATTTAGAATTATATGTAGACAACACCTTTTGTGAAGTCCTACACGGAAGAGATTGGTTTAGCCATTTGTAAGCTGTATATGGAATGAGTTGTTTAGTTAATTTACTTATTGATTTCGCTTCTTGTGAAGCATTAGATGAAGATAGATTTTCTTTGTATATTAGTTCCGCTTTAGTCGGAACAACTGATGTACATAATTCTTTATTTACGATACTTAATGGCTTCACTTCATGTGAAGCTCATTATTTGCTGAAAGCTCCTGAGACAGACAAGGAACAATGAAACGAATGCTGATCCAACGGATCGTCGTTGCCTTTTCTAGGAACTGTGAGTGTTACAAAAGTCTCCCTGCTTTGACTCGATGTCAAATTAATGGAAATTGATCTGCGATGCGGGTTACTTCGATTGCTCGCTGGCCGAGCAGTTCCTTGTGCTTCTACACCATCTTTGGTGTTTGAGCAAGGCGGTTCGATTTCTCTTCCTCTTGATCCTCGGGAAAGGCGCTAGCTTGTGAATAGCGTGTCGTAGTGTTCCATGTACAGTTCGTACACTAGCGACGCCTACCACATTGTCGGGTCCTGTGTATGTTTTCACAATTCATCCGAGCGGCCAGTTGAGGGGCGGAAGATTGTCTTCTTTGATAATAACCATTGTGTTACGTTGGACATTATGTGCTGCTTCCAGAACTCATGTTTCAAGTGTGAGACGAGTTTTCGACGGGTGATGATGTTTGAGTGTTGCCGGGTTGCAGTTGCGTCTATTGTACTCGTCAAAGGCTCTCCAATGAGCAGGTGGCCTGGGGTCAATGCTGTTAGATCATTGGGATTCGTCGATAGTGGCGTTATCGGACGTGACTTCAAAATTACTTCGATTTCTATGACGGTGGTTTCTAATTCTTCATAGGTCTGCGAAGCTGAGGTTAAATTTCGCTGCAAGAGATGCTTGGCTGATTTTACAGCTCCTTCGCAGAGGCTGCCAAATTATGGAGCTCCGGGAGAGATTAGATGGAAATCAGTGCCGTTTGTGCTGCAAGTTGTTGCTATTTTTCCATCCATCTCTTCACCTTTGAGCATTTTTCGTACTTCTGTGAGTTGGTTTCTGGCGCCCACGAAGTTCGTGGCGTTGTCACAATAAATGCTTCGGCAATTCCCTCGTCGTCCCGTGAATGTTAGTGTTGGGAGATCACTTACAACTTCTAGGTGGGTGGCCTTGGTCAAAGCTTACAATGACAAGTTAGGAAGCTGGAGAGATTTCCGAGTGTTTTACATTTAAAATGCACACGGCAAGGAAAGGAAGAAACAAAGAAAAAAATCGAAAAAAGCAAAGTCTCTTTTAAACTTTTATGAATAAAGATAAAAAATGTGAAAGTGCAAGTTGCATGCAACGAAATAGAATGGCAAATGTTTCATTTCCCGAAATAAATGAGAAGGGACGGAGTTTTCACGTTTTACTCTCATAAAATGCTCCCGCGCTTTTGTGAAAACCGGTTTTCAATGAAATATTGATAATGTTTGGACAAATGTTGTTGCTGTAAAAGGAAACATGTTGTTGCTGTAATCCTATGATATTGGAACAGCACATGTTTCTGTTTACATTCGTTTTGCTATGAAGAGTAAAAGTGGGAGAACTCATGCTGGATTCTCTGATATTTTCGGGAAAAATGAGAATTTTTTTTTAGAGGAATTTTACATCTCCTTTCAGCATCTGGACCAAAGCGAAATTTATCTTTTTCTTAAAAATGGTAGATAGTGTGACCTGATGTACATTATTAAGAATTGGTTGAAAGGTTTTTGAGGGATTTAATAAGATTTTGTCGTTCAGGTAATCCTACGTTCTCTCGATTTTTGTTTTTAACTCGTTGTCTCAGTTGCTAGCCAAGTTCTTTTCCCCCATTAATGCAAAAGACGAAGGTATATGAAATCACTTGTTTCATCCTAAAAAACACCAGAAATTTTCCAATTTTGCTCTACAGCTTCTTAACGCTTCTTAACTTGTCATTAGGTTAATTTTGCCTTGGTCGCGAAGCAGCAAAAGACAGCTCTCCTCTTATTCTTAAATGGGTCCAAATGGGTCCGCAGAAATCGACCCTAGAGTTCACGAATGGTCTAGCGGGTTGCACACAGTCGGCGGGCAGGTTTCCCATTAACTGCGAGAGCATCTTTGGATTTGATCTTGTGCAATGAACGCAATGCTGGACAACAGAGCGAGCCCGGATTTTTCCTTCACTGGCCAATATTTTTGTCTTGCCTTTACGAGAAGAGTTTGTGGTCCTACATGATGGTTCTCCTTATATATAAAACTCACGCATGAGTTTTTTGCCGTTTTTTAACGCACCGGCAAGTGATTTATATGTAGATCTGTGAAGAGAATTCTCAACGATGATGGACAAAAACACGGCCATACGTCGTGCGGTGTCACATTGGATGAACCCCGGTATTTTAAATCACGAGAAATTGTTGCAGTATCAGATGGTGATACACAGCTTTCGAAAACAATCGTGAGACTTGGAAGCTTTCATTTACTGACGTGTTTTTGTGATGTATGCACAAAATAACAAACAATTAACAAATAAATTAAAAACGCAAGAATTGACATTCAGCATAAATGAAATAATCAATTAACCTGAATCCGTTTCTCAATTAATCAATCACAATAAATGTGACACAATAAAATTGATGCATTCCAAACAAAACATGTTTTCGCCCAAATGCATGTCACACTTAAGTATTACGACAACTGTAAGAACCCAGTGGGAAATATGTCAAACGCTTGTAAAGGGAAGCGGTTCCACACCATAGCCAGACAATATCTTTTCCGAAGCACTCTTTTACCATATCCAAAGGATTCTCTTTGCGCAAGCAGATATCTTCTCTGAATTTAGGCTTATTCGATTTGACTCATATGCATCTAAAACCACAGCAGAATTTTCATTCTGTGGTAGGTAGTCAGTCGAAGAGAGAGGTTAATTAAACTTTAATTTAATTTAAAACAAGTAAAAAAGTCAACATTGGTGTCACTAAGACCAATTCTTATGATACTCTAGATGAATGCGCGTATGATCAACAATCTATGCAATTCTGATTTTTGAAGTGGTTTTGCGCATCAGACCAAGCCGCGTGAAAATAATTCAAAGATCTCGCATTAGCTTATCAGCATGCATTTGTCGCAATTGTACTCATCAGCATTTCGTACATTGCATTTTCGTTTATCACATTCCGTGGTAACTTGAGTATCGTGTCTACGGCTTGAATTATCTTTTCTTGCGAGAGCTTCATGCCGGCATATTCATACTGATAAGATTAAGTGCTGAGTAAGTTGTTCACATGGTGAACGTCTTCATTTGAGTTGAAATTTATGTAAATTAATTATTTTGGAATAAATTTTAGTTTGGTTTAAAAACGCAAGGCGAACGGTTGTTCTTATTGTCTCCTATCCCAAATATTTCAGCTAATCCAGTTTCGAACTAATATTTTGGTGTACAAGTTTATGCGCTTGTGCTCCCCCATCAGATGACTTGGTGCAAGAACCAAGGGCCTACGTCGTTAAAGGGAAACTAATACAATTTTATCTGAATTCAAACATATTTCTAGAACGGTTCATCAGATAGAAAAAATTAGTATAACCAATTTTATAGGATTTCATATTCTAAACAAGTTTTTAGTACAATACAAATGCCTATAACGGATCGTTTTCACGGTATACGTAAAAAACCTAAATTGCTAAATTTTTATATGACAACACCAAGAAGGGGTTGCACGATTTTGTCCATTTTTGAAATTGTTATTGCTATCACTATACAAATACCGTGTACCAAATTCCAGTTCTCTATGTTGTCGCGTTCTCAGGTAGTGTCCAAATATATATGTACTGGAAAACGAAATTTTTGTATAGCAACCCCACGAAGGAGTTGCCTGATTTGTCTCATTTTCGAACTTAATTTTACTTTCTTTTAAAAGTCCGTGTACAAAATTTCAGTTTTCTAAGTGACCGCGTTCTCGAGCTATCGTGCGTACAGACGGACGGAGATGCATAAATCAAAATAACTTTTAATTTTTGCATGGGTGTTCAATCTACCATCTTTATTTACAAAGTGGCACCCTACAAGCGCTCCCAGAGCGCTTCCCTCTGCGGACATGCTCACGTTAAAATGGTATGGAGAAGGGTACGGTAGGGATGCGTCTTGCATTCGTCTTTGAGTGCTTCCTTGGAAGCTTGCATTCGTCTTTGCGCGCTTCCATTTCCCGGTGAGAAATGACTACATTTGTTACATGTTTTGCGACACGCTTAATACGAGTCAAGTTAGTTGCTTGGATCACATCAAATAAAGTTAAGCGCATAAGTGCAAATAAGTTAATTGTAACAAAATGAAAGTGTGCATTTTGCGAGTCCTTTACAATGCTTTTTTAAGCGCTTCGATTGTGATTGTGAATTTTAACATTTCATGTCCGCAGAAACAGGCACTTCCGTTTAGCTTCGTTTTAATCACTTTGTGTGAAGCAAATTAGAAGTTCTGCACGATGTCAGCTGCTACAGTGTCGGCACAAATAGTTACCATTGCTTCTCTTTTAATTGCAGAAAATTTAAACTTTTGACGAACATATTTGTGTGAAGTAAAAAAAATTACATCGTTTAAAGCTTAATATTATACATGTGTATTTTCGAATCTTGTTCAAACGAAATGTGCGGTTCTAGACACCAAGCCAAATTAAAAATGCAGATCAACCATTTGGGAGTTTCAAGGTGATTATGAAAAACAGCTAGATTTTCACATAACACCCTGTATCTTCGGCTCATTGTTGAGGAAATAGTGGGAATATTTTTTGATTCAGCCCAGTATAATCTGTAACCTGGGAAGTTTATAATGCACATTAATAAATTTATTCAGATGAATGTCCTCATATCCTCAAATGATGTGGTTATTGAACGGACGGTGACTTGCGTTGAATAAAAGTTTGTTTGGTATACCATATTCTCAATCATGGTATTCCCACAAAATATCTTGAAATATCCAACTGGTTCATTTAAATCTTGCAGAAAATCGACCGGAATATGATCCATATCTTTCGCTCTCCATTTGGGGCTCGTAATTGTTTTCACTTTTTGCAAAATAAACAAGTGGGATATCGTCCTTGGAATCTAATTCATCTGAACATTCCCCAGAAATACTGGTGGCAGACTATACATGTTCTCTGAGAGAACGCAACCTTTACTTTAAAGACATTGGCTGCAAGTTTTGCTATATCAGTTTGTGGTATACCTCTGCATGCAATCAACTTTAAATAGAGAACATACACCCTGTATTTTTTAAGATGCACCGTGTTTTGTGAAAATCTGTTTTTTTTTCTTAATCACCTTGTAACTCCGAAACGGTTGATATGCCCCGCACCCCCTCCCCCTGCCAAACAATTTTTACTTTGGCTAGGTGAGTACTATAACCTCCTGCTTTGTTGACCACTCTGGCGGAAACACCCTGTATACGTATATCTCGTTCAAGCTCAATTATGTTTGACATCAAATCTGCAGAGGAGCACATTTTTCTGTAATATTAAAAATTAATTTGTGTGTTAATTAAAACAAGTTTAACTTCCTAAACAATTTTTATGTAATGCAATACTATTTTTCAAGATCTCTGATGTTTCTAATCGGCAAATAATAATAAATTATAAATCGGTGTACAATTGTACGAAATAAAGGGTTTTCACAGCTTGTTCAAGATTTGTGCCATTTTGGAAGCAAACACGTTCAGTCCATTCTTAAGGCTGAATTATAATGGACGCAACGGAACGCAACTGAACGGAGAGAAATGTCAAATTTACGCAGTAAAACGGACGTCAAGGTTAGCTGCTTACAATGGACGCACGGTTAATTGAAATTGACAGTGACGTTTGACCCAAAATTTATACACAAATATGGATAAAATCAAAAAACTTATAATGTGTAAAATATTATTAGAAATTAACGAGAAGAAACAAAAACCGGTCTAAAAGAAGATGGTGCGTCAGAAAAATAAGTAGGAATAGAGACGCTACGGGATATTACAAAGTTGTCTTTAGGAACATGAAAGAAAATGATCCAGAGGAGTTTTTTAAACAAACTGGAATGAAAAGCCCAATGTACGAATTATTGTTGATATTGTTGAAATCCCGGTTAAACAAAACCTCAATTAGAAGACCCATAGATCCTGAATGCCGGTTGGCAGTAACCTTAAGGTAAACCGTTTAGTATCGTATTTTGATTCATAGCATAATTTCGAAAATTTTAGTTTCTTATCTCAAGACACCTCACATCAGTTTTTGGCGTGGTCATTCCAAATGGGAAAATCCACAGTCCGCAAAATTATTTTGGAGACATGCGATGTAATTTGGGAAAGCCTGGCACATATATATGTATCGGAACCTAAAGAGCACGACTATAAAGATATAGCGGATGACTTTTGGAGATTGTGGAATATGCCCAACTGCGTTGGGGCTCTGGACAGGAAGCATATTACCATTAAATGCCCCCTTCTAGTTGAAGTCAATTCTACAGTTACAATCATACGTTTAGCATTGCGTTGTTAGCATCATGCGATGCAAAGCATACATTCACGCAAGCAGATGTAGGAGCTTATGCCAGTCAGAGTGATGGAGGTAAATTTTTCTATATATTTCTTTTTATATGCGAGTAATATAATTGCTTTCACAAAAGTTATTCTGAAGGAAGCCGTATTTGGAAAGGCTTTGTTTTCGGGACACCTTCCTATACCACAACCAACTTCACTCCCGAATAGTAATAGAATTTTCCATACTATTTTGTTGGCGACGCAGCGTTCCCATTAAAAGAAAACTTAATGAGGCTGTTTCCAGGGAAACTGTTGAATAGGGAGAAAAAAGTCTTCAATTATAGGCTCTCAAAAGCGTGGCGAATTATTGAATATGCCTTTGGCATTTTGGTTGCCAGGTGGATATGTCGTCGAACATCCTTAGAATGCAGTCCACCTAATGCTGTCTACATAATGCTGGACGAATAACTTCAGCAACATTGGCACTGCATAATTTCATTATGCTGAATGACAGATCCCAGTATTGTCCACCAGCTTTTGTTGACTGGGGGGATGAGAATAGGGTCCTAAAACCTGGTGAATGGAGGAGAGAGCTTGAAGGCAACGACAACAATTTTAAGTCCATTACCTTCCGATCTTCGAATGCAGTTGTTAGTGCCTTTGCAGATTACTTTTTGAACGAAGGAAGCGTACCATTCCAAGAACCAATTAACAAATTTTTTTATTTCATTTATTAATTTGTTTTTCATATATACATATACATTATATGAATCTTAAATGTACATACATAGTAATTTGCAACACAGCATTTTTTTATAAATTTTGTTATGTACATCATAAATAACTCAATAACTTTGGGCACCGCATTAGCGTTAGGTACATTGAAAAATATTAAACTGATTCTGGCATTTCATCGGAAAGCCCCATGTGAACATTCTCTAATTTCACCACATATTCCGAAATTTTTAGAACCACATTGTTCTGTAATATCGGAGGTAAATTTTCCAATTTGGTCGCCATCGCCCTCAAGAATGTCTGCATGGCAGTATCTGTTTCGGACTTACATGCACTTTTGAATGCATCTACTGCGCTTTGGAATAGCCCTGTGAAATCTGCAGTGCTGCTGGTCTTCCTTTTTTTTGTGTGGTAGTGTACGAGCTTTTCGTTTGAGACGAACTGCTTTCCTGAGATAAGACATAAAGCTCGCTATAGAATGGGTCATTCACACTTAAGAACGGAGAATTATTCGCCCCACTTGAGTCGTCTTCCCTGTGTGTACCACAGGTTCTACGAAAAAATCACCGTTGTTCGACATTTTATTCGATATTTAATCATTACTTACTTCCTAGGTAGCAAACGATCTTTCAGGAAGGTTAATCTCTCGTACAGCTCCCAAGTAGCATAATCCAATCGCGCACTCCCAGATGGGGCAAAAAATTCACGGCTTTCTCTAACGAATCGGTCCCTCAAGTTTCTCCACCTTTTAATACATGTTTCATCTTAAATAACAAAAATCCATTGTGAAATTTATTTAAAAAGTAATTCTACTCCTTTACTTACCGGTACTTTCAAGTTAAACGGCAATTTTCTGCCAAATTTCGGCCTTTTGTTGCGCATTTTTATATCCTGCCTTGGATTTATTATACTGCACCTCATTTTCGCGTACAGCAGCAATTAATTTTTCCTCAATTTTTTCCATTACTTCTCTGCTTATTGCACACTTAACCCAGCCCAGTTTCACTTGACGGAACAAAATAAACAATCCCAAAGCTAATTTGAGGTTATGTTTATCCGTTCAGTTGCGTTAATTTCAGATTTTATTAAACTGCTACGTACGACTGCGTTTTCGTCCCATTCTCCATTTTAAAAGCGTACAAAGAAAACCGGTTTGACATTTCTCTCCGTTCGGTTGCGTTCCGTTGCGTCCATTGTAATTCAGCCTTTACTATCAGTGCTGCGGCCATAACGTATTCGGCTTGAAGCAATAGCGGGCTCGACAGAAGCGATTAAAGTAACCGTACCGGTGGTAACTTCCAAGGACGTATTTGGGATTGATTTCGATTATCTTGAATTGTTGTACTTCACTGCTGCTCTACAGGTAACTGTTGCAATGGGCTATACTAGCTGTTGTTAAACAGGAAACTGTCCTGGAGAATTAAATCAGCTATTCCCGATAGATAGCCAAAACTTTTTACATCTTCAAAGACAGTGGCAAAATATGGCCAAATATGTGTAGAGGTTTTGAGCCTTGGAGTTAACCTGAAAAGTAATTAGTATCAGACAGTTCCCAATAATAGCCTGTGGAAGGAATTGTTGGAATGCTGCTGTCAATCGAAATGGCTTAAATGAACCAGGAGGATTGGGGCAATATTGAACCAGTAAAATCGCTGGACTGTCGATGTTGGTCTGAAAGACTTGAAAGAACCAGTAGGATTGAGGTAAATCGATCTTCTAGTTCAAGCTGTCCCTATGACAGTCTGACTTAAGTATTTACCTAGTAGAATCGTTGGAATGCTGATGTTCATATATGTACTAATCTAGATTATTAGTCCAGTTGTAGGTGAGCTAAATTGGGGCGTCGTCCCTGTTTTTCGTTCGGTCAGTGACTCAAGAGTGATGAACATTGTTTTTTAAAACAATTATATAATCTCAAAGAATTACCTAGGCACACCTTTTTGTGTTTAGTAAAGTATTTGTAGCAGGGAGCGAAAATAACCATTATTTTACATTTTTCAATAAAAAAGATCACATAGAACTAATGATCGGATGTCTAAATGAATAGGACCAATCTTATCCTTATGAAATGAACTTTCAATTTCTAGTGTAATTTAAAAAAGTATAACCAATAAAATAAAAATTTCATTTAATGGTTAATCCTTGTGTACACACCCGGCTACCCGAGTAGCTATTTTGAGTTTGATTCCCTGTAAAAACTGTTAGTAGAAATATACTGGTTCGAGGATCCATGCCATCCCAAAGTCACTTGGGATACGTTGATCTATGCAAAAAAACTTTATACAAAATTTTAATATTTTGGCTTTTTGAAGTCAAACTTTTTTATCCGTAGTCAACACACATAGGCTACCCGGATAGCCAGAGATTTTATATGATAAACGTTATCACGTAGTTGGTTAATAAACTTAAGTTGTTGAAAAAATAAGGAAATATAATGAAAACATAATGAAAACGAACATGTAAATCTATAAAAAAGAGTTTTTTTAACATATAATAAAAATATTTACAATATTATAAATTAGTTACATAAATGGCATTTATTTACGGTTATTGTGTGTCCGCTATATATGGGCTTGTTACATGTGCAACAGGATTTTCAGGTGGCACGTCGTCTTTTTGGGGCTGGTCGTTAGGCAGACACAACATTTTCCTGTCTGTGCGTTACGACCACTACTGTCTCGATAAGTTCTTGCAGCCGATTTTTCAGGTAGTTGTCGCAGAATTGGCCATCCTAACATACATTCAATTCCAGTTCTGCTCTCGAAGTTTCTTGTAATATTTACATTTGTAGACCACGTCGTAATATGTTGTAACGCCAGTTGCCTTCCCAAGTCTTGTAAGAAAATCCTGCGTTGGTGTGTCCAATTTGAACCAGCAGGATGTTTCTCCAAATATATCTTGTAAGCAGCCAGACATGCAATGTCAAGAATATTATAAAAAAAGCCACAGGCCTTCACTGTGTCCGCCTTTTAGTAGAATAGTGTCCAAGCAATTTATCCATGTTATCTACTCCACTTTTCGTGCTGTTCTAATATTGTATTATTTCCGGTTTTCTTTTATTTCCGGACACATTATCGAAATAGTCTAGTATCGACAACATGATAATACTTTTGTTCTTTTTCGGAATGTATGAACATATAGTGATGTCGTCATCGCTGAATGCAAATCGCGATGAAAATATATCCCCCGACTTAGATGGCAGCATTTGCTTATGAATATATGGCTTTATCTCCTTTAACGTGCCGACAATAGACAGATGCCACGACTTCAGCAAACATGCAAGTGGAAGTGATGTAAAAACGTTGTCAGCCACAATAATCCTTCCGCTTCCCTTAAATCTCAAGTCTATCACCACGAGCTCTCCTTGATTTACTTCTCTGCCTGATAACTGCTTCCTTGTATATATTTGACCAGTAATTGGGTATTAATTTGAAGCATCACCATATTTTGCAGGCTTAGATGGCATGCATTGTGTGAATGGTGTCTGCCTCTATATGGAAAGAGCTGCTCATCAACAACAACACATTCTGATGGCACGTAATGGGAACGTAAGTTGTTGTTCAAGAGCAGAAATATTTCTGATAGAGCGGCCGCTTTATCATTTTCTAGACGAAGTCTTCGCGCGAGATAGGCTGTTGTTTTCCATAGCTCCCTTATATGCTCGTTATTAGAATGACGTGCCCCTGCAGTTATAAGAATCCCTAAAAGGAATCAAATTATTCTGCAGTTACAATTTTCCAAACTTTTGGTGGCATTTCTGGATGTTCACTATTGTGGTAATCATAAACGCTGTTTGCCTTCTTATTCGTCTCCTTTGCACATTACATCATTTAAAATACATTTGAAGGAGTCCAAAGCAGACAAGAGGGTCGCTGAGCGAATTGGACCTGCTCTTTGTCGAAGAATGTTATGGGTTAAAGTTCGGGCATTGGTAGAGTTTTGACGCTATATAGTGCCATCTCTCCCACCCAAAACGTTGTCCTCAGTGCTCGACCCTTCCATGGCATTGTGATTAGATTCTTCGTCGCTGTCTTCACTATCTTCGTGGGGCATTTCGATTCGAATGCAATCATCTTGACGAACATCATCAACATCAGAATCTTCCTCGTTCATTTCCTGCACTGCTGATGGCAGCCATTCTTCATCTGACTCGTCATCGACATAATCCAATACCTCCTCTTCATCATCAGATTCTACTAAACTTCTTAAATATTCATGTTTTTGTCCGTAATTCATTCTATTACGTAAAAATGTTACCATAATATGAAATAAAGTTTCATAAATATAGTGTATATGGACTTTACCGGTTAAACTTGGCAGCAGAAATTTCTGGTCGTTTGTCCATTTTCGATATAAATAACCACGTAATCAAAGAAAAATTAATTGGCAGCTATCTTAATTTTAAAAGAAATAACATGTGACAAAAATGTCTGGGCTATCTTCTACCTTATATAGCACGCCAGACTCCGCCTTAAAAGAATTTATACTAAATTTCTCCTATTTAATCTTACATAAATTTTATTATGGTACATATTACTATGGTACTTTCAATTACAGTACATACAATTACGGTAGATACTTCTAATTGCCGTACTTTACTTTAAGCCCTGCACATAAGATCAAACAGCAAATCAGCATAAATGCAAAATATTCTGAAAACCAAAATTCCAGAATTCGTTACTCTTAATTAAATTTTATTACGGTTGATTTCTTATGCCACTAAGATAATCCACATACGCATGTCGGCTACATTGTTGCTTTTACTGGAAATTTCCTATGACTTCTTACATCGTTCATACACATTATACCTGGCTACCGGGGTAGCCGGGTATGCAGGAGTGTAATTTTGTTTGGGTGTGTAGACAAGGGTTAATCTTTGTTTAATTTAGTTTGGTTATCGGATCACCATTATTTCCAAATTTCTTCTTTTTGGTGATGAAATTAGAGTTATGGATAACGTCTTTAATTCTTCTAAAAAAATAAGAGTTATACTTCGATTTTTATTTTATTGGTTAACCATTTCCTCACAATTTGAATTCAAATTCATTTTATTGGTTTATCCACAATCAACAATCTATTCTTATAAATTGTTGCACATTAAAAACGAGTCCGGTTCTAAAATTCTCCTATCACTTTTAGCTCTAATACCATCTAGATGCTTTAGTTTTTTTTAATGAAGCTTAAACCCTCTAAAATAAGTGCCTATAAATATACATTGATTGCGTCGCTGCTACAATATCTCTATCACGATTGAGTCGTGCTTGCATTTCTCCCAAAGTAACGAGCACAAAGTATTTGACTGATGAACCCGAGTTAACGTAAATTCGCGCAGAGCTAATGTAATGTGAAACAATATACATAAATATCTCAGATATAATTTTAGCATGACACCTTCATTGATACAGTTTATGTTAAGTCCCAATGTGGGCTTAGCATAAAAAAGGGGCAGGTGCCGGTTGTAGAAATGATAAGACAGGCGTTTTTCAAATAACAAAAAAATTCACTGGTTTGTTGATCATAAAATACTTCTTAATATCTAGGCAATTCAGTACTTAATTCTAATTCAATTCACAATTCACTTACTAATGTATACTAAAGAATAATGAGTATGAGTCTCCACTGGCGACTTTTATTCCTTACTCTGTAATAGAAAAGGGAATTATTAATAATCAACTCAAACTAAAGAGGTTAGAATTTTGAGTGACAGAGTGAGCGTCATACAGCTGCTGATAAAAAAGTCTGGGGTCACTACTCCCAATTTAGGGCGCTGAAAATCTATTAAATTAAATATTATGAATTTTGATTACTTTGTTGGTATAAAAGGGATTCAGAAATACTTCCCTTGGTTTTGTTAATCAAGACTTAATTTGGTTTCAGAACCACCGATCTGTCTTGTCGCTTGGTCAAATCGCAAGTGATTTGCTACTTCCAGTAGCTCGCTATTTATAGGCAGAAACGCTCGCGTAGTTTGTTAGATTTTTAGACACCCAGTGTCGTCATCATAGTCTAATCGGAATATTTTACTATGTACTATGAACTGTCATTTTGATTATGTCAAAAGTTTCATAGCAGCTGTTAGATGGAGGTAAGTTTGACATGTTTTGAATATTTATTTATATATTTATTAATAATATGTTTCTTTTTTTAGATTTGTGGTCCCTTAGGACATCGTGGGATAGTTTCTTGCATCGTGGGAATTAACGCGTTATTCTTTTCACGTCAGTTTTCGTTCTAATTGAAGTCTCAGATATAGATGCTTTTGTTTTTCTTTTTAGATAATGTTGCCGGTAGCATCGAGGGATCCCTATCGAGTGATTCGTCGTGGGAAATGTTTTATTTGTGAGTTTTTAGTTGTTCTAGTATGTAAGTTTAGTTTTAGTTAAAAAGATTGTTCCGCGACGGAACGGTTTACATTACGTTTTCTTTCTTTCTTGTCTAGTTTGAGTTGTTGAACTATTAAAGAGGTTCATACTGCTGTTTTTGAAAAAATATTGCTCCAACTTTTTTGTTCAAAACTTATAGATAATAGAATTTCTGTGTATTTTTAAAGATACACATCTGTAAGTCTGTCCTTATTCCAAACTTTCAACAGTTATTGCAAACCTCTCTGTTTTTTGTTTTTTTATTAGTTGCAAAAACCGAACTTTTACTCATCTAATATGTCTGATTTAGATCTGAGTTGTAGTTTAAAATGTCCTGAAAATGAATACTGAATTCATTTGGTGTATGGACAAATTTACAAAAATCAGCTAAGAGAATTTTTGTGGTAGAAAAAAGTGTCGTTTAGTTGACCATTGATATCCTCCTTTTCCCTCCTGGAGAAAATAGGTGTTCTCATTTTCAAGCAGTTCACAGCAGCAAGTCTTAATGCTTTCTCGAGCATATTATATTAATCTAATAGTGTATCACCCTAGAAACCACAAAGGTTTTTCACTGATTACTTAACACAGCATAGATTTGGATTACCGAATTGTTTTCGTTGGCCTTATAAGCTAGTAACTCTTGCATGGGTTTAAACTTTAAAACTTTTATATTTAAAATGTAAGCCAGGCTATGAGAAAGAAGACTAGGGCAATTCGAATACGATCCACCTTACTCTTTGGAATATTTTTGCAATTATTAAACAAACCCGTCAAAAATTTCAGAAAAATCAATTTTTGAAAACCTATTGTTGTAAATAATTGCGCTTAATATGCTCAAATCTTCTAATCGTTCAATTTAAACGCTGATTCGATCGTCGGTTAATATAAGTAAAACTTGTGCGATTTCTTTTTTTTCTGGAGTTAACATTTGTGCGGTACAGTGAAATATGAATACCAATATATAATGGCTTTATCAATTACCAACGCTTGACACATTCTGTTAGGTAATCGATATAACAAAAACATAACTACATAATAGTATTGTAGTTAATATGCATGTTAGCAAAATTGAACAAAATTAATTGTAATGAAGCAATCATAAGTTGAACGAAAAAATCGTTCAACTATTAATCGAATAATTTTTGTAGTTATAAGATGAATAGAGCGTACTTAAATATCAATCGAATTTATATAGACACTTCTTGCACCAAACCGCAGAAATTAATTATTAAATATTTCAAACTGAAAAATTTAATTAAAAAAAAATTATTGCAGAAACTAGCGTGTCGTTTTTACAAGCAATGATATTTTCAATAACTTAAATTTAAAGTTCGCAATGGCTCGAAAAAGAAACATTTTAATTCGCGACTATTTCGATTTCGACGGCTAAGGCGATGAATCAATTTGTAGAGCGTGTGGTGCTAAATTTAAGGGTTCACATGTAAATAATTTAAAAAGACACATACTTAACAAGCACAATGAATTATACAATGAAGAACAAGAAAGAGAACAGTTGATGACTGAAGGCCCCTCAAATGCAGAAAGCGTAAAACAGAAAATTTTTATCCGATTATCTAAAAGTGAAGTGAATTTGTGGAATTAGTGACGAGGGAATTAAAACCCTAATCTTTATTTGATTTTCGGTCTTTTAAGGTCTTAACGGATCCGATTTTTAAAGAATGGGAATTCCTGCGATGAACTCCAGAAAATATGGATATTTTAAGTTTTGCAAATATTTTAGCACTGCATATTGAGCAAATGCAAATGCTTATAAATATAATATCGTCAAAATACTAAAAGAATTCGAAAAAATCACTTTCAAGCTTTATAGAAAAAGCAGTTTTAGAGTTTTTAATTCTGATAAAATCATTGTTAAAATAAAATTTGGTTGTATAATTTATAAACTTGAAAATCTAGTACTCTGAGTTTTTCAAAACTTTATAAAAGTAATTCAGTATCTCCGTTTTTGTAAAAAGTATATTTGATTGATTTGAAGGATTCTTCTAGTATACCAACGATATTTAAAAAAAACAAATTTTTTAGGCATATCTGTAGGTAAACGAAAAATAAATGCATAATGTTTAGTTCAATAGGTATACTTTAATGCTAAATGTTGAGTTCACTTGTTATAATACGTATAATGACTTAAGCACTAATAAAATTATCTAATTAGCAAACAATGAAATACGACTACTGTTAACTGCTGACGACGACTGTGATACCTCGATTGACTGATAACTACTGACTGACTGACGATGCTGATAAGCGATAACTGAGAACTGCCGGCGACTGCTTACTGGGACAACAATAACTACTGCTCTGGGACAACAATAACTACTGCTCTACATTCGGCCATCCTGTACTATTCCTCGCTCATCATCGAATGACTTCATTGCTTCTTCTTTAATCAAGTCAGCGATCTTCAAATCTTCTTTTTTCCTCATAGGGACACCAAAAAGAACTTGGAATAGTGTTCGGTGAATAGCCCGTTGGAAGGACCCATTGATATTCTGCTTGACTTTGTTAACAAACTTATACCACTTTTTGGGCTTTTCTGCAGATAATTCCTTTAGAACTTCAAGCACGATTTTATTTATTCGCTCGATTTGTCCGCGTGGTACCCCGGTAGTGACTAAAACGTGTTCAATATCTTCTTTGCAGAAATCGGAAAAAATATTAGACATAAACGCTCCACCCCGATTACTAATAATTCTTTTCGGGTTACCAAAATATTGCTGCTGGTCTTGTAATCTTTTAACGATTTCTTCTGCTCCTACGGTTTTTGTGGGGTTAATCCAAACGTATTTTGAAAATCCATCCACCACATTGAAAATATATTTGTAGTTTCTGCAAGTTGAATCCATTGGTCCTATATTGTCCACGTGATATGTTTGTAAAGGCTTTTCCTCTTTATACAGTGGGTGCAAGAAGCCTTCTTGCTTTCCAGCTTTTTTGTATGCTCGAATGCAAGGAACGCAGTTGTCGATAATATTTTATACTTTTAATTGAAGTGTAGGAATGTAGAGCTCTTGTTCTATTAGATAAATGGTCTTCTTAGTCGCAAAATGACCCTCGTCGTGTTTCATTCTGATCAACTCTTTTTCCATATTTCTGGGTACTACTAATAATTCTTTCCCGTCTACTATTTTAAACAATATTCCGCCTTCTAAACACTCTCTTTCTTTTAGAATCTCCTCAATTGCAGTTGCGTACTCGTCCATTTCCTGTGCCTTCTTTATTCTTATAGACAATTCACTATTATCTGCATAAATTGCAGGATGTCGACTTAATGCATCAACGTGATTCATTTGTTTTCCTTTCCGATGTTTCACTTCGAAATCAAATTCTTGCTTAAACATAAACCATCGAGAGACGGCTACCGGTAACTCCTTCTTACGAATAGTCTGGTGAAATGCTGCGCAGTCAGTTTCGACTGTAAAGAAATTCCCTAGCAGATATACTACTTACACGGAACTTCTTAAAGGCTAAGTAGACTGCTTTGACTTCCACGTATAGCTATGAAGTGTTTCCTCTGAAGGTGAATTTTTACGACTAGCGTAATATATTGGATGAAATTCGATACTGTCATCTTTTTGAAGTAATACAGCTGAACATCCAAATTTGCTGACATCTGTATGTACTTCGATATTAGCCACATGCCGAAATATATGAAGTACAGTTTTCTCTGTTAACGCCGACTTTCCGTTGTTCTAATCCTATTTTGAAACTGCTGCCTTTTTTTAATAGATTAGTAAGAGCACGTGCTTTTAAGGAATAATCCAGAATAAACTTCCGAAAATATCCGGTAAGACCAAGGAATGCTTGTAACTCCTTACGAGACCGCGGCTCTGCCAAGTTCTTTACTGCTCTTATTTTCGTTTCAGACGGACGTATAGTACCCGCTTCTATCACATGTCCCAAAAATGCAATTCTTCTTTTCAAAAAACTGCATTTTGACCACTTTATATTTAATCCATTTTCCCTCCCCCGCAACATTTAAAACAGCTTTTAGTTTTTCACGATGGGATGATTAAGTCCACCAGATAGGTGAGGACAACGCTTTTGTTGATCAGTTCACGAAAAATCATATGGATGAAACGGAGAAAAACGCTAGGGGAGTACTTATCCCAAACGATACTCTTAAGAACACAAATTGTCCTTCTGCTGTCATAAACGCCGTATAATTTGTACTTTCGGACGAAATTGGTACGTGGAAATATCCATTTTTTAAATCGAGTGTGAGAAACACGTTAGCTTCTTGCAGCTAATCTAATAATTCCTCTATTTACACGGACACGGGAAGTGATCTTTGAGTAGTTTGGCATTTAATCGACGGTAGTCAATGCATTGTTTGGTACTATGTAGCAAATATTTCTAAGAGAAACCCCATAAATTTTAAAAGACGCTTCAAATGAACCTAATGACGTGGACCGCCCAGACGCCAGACCAGGGAATGTCATAGAACTTCTGCGTGATGAAATACCTGCCATACTCGGAATACATCTTGTCTAATCAACGAAACATCGCTACTAGCATTGCTTCGACGGAATAGGTATTGTTAATTAAAACCATTTTGTACATCCTCGTTGATATCAATTGAACTTCTCAACTTCTATCTTTGCTTTGGAATTTCGGGCAATGCCAATCTACAGTGCATGGTAAGACCACCACGTCAAAACGAAATGGATTTTGTGTTTGCTTCCCACTCTTGCATTCCCTTCCCTTCTATCTCATTCTTTTGACGACATGAGCACGAGCTTATGTGTAGTAGTTAATCAGCAAAAACGATATAGTAATACCTCAGTTGTATTCAGCATAATTTAGAACCATGCAGTCAGAATTTAGAACAAAACAGCTGTAAACTGGAACTGTCAAAATGTTCTGGCAAAGAAAATGTTGTATAAAGGGCAACAAATCAAATCGCTTTAATTAAGAACAACAACAACAAATTGGATTTTCATTGGAAATGGTAAGTAGGCCTGTAATAATTCAAAACATCTCATTAAAAATGCTTCCTTAATTTTCAGAAAATAAAGAAGAAATTTTAGTGGAGAGCGTGGAAAAGATGCCTATATTATGGGATAAAGGCAACCCTCTCTACAAAAGAACTGACATATCCGACCAGAAATGGACCCAAATAGGGAAGGATCTTAGCTGTACTGGGAAATATATTACAATCTTATAATTAATTGTTGTTATAACACATATATGTGCTTAGATAGTGAAGCCAAACATCATTTCAATTTGTTGAAACGACGCTTGATCCATTTCAAAAACAGACCGAATATGTTGTCAAGAAGTGGTGCAACGGCATCTCCTGCTTTAAAAATATCGTTTATCCTGGCAGAAAAATTTATTTTATATACGATAATCTTTCTTTCTAGAAGACGGTATCTGTTTTGTATGTTATCTATTTTAATTAATATATTTCATATACTTCTTTAGGGCAATTGAGTGTGACAATGTAGGTAACAGAACTGATGTAGGTGTAACACCAGCAAAGTTGCAGAATATTGAACTAGAAAGTGAGGTGTGTTTTGTCCGTTCTGAAAACAGGACCTAAATTTTCTTCACCATTCCTGCTCGCCCAGCTTTAGATACGGATTCAAGCTCATCACCAAGAGAGCTGCCACAGCCACAGCTCCAGGACATATAGAAAATAGAAGATCAATTCCATCCTGTTCGGATTCTGGGCAATTACTGCAGGGTTGCTAGACTGCAACAAATGGATTCTCGTACCAACTTTACAAAAATCTCGTACGTCATGAAAAATTCTCGTACACTAGGCTTATCGCGAAATTAATAAGAAATGGCAGCTTAATTAAAACTGAGGACTATTTAGTAACATTTCATATTTTTTATAACAAAAATAATGGGTATCTTTAAAAAAGTTTTATCTGATAAATTTTTTAAACCGATTTTTGTAGTAAAATTGGGTATAATCTTGTTCTTAAAATAAAAGACATCTAGATTAGGCTAGGATTATCTGGGTCCGAGTTAATAGTTTGGTCGAAATTTTCATCATCAGGTCGCACTGTAGGTTAATTCTATTATGACGCCGACGTTGTGCGACTTATCATTTGGCTGGTAGGTTTCTTTTGACTGTGTTTTAACATATTGAGTTGAAAGGAGGGATCCTATCACGGCCTTTGATGTGAGCTTCTTAATTGTTCTTGTTAGGTTGTTCTTACTAAAAATCCTCTCGGTATCGCCATTGGAATGTGCGAGATTTAAAATGGATAGCGTAAATTGAGGTAGAGCTATATATTTGTGGTCTTCATCAGCAGTGTGGAGTCGAGAAAGCTTCTACATAAATATATCAACTTCCTTTTCTTTGGTGATGTGTGGATGACTTTGGTGCAAGGAAAGAAGTCGACACTCGTCCATCAAGGACCCATTTTGCAACATTTCGCTTCGTTTTCAAATGAACAAAATTTTACTCCATTTAGTGAAATTGCAGTAAAAGCGCCACTTACCGTCATTAAAATGAGCTTAATTTATTGGAAAGTGAAAAATTTTACCAATGAAGATAGCAGTGGCAGCAGCTTACTTCTTTTTTTGATCTCTTTGAACAACAAAAATTTTCTTCTACTCAAAATTCTTTGCAACTACAGTAAATACTCGCAAATTTTCTTGATAGCATTTAATTAAATTATTCTGCCATGATCTTTACTCACAATAATTTTCGCCCATAGTCTGTCACCTCTTCATTTCCGTGGGGTACAGTCTGTCTAGGGTATTAGGGTCTGGCGGCTTTTCTATAGGACGCAGACTACACAAAACCATGAATAATGGAGTATCATTTCGGTATCTTGAGATCAGGCCTTGAGCCTAAAGCTATCGCCCCCACAGAAAAATAAAGTTATAACAAATTACAGCCCAATATGTTTCTTTCTAATGGTGTTTAAAAAAAGTTACATGTAGGGCAAATTTATGGTAATTATGGCGTTTGAACTAAATCCAAGCTATTTGTATATTTAAAAAAAAATAAGCAGAACCGTAACCACCGGAACATACAAGCCATTCTATATACCACGGGTTACGGTTCTGCTTACTTTTCTTAAATTATCGACTTTTGTTAGTAGTATTTTCACAGTGTGAAAATTCTGGTTGGAAAATATTTGACGCACAAATTCTCGTACTTTCGCGTACGAGAATACATTTTGCCTCGTAAATCGTACCAGAGTAGAAATTCGCGTACATGTACGAGAATTATCGTACGTCTAGCATCGCTGAATTACTGTCTCCACCTGGTAGAAGAGATCAAGCATCAAGCCTGCGTCAACAGCTATTGACAACAGGCTTAGAAACTTTCAACGGCATAAAAGCTGTAAAATAATTCAGAAGTAATGCCAAACAGCTTACATCTGAGCCGCAAACATCGCCCTTTGTCGATAAATTTAAGGACTTTCTAGGTTGTGCACTCGAACGCCTCCCCGCGGACAAGCACACTAAATTTGTAAACGGATGTATGAAACTGTACGTAGAAACTAGTGAGGAGTGAAAATTAAATATACAAAAACAAAAAACAAAATTTAAGTTAATTTTATTTATATCAGTTAGAAATTTAGCCTACTTACAATAAAATGTTTGTGATTTTATTGTAAACCTATCATATACATACCACATACATATTACAGACTATTGATGAAATTTTTAATTTTATTCCTCAATTCTCTCGATTCGGCTGTTGCAATTCTAGCTCTCTCATTGTAACTAGGAGGAATGGCTTGTAAGGTACTCCGGGAGGATGCAATAGCTTCATCGACATTGTTTAAATAAGCTTCTGACTGTGAAGATAGAATGAAATTATGCACCATAATTGAAGCTAACACTATATTGTCAACATTTTCAGGCTTTGCTTGTATCGCTCTTGAGAAAATTTACCATCGCGCGCTTAATATCCGAAGGTGTTTTCAATTAAGCAGCGACCTTTTAAAAGTTCTCGATTATGGTTGATTTGCTCAATTTCCAAGTTTCTCCCACAGGTAAGAGCGTAGGGGAAAAGCAGCGTCACCAAGAAAGAGGTATGGGACATCAAATGAGCTTTCGTGTGCACTTCTAGGCACTGGAAATGGAAATTCACCGTTTTTAATTTCTTCAAATAAAGAGCTACTCCTAAATATTCCGCCATCGTACTCGGATCCATACCCTCCTACACTGAAATATATGAAGCGATACTGAGCATCACACACTCCTAGGAGGACAATGCTGAACTGCATTTTATAATAATTAAAAAGTAAGAACCTGATTTTGGTGGTGCTTTTATCGCTACGTGCTTGCCTGTAGAGCAACTTAATTAATGAACTTGTACGATTTGCCATTCAAGAACCATCAATAGCACCAATGACATGAGGATATATAGTTCTTCTCTCTGTTGAGTGACCTATTCTATAAATATAATGCAAGCTCCGAAAAGAATAAATATTAATTATGCGCGCTGTATTTTTAAAAGGGCATATCGAATTGTTAAGAGCAACCGCGATTCTGGACTAATGGATGCTCTGATTGAACATTTTTCTAGTGAACCCCAACAAGATGCAGAAGATCATCAAATTCAGAAAACGATAAACGGATAAAATTAAAAAAGGACTCAACATCTTCAAATTTCATTTCCCTTATTAAATTATGAACTGCTCCTTGATTCTGCCTTCTCGCATTTATGTTTCGAACCCACCGCCTTCTGAAGGTAGCTGCAAGGGTTGCCTCTATTCCTTTTTCTACCAAACACGGCAAGGTGGCTGGCACTTCCAAGGCGTCAAAATGGATCACCAAAATTATATGAAATTCGGATATGTTAGAATATATAAAATAAATTTTCCAAATCCAGCTATTGGTAACTGGCAAACAAACTGTTCAAAACAAAGTTTTATATCAATCGTCTTGTCCCACAGCAGTGTACAATGAAATTTATTGTAATTGACAGTTCAACAGCTGTTCAATTTGGCAGGTTACCACTACTTATATATTTCGTATATTTATGCATTATTCGGCAAACTATATCGTTTTGACGACGTGGTTTTACCATGCATTGTAGATTGGGCATTATAGGTGCCATGTGTCCAAATCCGTTGCACCTGAAAGACTTAGTTCCCACTTTACAGTCTTTATGTTTATAATCCACTGATCCACAATTGAAAAAGTGCTCATTTTTTAATTTTTGATTTTTCGCCGAAATCTGTCATTACGAAACTCATTTTGTCTTTCGCGGCTTTCACCCAATCTAACTTTAACTTTCTCGTAAACAACTCCGACACCTCTTTGCTGCAAAATCATCGCGGGATTAGCGTGGGTGATGCTTGTAATTCTGTGGAAAAATCATCACGAAGAATGACCAGACAGACGGATGGCCAGTAAAGAAAAGAATTTGTATGTGTGACTGCAGACAGGCAGACAGACAAAAAAAAGATCTATAGGGGCTTCCTCCTCTTGGTGGAACCTAAAAGCCTGGAAGGAAGAAAATATATTTAATTAAGTGCTGCAAAAAAACGAAAGACCTCAACAACGCTGCACACTTTTCAATTCACCCGGAGAATTTTCAATGCTGGAAAGGCGAACAATCGAAAATAGAGAGAGAGAACGGATAGGATTCTCAGGTGTTGTCGAGACGCCGGCTTTGGGGATTTTTTGGGCCCTAACCCCCCCCCCCCCCCCATCTACCCTCGCTAAGCCTCCCAAAACCTTACTTGTGTGCTTAGTTCGCATGTGTGTATGTGTGTGTTACGGAATTACCTCACCTTGTTGATACGTCAGCCTCCACCAAGTAGCGGTATCTATTTACTCATTTTTTTTCCTTTTACCTATCATGCTGCATGCTGCAAAATAAGAGGAAACGAAATCAGGGATGAAACGAAAGAGACACGCAGGTAATTGAACGTCTTAGTGGCTTTAATTACTTCTTCTTTATTAATTTTTTTTCTTTACCTTTCACTTTTCTTTTAATCTTCGCCTCTATGCTTCTTTACACTCATATACTTATCGACTAGTACCCAAGTTTTTTTTTTTTTGTTTTTTTTTATTTTTTTTTTGCTTTATTAGCTAACGTAACGTAACACTAAGACTAATCCCTACTAACTGGCTTAAGGTTAATGGAGCTTATCTGATTATGACCATAACTAATGTGGATATAGATAGAAAAGAGCCTGTACCTGTTTACACGCGGGCCCTCCTGGAATTAGATATGTTCGTAATAAGAAGACCTAGGATTTCTTTAACTTACTTAACTTTACACTTCTACTATTAGTTCACTGGTTCTTACTGACCCTTAATATCTTCTATTAGGATTTCTTTAACTTTAACTTAACTTTACAATATCTCAGCGTCCCTGACTTAGGTTACCCGTCGCTCCCCTCCGGCAAGAGTTCTGAATGTTCAAAAGAAAATAACCCTTTCAATGAAACTGTCTTTAAGTTCGAATAATTCCTACTGACTCCGCTTCAGTTCATCACCTGGAACTTTTCCACTAATACCATAAATTCCCTTTAAATTTTCAGGAGGAAATATTAACGTCAACAATTGGAATTAACTGCAGATAAGCGAACCTTAAATCAGGTGGCACTTTTCCACTATTATATAAATTAACTTTGAAGTTTCAGGAGGAAATGTTAAGGTCAACAACCGAAATTAATGCAGGTAAGCGAACCTTGAATCTTGTTACACTTTTCCTTTAATTATATCAATTTCCTTTATATTTTCAGGAGGACATATTGACGACGGCACTTTATATGAATGCAGGTAAGCACACTTTATGACGCATTGAGCTTTTCCACAAATTAAATAAATATCCTTTATATTTTTTAGGAAGAAATGTTAATGTCCAAAACTGAAACTAATGCAGGTAAGCGAACCTTAATTCATTTGGCATTTGCTCACTAATTATATAAATTAACTTTAAATTTTCAGGAGGAAACATTAACGACGGCACTTGGTATGAACGCAGGTAAGCACACTTGAAATCATGTTGCACTTTTCCCTTAATTATATAAATTTCCTTTTAATTTTCTCGCGGAAGTATTAACGACGATTAATTAAATAAATTTCCTTTATATTTTCAGGAAGGAATGTTACTATCAACAACTGAAAAATATTGCAGGTAAGAACACTTTATATCATGTTGCACTTTTGCACTAAAATTCAAAGTTTGTTTATTACATACCCCGGCATAAGCGCCACGTCACTGACGTTGGGTAAAGCGATAAGAGTATAATAACATAGAGTACATAATTTGTTACAGAATAATAAATAGAGTACATAGTATATTACAGAGTGTTAATTAGGTACAGAGCGATATAAAGAAAGTAAGTTAGCAGTAGTTAAACAGTTCACAATTACATCCATTGTTTGGATTCACGAATTAGGTTATATTTCAAGTAGGTAGAGTCCAATTTAAATTAGTAACATCAAATCAAATCAAATCCTTTAGCAGTTAATGGTATAGTCATAGACAAAGTGTACAGCACCACTACTGGTTAGATAGTAAGCATCACTATTAAGTCTTACGTTTTAATTATACAAAATTTTTAAAGTTCAGTCATACAATACAATACAATACTAATACTAATATATTTCAGGTACGAATACATTTCAGGTACATGTCTAGTAGGCAAGCTCCGCTTATGAGTACAACTCTCTGAAGCCAGAGAGTCAGGTACTGGGTATTGCAAATATATTCCTAGTGATAACTTATTCTACTTAAGAGCAAGATTACTTGCCAGCTACTGCCACTGCCAGATCTAAAAATTAAAGCTATTCACTCATCGAGTGTTTCATGGTTGCAGCTATCTGCTGGCAATTGGGTGCCATTATGAGTTATATACAGGCTAAGCATAGCCCAAGACTATTTACGATTGATGACCTATACATCTATACTTATTTATATATTTACTATCATCTATGTTAGGGAATATATTATACTTATATTTAAATATTTTTATATTTATTAATTATTATTGCAAATTAGAGAAGTATTCCATATCTGAGAATTGTTTGAGAATTATTAATACGATCACTGGAGGCGTGTAGTACCCTGGTGTACTTTTGAGATATATACGAGCTAGATATAGCTCCTGAATAGATATGATTAGTGAGTTTTATACTTATTTGTGCTTTTATTAATTTAATATCACATATTGATGGGAAGCTGGCTACGATCAGTGATTACCAGTCTCGGCATTAGTGCCCACATCATATTTAATGCGGTTCACCATTTAATATGATTATTGAACATGAAACCAGCAGTGACTAGTCAGTTTGAGCATCGTTAACAGTGGCTGGCTATTGCCATGCAGCATTTAGAAGAAATACCGTATATGATAGGACTGAGTGATCAACCGAATAGATTACTTGAGTAGTGACCATCTATGTCAACATCCATGTGTGTTAACATTTTAAACATGCAAATAGTCCGGATACTGTCTCATATGCGATATATGAGTGGGGCTTGGTCACCGTTCACTATTGCGATGAGCTTATGTGGTTCAAGATACTACTCTTGAAGCTACCCAGGCTGGTAGATTCCCTAATGAGTGATGGCAGCGCATTACAGCGCGAGACCCCCTGCCCATATACACTGTTGGATCCAAATTGGGTTCTATTTTGTGATTGCGTGATGCGACTGGTGCATCTGCTACTCCAATTGATCTTGGAGTTGATATAATCAGGAAGAAGCTTGAGCTTGGATCGCATGATAAATGTGAGCATTCTCATGGTATAAAGATCAGGCAATGAACATGGTAGAAGAAGATTCATGAATGGTGAGGCAAGCTCTGAACGTCGAAGTCCAAACACGAACCGGACACACGCCTTAAATGCTCGCATTAGTTTATCCATCGCATTGCTCTGCAGTGGATACATGACTACGTCTGCGTAAGTAAAATGCGGGATAATTAGTGCATTGACCAGTTTCATTCTAATAGCAGGTGGCAGTTTGAGCGCCACCACATGCAGTGACCGAAGTCCACCGTAGACTCTGGCACATATAGCTTTCACCTGTGGTCCCCGTTTCAGATGAGTGTCCATCAGCAGACCCAAGTTCTTAACGTGCTCCATTGTGAATGGAATGACAGAGTCCAGCAAGATCAAGTGGGGGGACCAAATGTAGTGGAGTAAGTGTTCTGCTGCAGGAAGAGTATAGCTTCGCCTGTGACTTGCCTCGGGTGATGCTAAGCATATTATCTGCGCACCACCCCGAGATACTATCTAGTTTCTTATTGAGCGACTCTCCTAGTGTTGGTAGATTATTGATTGATGACGCCTCGTAGATTTGCAGATCATCAGCGTATAGGTGGAAGCGAGGCCCAGCATTAGCTGTTGGGTCTGTCAGAACCGATGCCACATCGTTGATAAACAAGGAGAAGAGAACAGGTGCCATAACAGCTCCCTGTGGGACTCCCGTGCTCATGACCGCGGGGCATTATCTCTTTCCATTTGCAACAACGATCGGACATCGATCCGACAGATAGCTGGATATCATGGAGCATGCAGACATAGAGAAGTCAAAGAGCCTAGCAAGCTTGTGGACCAACGTAGAGTGTTGAACAGAATCAAATGCTCTACTCATGTCAAGCAGAATATGAACCACATTGCCTCCAGCATCGCAGAGCTCTCGAATGTCCGATACTACCTTGGACAGCGCTGTTGTTGTCGAGTGCTTATATCGAAATTCCGACTGAAATTCAGACAGCAATTTGTTGCTTTCAAGGTGTCGATTAATCTGCTCATTGATGATTGTTTCAAAAACGTTCGAGATGGCAGCCAATATGGTGATGGGTCTCCAGTCTGACAGCGTTTTTGGTGAATTGATTTTGGGTATTGGGGTGATGAGTCCAGTTTTCCAGCAGTCCGGAAAGTGTGAGTATGCTATGAGTTTATTGAAGAGTTCAGTAAGTTGAGTTAAAATGAATGGAAGAACGATTTTTAGAAATTTAATCGGTATCCCATCTGTCCTTACCGCATTCGACTTGATGCGCATAAAGGCCGCTATAACCTCGCTCTCTGTACAATTTGTTAGCGAGAAGGATGTATTGGAGGCGGTAGCTGAGTCGCTGTCTTCTGCTGTCCTGCTGTTGGTGGTCATGGATGGTGTAGTCCCTCTGTAGTTTTGTGTGGAAGAGTTCATGTTCAACGATGGAAGAATGTTTCAAATAACATTGCGCCATTGTGTAAGACCTGGCGCGGTCGGTGGATGAGAGATTAAGTCGTTGAATTCATCAGGATCAATGTCCGCATTGCAACGAGCTTTAGATCCCAATCCAAGCTCCCTGACCTTCCCCCAGTTCATGCCATTCTCAAAATTGCGCTTGGCGACCTCTTTGGTCTTAGCCCTTATCAAATAGTCAGCCTCTCTACGCAGTCTAGCATATTCCGCATGATTGGCAGCCGTTTTGCTGGCTCTCCAACTAGAGTATGCGATGTCTCTAAGTTGATACAGTACGATTACATCAGGCCGATTGAGGACCCTTTCATCAATTGATTTGATGCTAATCATCTTGACAGGAACATGGGATGCAAAGAGATCGCCTATGATGTTAGATGTAGTAGCAGCGGCTACCTCAGGGCCTGGTGTGTTGTGGATTATCGCCCAGTCCGCCGCATCAATGTCAGTTATGAGAGGCTCCATCTGGATGGCCTTAAGGTTTCTGAAGTTCCTCTGTCTGTATGGTACAGCACAATTTTTGTCAAAGGAGGTAAACATAATCTCGTGGTCAGAGACCCCAGGACACTGTCCAGTAAGGTAGGTATGAAGTTCAAGGAGGTCCAATACCGTCGCAGAAGTGGCACCGTGCATTGTGGGTACTCTGTTCAACATTCGAAGGTCTCGCTCTACAAAGACATCCTTGAGCGAGTCGCTCAAAGTGCACACTGTGCCCACATGAATGTTCAAGTCCCCACCAAGAACAATTCGAGGGCTACAATTCAAGATTAGGTCAAAAAATTCACTAATTTGCACCAGGTCATGATCCTGGAAAGTAGCCACTCTTCTCTAGGCAACCACTAGCGCGGTAGGTTCAAGAGGACCATCCGCATCATCACCCCAAACCATAACCGACAGTATTTCCCAGCTCTCATTGATCAGTTGACCAATAACTTTTGACTGCAGGGTATTAGCCACATACATTGCAACCCCTCCCCCCTGTTTCTAACCCTATCCAGCCTATGTAGTCTCAATCCTGTGATTTCAAGCATCTTTGTTGTATTGTGAATTTTTGACCATGTCTCACACACTAGCAGCGCACTTGGATTCCCTTTGAATGCTAATTTTCTAATTTCCGCGAGGTTTTGTAGCAAGGACCTAGAATGATACGATATTGAATTTTGATGGTGGTAGAAAATTTGGGAGTGTTTCCCTAGTCGGAAGCACGTGGTGCATTGTCGTTTAAAAAGAGATTAGTTTCACCAGCTGAGCGGTATGAGCTTAGAGTTTCAGTGAACTGTTTGTACATTAGATGAGCATCACTCTCAGTCCGTCGCACAACATACACCTGCCTGTTTCTGGTGGCCACCTTCCGCAGGGTCCCTTTTATTTTAAGAGCGAGGGCCTGGTGCAGAAGTGACAGCACACTACTATCAAGGTCTTCGTTGATGTAGACTCTAGCTGGTGGCCACCGGGGATAA
This sequence comes from Dioctria linearis, assembly GCA_963930735.1. Taxonomy (NCBI): domain Eukaryota; kingdom Metazoa; phylum Arthropoda; class Insecta; order Diptera; family Asilidae; genus Dioctria; species Dioctria linearis. The sequence goes on along the minus strand of OZ005740.1, from coordinate 212,446,217 downwards.
TGGCGTCGATGGTTTGATTTTTAGTTGGTACAAGTAAGCCTGAAAGAAATTCTTACAGTTTCCATTGTTGTTGAATTTTAGGAACGTTAAAGATTTTGAGATGCGATTGGGGGCGACACTGCCACTCGTCCACTTAAGAGGGATTACGAGACAATGTTCGCGCTGAAAAACGGATCAAGACCTATACTTGTGCAAAGAGCTGGGAGAATATTTCGATTATCCAGATGAAAGGCACCAGCTGGTAGGTTGGTTATTATAAGAGTCCTTTCCTTGTGTTCTGGTCCTCCACTGTGAATATCGGACGTATTACCGGTGTCTAGTTTATCTATGAGGGTTCTCACCGAATTGAGACCTGTATTTGTTTGTGTTACATGGTGTAGATCACGCAGTGATACGGACAACTCACTTGGGGTATCGGTCACTGATTGTACATCCACGGCCTCAGCTGGAGGATCACCTTCGCTGTCCTCAGCCGCTTGTACGAACTGATCGTTAGATTTTGTGGACTTCTTCTTCTTCGGGTCGCACTGAGTGATTGGTTTAACAGACGCGCCAGGCACCACTATAGTCGATGTTGCTGGTGCAGAGTGTCTTTTTAGCAGTTTAGCTGGCTTCTTGATCAACGCAGGGACACTTCGGCGACTATAGTTTACCTCGATGTTAGTGTTTAGTGTCGTTGGTTTTGTCTTTGTACCTGTCTTTGTTAGGACAAGTGAAGCATCACCAGCTGGATTTGTTGGTTGCCGATGAGCCTTTACGAAGCCTGTGCACCCCGCGCAGCAAAGCCACGGAACTCTTTTGTGTTTGTAGTGCGCAAGATAATCCCTGACTGTGAACGCCACACAAACAGTGTGGTGCCAGTTAGCGCATGCCAGACACACAACCCAATAGATTTGATCCCCCCCCCCAATAGTTTGGCGGGAGGCTCTTTCGCACGACACACCACACACTTAGCGTTTGGGCCCACAGCAATGGGACTAGATACACCACGTCTCGTTTTAATACCTAACACACGCTCTGGTTTGTATCCAGGTCGTGCTTATACGTCGCACAAGTTATCCACAGCTACATGGATTAATGACAGTTCGAACTAATTGATGGTTACACAGCGATATCACCCACGTCTGCAGCTGCACTGCTCAAACCATACATCAAATAACAATTTTGTTACACTACATCTACATATACCACGTAGCATTTAGTAAATCCCTGCTCAGAGTTTTCCTAACGGCGGGCTGTACTATTGCAATATACGGAGATCCACCTGGTTTTGCTATCTGCCCATTAAGTACTTTGCATTTAAGTTTCTAGAAAATTTCTACGAAAATTACCTAGATTTAAAATCCAAATTATTTAGTTTAAAATGCTCGGCAGTTGCGTTTTTATTCACAAATAAGAAATTCAACTCGGTTAGATACTCAGTTTAAATACTTAGTTTAGTTAAAAAATGCTCAGCTGTTGTGCTAACACACGTCAGCCTAATGAGCTTAGTTGGTATAGATGTGAAAGAGTTTACTCAATTAACGCGAAAATCCAACTGATTCTGCCAACTGCCCATCAATTTCCTGTCTTTACGTATATTTATATTTAATTGTATGTCTTGACAATTACTTGGCTTAATTTCATTTAATTTAATTTATTTTATTTTATTTTAATTTGTTCTATAGTTATCTATACTAATATGTTTATTGTACTCAATTATAGTTGGGATATCCCAAGCTATTCCGAAAGAAAATTTTGAATTTTTGATTTTGAAATTAGATTAGAGATTAGAGATTAGATATTCATTTTAGTCCTCAGCATGTACATATTTTGAGACGATCCTCCTGAGTGATATTGTGCCGCCCGGTCTATGAACGAGCCGGGATTATCAGTACACCCAATGGTTCTATCGCTTACTTGCCGCAACAGCTTAATTGCTGGAATTTTAACAATTCCAGTTTTGAACGGTTCCAGTTTATTGTATGAGCTTCTTCAAACGGGTAGTTTGCCAACCCCGGATCAGAATTTAATTTAATTAGATTCAATTTGACGCTGCAAGCACCAATCAAATTAAAATGATCGCAATTTCGCATTTATGATGCTCATCGATGATTTGCCGTAACTACTTAAATGCTTGAATTTTACCAATTTCAATTTTAGGCAGTTCCAGTTTATTGTATGAGCTTCGCGAAAGGGTAATTTGCCAACCCCGGATCAGAATTTAAATCAATCAGATTCAATTTGACGCTGCAAGCACCACCTAAATTAAAATAGTCACAATTTTGCATCTATGATGCTCCTCGATGCTCAATTTCAATTTTGGGCAGTTCCAGTTTATTGTATGAGCTTCGCCAAAGGGTAGTTTGCCAACCCCGGATCAGAATTTAAATAAATTAGATTCAATTTGACGCTGCAAGCACCAATTATCCTCGATGCTCTTTTTCCAAAAATAATATTAAATATATTAGATATTTTGCCAGCTAATCACTTTGCCATGATTAATATAATGCTTGCAAATATCAATTGCTAACTTAGAAATTATTAATATAATTCAAATCCACTGATAACGACCGTATCCGCGCGCACAAATCGTCAATCTAAATTTGGTTTACATTTGCAGGAGGAAATGTCGACAATCGAAATTCTTTCCAGACGAAACTCACAAAAAAAACTCGAATAATGATCTTCCCGCTGTCATATGCACGAAACAAAAGCGAATCTCTCACCGTAATTCGCGGTGCGAAACCAAAATTCCATTAACAACACGAAAGCAGAGGTGTGTCGACATGCGCTTTAGACACCCACGCTTTTTCAAAACAGCAAAGCAGGAAAAGCACAAAGAATTTTCGCCGGCGTTCATCAATAACTTCTTTTTCACGACCGTCTGACCAACTATCCCTGACTGACCCGACTTCCAGCTACAATCAGCCGATAATTCCTCAAATCAGCCACAGGCAGGCAACCACTATTCTCTTCGAGTCGCACACAGCTCGAATTCCAAACGATTGCTAGCAAAACAAAAGAATAACGAAATAAAAGAAAGGACACAGAAGAGTGTTCCGATTGTTTTCCATTTAAATGTACACGGCGAGAAAAAGGAGGAAGGAAGAGAAAAAAAATCAAACACTCTTTGAACATTTTACGAATAAGACAAAAAATGTAAATGCGAAGATTACATGCAACGAAATGGAATGGCAAATGATTTATTTTCGTAAATAAGAGAGAATGGGCGGAGTTTTCTGACTTTACGCTCATAAAATGCTCCCGCTCTTTTATGAAAACACGAATTTCAGGAATTGTCCCAATGTTTTTCGCAGAATTCCAATATTTGTTCGTGTAATCCTATGATATGTGAACAGCACTTTTTCTGTTTACATTTGTTTTGCTCAAGTGGGGGAATCTCTTGCTGGATTCTGGGAATTTTATTTGACAGAAATTTTACATCTCCTTTTAGCGCGTTGTTCATTGCGAAATTTATCTTTTTCTTGCCAAATGGAGGTAGGGTTACCCAATGTACATTATTATGAATAGTTTGAAAGGATTTTGGGGAATTTAAGAAGATTTTGTCATTCGGGTAATCCTACGTTCTCCCGATTTTTGTTTTTAACTCGTTATCTCAGTCGCACTACAATAATGCATAGCCAAGTTCTTTTCCCCCATTCATGCAAAAGACAAAAGTATATGAGATTACCTCTTTCACGGAAAATTTCCAATTTTGTTCGCCTCTGTCTCTACTTGTATTTATTTATACTTTGGCAAAACCCTCGAGAATACTTCACAAGCCATGAAACAGATTCCCTCCTTGCCACATGCGAGGCCCAACGTAGTCCTTACATTCTAAAATATTTGCAGTGTTCTTATGTAAAAGTGACAAAAGTTTGATTTGAATAGCTCCTCCGCCCTAAACTACTATTCATACAGAAAAATAGCGTTCTGTTAATCTTAAGCTTGCTTTCTTATCTTCCGAACCGTAATAAAATTTTCATACCTTTCCTAACAAAATTATTTAAAAAAAGTTATCTTAACCAAATGACTACGATTCCTCAAACAAAAATTCTCAGCTGAGTAATGATTGTAATGTCGCTGTGCCGTCATGGGAATCCGTGGGCTGATGATATCGAATGTAGCTACCTACATATTCGCGGACTCCGGCTGCATATACACACATGTAATTATCACTCAGCTGAGAGGTATTGAGCGTAAAATGGTACGGTTACCCTGTAATCAAAACTATTTCATTATTTTGTTAATTATATAGTAAATGTAGCCTTTGGGAAGGTAAGGAACCAAACTTTAAATTACTAGAAGACTATTTGCCTGCATGGATGTAGTGTATTCGCTATGGCATATATAAAGCTAATGTTTAGCGCTTTTCCATAAGTATAAATATCGAACATTTTAGAAAACGGGACTAAGCACGCACACATATAGATTTCTGTTTCATAGCTTGGGAAGTATCGTAGCCCCCCAAGATACAAGCCTTGAACAAAGTCGAAAAAAGAGAGCAGCGGGCCGGTCAGCAGGCGACATCCACAGTCTTCTTGCCTTGACTTACTGAAGGAGTTTTTCATATAAAAGTTGCTTGTATTTTGTTCAAACGCTATAATTTCCGTAAATTTGTTCTACATACTATTTTTTTTAAACTATTAGAAAGAAAACATATTTGGCTGCAATTTGTTTTAACTTCATTTTGCTGTGAGAGCGACAGATTTCGGCTTTAGGACCAGTTTAAGATGAAATTTTAGTTTTTCCTCCATGACGAGTATTCAAAATGCCGTGAAAGTGAGCTCCTACTGCATGCTGTACCCGGCACGTTAAGGCCTTTTATTGTGTCGGTGCCGTCGGAGACTTCATGGCTTGTATTATATTCCGGGGGTTACGGAAGTATTCTCCAGGGTTTTGTTGCTAGCGACTGGGCTGCTAGCCACATGTATGGGTGTGTGTGTAACACTCCCCTACTTTGGTCGCAACAGAGTCTGTGGTGTGTGTGAGAATTTTCTAGGAATTCTCGGCGGGCTTGCTGTACTACATTGAGTGGTGGTATCACGTGATGTATTACAGCGAGGCTAATTACCGTTTCGTTCTTGGAATCGTAGCTGACTAGCGGGAAGTTTTGACTGAAAGATTCTAATTTGTGCGCGTTTTGCACAATTTAGAATCTTGCGTTTGTGAAAGATTTTTCCCTTTTTTTTTGCTTTTCTTTTTAGGCCTTTCGTGTATGCGGCGCGGGTGTAATGAGTAAGATTGCAATTTGTGTGCGTTCTGCGCAAATTGAAATCTTTCTTTTGATATATACAATTTATTTATAAGAAAACAGTTTTTCGTTCTCCTTTTCTATTAGGGTAGGTGTCTTATGGGAAAGTGACATAGGGCTACTTTCCGCATTTTTATAACTTTTTGTCCCTTTTCAGGTGGCTTGGGAAAATGATGGGGGTTTCTCTACGAAGGGAGAGGAGCCAAAAAAACAGAAAGAGGAAGAAGGGGTGGGGAAATAAAGAAAGGTAGCGTATGGGGGATACGCTACAGCTCTGAGTATGAACGACAAAATAATTTAGCTGTTCCCGACATTTGTTTTTTGGCATATATTAATTTTTCAATTTTTATATCCAGCGCTTGATATGAATATCATCTTCTCCGTTAAAATGAGAAACCGAAACAGATTCATTCTGTTCATTTAATCTTGACTGTAATAAATTTGCAAGTTCACTTACCGCATCATTCTGGCTAGTACCCGGCTTATTTTATACTTCCTGTTTTTTGTTTTTCTGTTTACCACCTCTTTGTGACCAAGTATCCGATTTATATTCATCATCGAATTCGTTTCCAGCTGCTTCGTTTAACCTTGCTAGTAGTTGAGCCTTGTTGCCTGATGTTTCCAGGTTCAACCTCTGCAATTCTGCTTTCAATTGCTCTACCGTTAGTGTACTCGACATTTTCACGTTTTATCACACGATGATGTAAAAATTGAAATTTTACCGTTCACTTGATATTTTTCAGTTATTGTAACTCTTATCACTTTCTGCCTGTGTTCAATTCGTTATCACCTAAACGTATTTACATTAGTAACACTGCTTTCAACTTTAATTTCCACCTTGTAGCAAATTTTTAGGTTGAGCCCCCAAATGTAGGTAAACGAAAAATAAATGCAAATGTTTAGTTCAATAGGTATACTTTCAAGGCCGTGACATATTAAAAGCAGAAAGCAGCGACAGAAGCAGAAATCCAACATTTCTACTTTGTCAACCACATTGTTAATTAATATATTATTTCTAACAAAATTAATTAGTTTTCCTCCATAGAAATTTTGTTTTTCTCGCATCAAATCACTTGAACACTTCTAAAAGAAAGGACGCCAACAACGAAATAAAAATTTTAACTCCCTTTATATTGACAGTACTGAGCAGAAGCAGAATTTTTGAGATTTGATCAACTTTCAAGTTCTGATTCTGCTGCTCCCGCTGCCTCTGCTTTCAATTTGTTAGTGCTCGAACAGTTGCATGTGTTCAGAAAAAATTCTGCTTTTGTCGCTGCTTTCTGCTTTTAATGTGTCACGGCCTTAATGCTAAATGTTGAGTTCAGTCGTTATAATACGTAGAATGAGTTAAGTATTATTAAAATTATCTAATTAGCAAGCAATGAAATATGACTACTGTTAACTGCTGACGACGACTGTCAGTACGTTTACATGAATACTTGAGTACTTGACTTTGAAATCAGCGTTGCCAGATTTTTTTTTTGCCAAGTCGCAATTTTGGAACTTTTTGAGTGAAAAAAGCGGGATTCTTACGTCGAAACGGGACATAGTAAAAAAACGTATATAATCAGAAGTTTTTAAATATTTATCTTTTCATTTGAGTTCAAATTACGTTTACGTTACAATAGATGGCAAAAATAGCCATACAAAATGTATTTTAATAAACATATATCTTTTAAATCAGATTTGCACTATCGCTAAATAGTTGAGTCTTATTCGTTTTCTGAATAAAAAAATAAAAAAACAGAAATCAAAATCAAAAAAGTTTTATTCTTCAGAAAAATATGCTTCACAAACCATAGAAGCTTTTAATTCAATAACAGTTCAAGATTGGAAAAACTGCTGAGCATGTAAAAAAAAATTGAGAAAGAGTACTATGATACTTATTCATGATATTTCTGTGAAGATTTAACTTCTTTTAAAGTTTCCTTTTTTCCTTTAATAAAGCTGAAGAACTCTTCACAGGATAGCTGTAGATTAAACTGGATAAGTAATTCTACTTTCATTAAATGTACGGAGCATTTATTTCTGGCATCTGACCATTTTAAATTCATCTGGGAAAAAACGCGTTCAGGAAAGCAGTTTTATTTGGGATACTTAATATGAAAGACACTAGTTTAAACATATTCCTGGTATCTTTTTTTGGAAACTGTTGAAAGAGCTGGTGCCATTTCTGTGCGGTGGTGGCAGTGGTGTCTTTGCAATTTCCCACTAATACGTCCAAGGATAATTTCAACGAGTTAAATTCTTCATATAAGTTATCTACCGAAATATCGCCTGTCAATTTTATTAAAGATACAGCATTTTCAATCATGTCAAAACTAATTTCACTTTCCAGGTTTATGAATTTAAGTCTAGAAAAAATATTTTCATCTAAAAAATTATAACGTTTGTCTTATTGTTGGCAATTTGTGTAAAAAATTTTGAAGTCTTCGACGGCTTTGGTCCGTTCAGATTCAACCAATTTATTTAAAATTTGTTTCGTCTGGTACCCGAAAAACCCATCCTTTAGCATTTGAGTCGACCTTGACCGGAAGTGGCATAATGTTTCATGCATTTCTGTTATGGCAATATCATTTCACTGAGACTCTTTCATTAATGTACCAAAACCACTCATCATATTATGAACAAAATGCAAATAGGCTAGAGTTTTTGTTTCCTCTGCTTCAGAGCAAAAAATCTTTTCAATGGCTTTCGCACATGATTCTTGCTTATCAAACTAGCTTTTCAAAGCAGGCCAAACCTTGATTACTCTCCCAACAGCAGGACAGAGCGACAGAAATCTTATATTTACGTGACGTAATAATTCGACCCATTCCATTTCCGTTGTTTCAAATATCTTCATCAATTCCGCACGACGTTTAGCTGAATGTGAGAAATGGCCGTATATTTTTAAGATGATAGCTTCTACATCGACGTCTAATCTATCACACGCAAATTTGCTCATGTTATGCAAGATATGAAATGAACAGTTAGCTTTTAATATTTTTTCGTTTTTGGCAACGAGATTCGTGAAAACAGAATGATTTGAACCAAAGGTTACATTTGCATTGTCAGCACCATATGATGTTACTTGCGATAATTTTAAGTTATGGTTATCCAATGTTTCACAAAGTACCTTTGTTATTTGGCCGGCCGATTCGTCATTACTCTCCACAAAATCTATTAATTTGTTTTGTATTCCTTTGTCCAAACTGAAATATCGCACACGTATTGGAAACATTTTACGGTTTCCTTTACTGCTGGCATTTGTAGAAATCGAAAAAAAATAAATCTTCTTTTAAATTTTGAATTACGTCCTTCAAAGCATCTTTTGCCAATACTTCACAAACTATTGCTTCACTCTTTGTCCTACCACATTTAACATTCTTAGCTATAAGTAATAACAAACAAAAAAACAATCCATACTATTGTAGCTTAACGAATGTTTGACGGTGTGATATATAGAAGTAATTTCTGCAGCTGACGTTTTGTACATAATATCATCGCGATCACGATTAGATGTAGAAGTACCTGGTGCCTGGAAATAGCTAGTTATGTTTCTTGCAGCGCGAGAACTCATGATCTTCGAGTGACTACTTGTTTTTGAATGCTTCACTACGTCGTTTAATCCGTCATGAGAAATAGTAAACTCTTTTTTACACGGTTTACAGTAAGCTTTATACTTATCCGACATCACAATACACAACTAATTATAATCATTCTGCCAATTTGTACTGTATTTCGTAAAGCGATGTTTTCCTAGTTTGACTTTCTTCTTGGGTGCAATGTTTTCTGGTTCCAAGCAATCCGAAACATCACTATCGGTTTCATTCATCTTTTTACGATTCTAATAAGTAAACTCCAGTAATTTACGAACAAAAACACGTAAAAAACTTAAACTTTTCTTTGCTTAATGTAATTAAACTAAATTATGCACGCAACGCAACTCACTACTTGACTTGCTCACTGCTTTCCAAGCACTAACACCGTGATCCCCAAGCCTATGCCAAAGTTAATCTAATGATAAGCTAGGAAGTAGGCGAGATTTTCGAGTGTTTTACATTTAAAATGCACACGGCAAGAAAAGGAAGAAAGAAAGAAAAAAATCAAACTCTCTTTAAATTTTTATGAATAAAGATAAAAAATGTGAAAGCGCAAGTTGCATTCAACGAAACAGAATGGCAAATGTTTCATTTTCGTAAATAAATGAGAAGGTGCGTAGTTTTCACGTTTTACTCTAATAAAATGTTCCCGCGCTTTTGTGAAAACCGGTTTTTGCTGAAAAATTGAGAGAATCGGCCAATGTTTTTATAGCATGGCCAATGTTCGTTATTGTAATTTCTATGCTAATTGAGCAGCACGTGCTTGTGTTTACATTCATTTTGCTGTGAAGAGATGAAGTGGGAGAAATTCTTGCTGGATTCTCTGATATTTTCGGGAAAAATGAGACTTTTATTTGAGAAGAACCTTACATCCCCTTTCAGCATCTGGGCCAAAGCGAAATTTATCTTTTTCTTAAAAATGGGAGGTAGTGTAACCTGATGTACATTATTATAAATAGGTTCAAAGGATTTTGATGGATTTAATAACATTTTGTCGTTCGGGTAATCCTACGTTCTCTCGATATTTGTCTTTAACTCGTTTAAGCTCTCTATACTTCTGTATAGTGTATTACCATCCATTAGTCAACCATGCATTTTTAGTATGTTCAGCCAGAAAATCCGTTAGGTTGAAAACCTCATTCCAACCATCATACGCATTATCTAGATTGGAATGCTGTTGCCATCGAGGACAATAACTGGGAGATGGCCAATCATACGTATTGTAATAGCCTTTAATAAGACCAACAATTTAAAAAAATGCTGGATCCATTTCCTGATTGTAAATGACTTGACACAACCTTCTCTTGCGCCAAACCTAGATCAAATGATATATGCCTGCAAGATGTTGCACTATCAATTCGAAGCGCACCATTTAGTAATTAAATTTTTCAACGACAAAGGTTTGCATTACTGAATTTTATTTGTAAATCGGATAGTTTTGTTGCCTTGCTGGCAAAAATTATTCGTGTGAGACAATGGAGACAAGTATTTTCAAAAACAATGAATTATTTTGGGCGTTTCGATGTGCAGTTCCTGCAGCCAAATACCAATTTTAGTTTTGTATAGAGAGTTGAGTATACATGTCATGAATGAACTGAGCAGGAAAATTTGGAATTGATGAATAGAGTAATTATCAGTTCATACGAATGCTGGAAATATTTACATTTTGGCATGGCTGTGTACCCCTCCGTTCATTTGTATTCACTTAAAACGAAACTCTTGAAAATGAGAAAGAACCGCGATTCTGAAAAAATCCTCGGAAGATTCTGTAGCAATTAAATTCATTTGGTTCATGTTGCACGAAAATTAAAACTTGTGAAATTACAAAAGTACTTCTTACCATTTTGAAATGAATTACTTAAATAGACATTCCTACCATTTTGAAGTACTATTATGGGTAGTCTTTTTCCATAAGACTCACAAATTTTACATATCCCGTTGATGGTTTCTAAGATATATTATCGAGAAGATTCATAGGGGTGTTGAAAATCGGTACCTATGTGGACGGGCCCGCCCACACTCTTAGTGGGGGTTTAAAAAATTCGGAAACCATTTGAGTTAATTTTTTTATTTTTTTCAATTTCATTACATTTCTATTTCTTTTATTGTTCACTTTCCACTTCATTTTGTTTTTAATCCCTCTCTCCTATGTTATAACTTACATCATAAGGTTTTTCCAAGTCAGCTTCATTTCTGTTGAGACCATTGAATTCATTTAATTCACCTCCATTTAGTTGTTTATTGGATTCTTCATCGTCTAAACAATTATACAATTATTAAAAATTTAATTATTCATTTGTTTGATAAGTTTTTAAAAACACTTATACCACTTTCAGTTAAGTCTATTGTCTATATTGTTTCCTCAATAATTTCGCAATCATCGCGATATTCGTCCCCAAACATTTCAATGAACCACTCGTCATCCATATTAAGGGTTCAATTGTAAAACAACTACTGATGATCAATAAAATGTTCACTCGCTTTCCTACACTTGATTGATTGATTGATTGAAGCAGAGGTTTGGGACCTTAAACCTTAAGGTCCCCCGAACGAAGGCCAAGTCAAGGCCCATTGTTAGCCCTCTAGACCCATGAGTGACCGATCATAGGTCCCAACCGGACGATCTTATAAACTTCAGTATTGGCTCCAAGTCCTCCTTGCCGGCATCGTGTAACTTGTCCAGTAGGTGTGAGCTAAGAATTCTGTAACGTATTCCTGAGAGTGCCGGGCAGTGACATAGAAAGTGGGTCACTGTTTCGGATTCCTCTTCGCAAACCCTGCATATAGGATCATCAACAAGTCTCATCCTGTAAAGGTGGCCCTTGAGAGAGGAGTGATCAGTGAGAATGAACACCAGAGTTCTCAGGGTTGGCTTGTTGAGTCCTAGGAGCTTATTCGTTTGATTTGGGTTTGGAACTATGGGGTAGTTCTTTTATTGTTCTACCCGTGGGCACTTCTAACCACAGCCGACTGTGTTGGCAGTCAGCCCAGCTTGAAATGATTGAGACAAAGTGTTTTGGTGTAATCCCGACTGTAGATGCAGGTTCCTCTGAGGCTGCTCCAAGACGAGCAAGTTCGTCCGCCTGGGTGGTTTTGCACTCCATTAAAAATTTGGAGGTTATAAAGGGTTTAGGCAAAGCTTTGATACCTGCTTGGCTGTCTGAGCAGATGGCTATCTCCTTATTCTCAGTGTCTGACTTAAGAAGGTGCCTTCCCGCTTCAAGAATGGCCTTGACTTCCGCCTGAAATACCGTGGCATGAATTTCAAGGTGCATGGAGAATTCAATTTCAGGCTCCTCACAGAAAACTTCCGCTGCGGTGCCTTCATTAGACTTAGAACCGTCAGTATATATTATAATATGGTTTGTCAATATTTGAAGCACGGAGTGTGACTCCCATTCCGCCCTGGATGGAATTCTATATTCAAAATTGCTTTCCAACATGGTCTCGAGGAGGTAGTCGCTATCCATATCGATGCCAGGTGCGATAGACTGCACGAACTCATAAATGGATTCATGTGGCACTCTTGTTCCCACATGAAGCCAGCCAAGGTTAAGATGCAGCCTTAGCGCTGTAATCGACGCCCTTTGCTTGATATATATTTGCACCGGGTGTATATTAAGGATAATCTCCATAGCCAAAACCCTCGAGAATACTTCACAAGCCATGAAACAGACTCCCTCCCTACCACATGCGAGGCCCAACGTAGTCCTTACATTCTAAAATATTTACAGTGCTCTTATGTAAAACCGACAAAAGTTTGATTTGAATTGCTTCTCCGTCCTAAACTACTATTCATACAGAAAAATAGTGTTCTGATAATCTTAAGCTTGTTTTCTTATCTTCCAAACCGAAATAAAATTTGTATAACTTTCCTAATAAAATTATTTAAACAAAATTATCTTAACCAAATGACTACGGTTCCTCAAACAACCACTCTCAGCTGAGTAATCATTGTAATGTCGCTGTGCCGTCATGGCATGCCGTGGGCTGATGATATCAGATTCGGACTCCGACTGCATATAAACTTTTGCAAATATTACTCAGCTGAGACTTATTGAGCATAAAATGGTAAGGTTACTTTGTAATCAAAAACATTTTATTATTTTGTTAAGTCAGGTATATAGGAAGTGTAGCCTTTGGGAAGGTAAGGAACCAAGCTTTAAATTAATACAAGACTATTTTCCTTTATGGATAGTAGTTTAGGCTCTATGGCATATATAAAGAAAAAGTTTAGCACTTTTCCATAAGTATCAATATACAACATTTTAGAAAACGGACTAAGCACGCACACATATAGATTTCTGTTTCATGGCTTGGGTAGTATTCTCGAGGGTTTTGCCCGAGCCCGAGTGCTAGTTGATTTAAAAGCGCCGCTTGCGCTGAGAAGGCACAGCCTTTGAATCCTCTCCTTTTTCCCTACCGCTCTACGGCGCATGGCAAAAACTCTAAAATCTTTGTTCGCTCTGTCTTCGAGGTGTGGTTTCCAGTTTAACTTTCTACCTACAATAGTACATAGGTATTTCACCCTGTACTTTAACTCCAAGCCTGTGGACCCAATCAGGGGCAGGTTTAAACTGAGGATATTCCTTTTCATGGTGAAGAGGCATAAGTCAGTTTTCAGTGGGTTGATGCTCAGCCCGCAGTCCGTGATTCAGCGCATGACTAGTCGGATCGCGCCTTGCACCAATCCACAGAGTACAGGTTCATAGCTGCCGGTAACTAAGATTGTCAAGTCGTCCACGTAACATACTGCTTTGTGCCCCATCCGGGTGAGTGTTAGCAAGAGATCTTCCATGATGAACATCCATAACAAAGGTGATAGGATACCGCCTTGAGAGGTACCCCTATGAACCTTTTTAACTCTGCTTGCCCTGCCTAGATCAGCAAAAACAATTCTATTATACAACATGTGTGTAATCCAATTTTTTAGAGATCGGTTCACTCCATGTTTTGTTAGTATTTCCGTGAACTTATGCAGAAGAACATTATGAAAACCATCTTCTACATCGATGAAGACAGCCAGCGTAGATTGTTTAAAGAGGAAGCCCTTTTCAATTGAGTGAATCACCCCATGGAGGGCCGTCTCAACGGACCTTCCCTTTAAGTACGCATGTTGGTGCTGTGATAGTCTGTTTCTGGGAATGGAGCGTCTCAGCTCCCACTCACAGATGGGTTCTAAGGTTTTAAGTAAGAAAGAAGTCAAGCTTATAAGCCTATACGCTTTGGCAGTCGAGTAGTCTATACCCGACCTGCCTTCGGTATAAACACAACACGGACTTCTTGCCACAACTTCGGTGTATAACCGATTTTGATGCATGCCCTAAAATTCCAATAATCTGTGAGGCTGCGTTTATCACTTAAATATTATGAAGATCAGAAATACTAATAAAACATTGAAGCTGTAAGCAAGTATTTAATTGTGCTGTAACTTTAAAATAGTTCGTGGAAGAAAAGAACAAAGCTGTTACTTCATATTTATTTTATTGGTTTTTTCCAAGAAAGTCTTATATATATTATTAATACATGTTTCAGTGAAAAAACTGGGTAAGTTTTGGATTTGTATGAACTATGAGTGTAATCTTAGTGGTCAAATCTTAGTGTTTCCTTCTAATTATTTTTGTGTGTATTTTTTAATATCTGCAGATTTTATAACCAGAAAAAGGAAAGTAATGAATAATTCCAATTAAATAAAAATCAAAAATAACTCTTATTTCATAACCAATAAGAAGAAATTACGAAATAATGGTGGTTAAAGGTAAATCCAAAAAAAAAATGGTCCAAAGATAACTATTAAAAAGCAATATATTATAACAATTACGGTCCCTGGTTTCTAGACGAAAATTTCAATTTAATATTGCTAAGTTTTTATTAAAGTTATTAACGAGCTCGTAACTGTGCGACCTTATGTGGATTCTAATCAGGAAAAATGAGAAATTATAATGACAACACGACTTTTCTACGAAAATGCGATTCTTATACCTTGACTTAAGCCAAAAAAGGGACATTTTTCGTTAAAATGTTACATATTTTCGACAGGCCGATTTCTGAAAAGATAGATGGCATAACAAATGACTCTTAGCCCTTTCCGCTGTGAGTTTCGTCATATTCCAATACAAAAGTTACAAATGATATCGACAATGAGTAAGTATGAATGTGTATATATATATATATATAATGTATAGTGGAATGTTGTCAGGGTTGGCCACCATAGTTCCCTCTAAGCGGCGCGGGTGCGCGACCACGCACTAATTTTTCGCAATTTGCGCAGCCGTTTTTGTATTCTGCGCACAATGGGCTTGTTCATTATTATTTTTATTTTTTTTTTTATAGAATTGCATCTAAAAATGGCAAACCTACTAATTTTTGTTCTCATGAAATATTTTTTAACTGAACTGCGAGAAGCAACTTTCCATACACTTATAATACTTAGATGAAAGGACCGACATTTCAGTTCAAAAATTATTCATTTTATACTGCTAATTTCGAATGAAAAATGAATTTACCTACAAAACAGAATTCGGAGGTATTTTGAAGCTAACACATACAGACAGTGCTTCTATTTTTGAAAAAATTAATTATTTTTACAAGAAGTTTAATCTAGGCGTTCAACAAATGGGTATGCTTACATCGGAGCAAGTGTTATGCTATACAGTAAAATTTCCTTAAAGTTAAATTTATGCCACTAAGCTTAGGTATAAATTAAGGAAAGCTCCACCTTGGAAAAAGTTGAACATTTCAGGAATTTTACGTTACTTAATATATAGGTTTTCTGGTGCCAATTACCTACTCCCATTGAATGTTCCATTGATTTGGGGAAATTAAACTGATTTTCCATTTATATCAGAGAAAATGAAATCTAATTTCATCTTACTGAACAATATTGTGTTGCGCACCGAGAAGAATTAGGTTTGGATGATGCATGGAAACATGTATTTCTAAGTGAATCCTTCCTGAGGAGAGTTTACAATATGCTCAGTAGATCAGGAATTAAAATGGAAAATTTGAAGAATTGGCCAATGGCCACCTTTTGAGTTTTGCCCATAATTTCCGTTTAAGGTAAAATTTGGTCAATCCAAGCACATCTTTGGAAAGGTCTGGAAAAAAGGATTGGATAAGAAGTGACAAAAATATAGGCATTTAAAAACAAGTGAAATGCTGTCAAGTTGTGCTGTGCTGCTCTAAGTTGGCCAATCGACGAAATATGTGCTGAAATGATTGAAAGTGACCTGGAAAAATTAATTGAATGAAATAAAAAGCTGAATTTGTTACATTTTTACACGTGCTTTGCGTTGACGATCCAAATCTGTAGTCACGAAAAAATCGCTGTAGCTGAGAGAAGATTTGCCGCGCTCGCACATTGGTGGCGCTAGTGGTCAAAACTAAAAAAATCGGATTTGGCCGACCTAGACGATAGGCCAACACTAATGACATTCTCCTATATATGTAAGCCACCATATAGTACCATCTCTTCCACGTAAAACGTTGCTCTGAGTACTCGGTCCTTTTCAGTATCGTCATTAGCTTCTTCTCTTCCTGACTGGGATGTCTTCATCTCTTACATAGCACATCAGACTTACTAGAATTTTCTTAATTTGATTATAACTATGATTATAACTAATTTCATGGGATTTCTTAAATATAAAAACCTACATTTTTATATGGCAACACCAAGGGGCTGCCGATTTAAGCTATTTTTGAAATTATATTTACTGAGCTCTCTATGTTGACGCGATCTCAGGCAGTGTCAAAGTATATAGTAAAACATGAAGTTTTTGTTTGGCAACCCACGAAGGAGTAATCCGATTTGTATCATATTCGAACAAATATTTTTTTTTGTGAAGCCCGTGTGCAAAATATCAGCTCTCTACGTGACCACGTTCTCAAGTTATCGTGTAAACAGACGGTCATGCAATAATAAATTTAGCTTTTAATATTTTGCGTGGGTGTTCAATCCATTTTGCTCTAGCAACATTATTTCTACGTGTTACAAACGTTTTGGCAAACTTAGGATACCCTATGAATTCACCATCTAAGATACATATAAACCATATAGTCTTATACATACATGGTACGCCGATAATCGAGAAAATTGAAAACAATTCATTCTCTGTTGTGGACTTAAACATCTTTACGTATACGCTATCAACTACAATCAACAATACTATTTCACGTTATATCAGTTGATGAAATTATGCTCTGCCACCTCCAGCATGGATATGAATCTTTGCACTCCTAGCATTGTACATAAATTAGAGGACAGACATAATTCACGCAATATATAATCGGTATGGCAAGACTGGCACTATTTGGAAGGCGTTAATATTGAAAAATAGAATAACAGAGCCGAAGGTTGTAGCTGTCATCTGCAAGGTTACAAAAATGGACGTTCTTCTTAACAATACTGGAATCATACGTATTCACAATTTCGTTTTCAACACAACAGAGATTATTCTGAAAACCATCCTAGATCAATCAGTGAAGAATGCTTCCAGTCACATAATAGAGACAGCCCTGTCTAAAATAACTAAACATTTTAATCAGCCTCCAGTAATTCCAAAACAAGGTAGCTTTACCTCATCTTGAGAATTTCAAGAATATCGTGACCATGTACTTAGTAGCATCTCCGTCGAGCATTTTATTTTTGCTGGTATTCCTGCTGGAATGCGATAAAAAAAATTCTTTGCGTGATGCAAGAAGAATCAGCAGAACAACCAGCCTCCCCCCATTTTTTATATATATTATTACGACAAACTCAGAAGATACCCTATTATGCAAAGCACAGTTTGGCAGGAAGGAAAAAGGGAAAAGAAAAGAAATTAGGAAACATGAAGAGACTGGCGGGGTACAGATGTATGTCACTCCGGGGGAAAGACAGAAGATGGTAGACTGTTCCACATTCGCACAGTTTGGGATAAAAAAGCATCACGGAATTTTACTGTACGCCCGAAAGTAATTTTAAGGGTAAAAGGATGTAAGCGGGTTGCAGCGGGAGTATTGGGTGCAGGAATCATTCTACAAGATATCAGACTAAATATTTCATCATAATATTGAACATTGCATGTATCGGTAAAGGATATGGTAACCTTCTCAGAAATTTAAGACATTTTTATGCTTCTTTGGAGATGTGATCTGTCCAGCTTAACCTACTGGAAATATTAATGCCAAGAATGCATAAAGACAGTTCATAAATCAGTGCTCCATCCAAAGAAAGGGGAGTGCCATCTAGTACAAGCCGTATTAGGCGGCGAGATAAAAACTTAAAATCTATAATCGAAGAGGAAGGGGAGACAAAGTATTGTAAGTTTGGCTAAATTGGTTGGATGTCACACTCTATCAAAAGCCTTCGGAATATCTACGGCAACGATTTTGGACTCAACTAAATTGTGAAGACTACGGTTCGAACGTTCCGTAAGAAAAGTCAGTAATGGATGATGTATGGAAATCTACAAAATGCCTAATGCAAGGTTAAACCACGTCGTCAAAACGACATGGATTTTTATGTTTGCTTCATACTCATGCATTTGAAAATTCATGCTTGCTTGCAAAACTGTCTCCTATCTTTCATTCATTTGACGACATGAGCACGAGCTTATGCGTAGTAGTTAATCAGCAAAAACGATGTAGTAATACCTCGGCTGTATTCAGCATAATTTAGAACCATGTAGGGGAATTTTGAAGAAACAGCTGTAAACTGGAACTCATACGTTCAGTCTTGAAAGCAAATTTTATATTATTCGACTTGTAACAAGCAATTTCTTAGTTTACTAAGTTTACTATATTATAGTATAAATTATTGAGACCAAATGCTTCCTTTGATGTAATTCTGCAATGAAATCGAGGAAGCAATTACATTTATGATAATTGACAGGTCAACAGCATTTTAATTTGGCAGCTTACCACTACTTACATGTTTCATGTATTTATGTGCTTTCTTCAGCAAACAATATCGTTTTGACGACGCCCGTGGGTTTTATCATGCATTGTAGATTATGCATAAGTCTCCATATGAGCGGCCAGTCCGGAAAACGTATTGGCGATTGTTGATGAGTTGATTGGTTTCAAAGCTTTATTGGCCAGCAATTTCATTTAAATGAAATGTGAATGAAATTCCAGAATATGCTGATTGGCAATTTTCCCCAAAGGTAAGATACACAAATCTATTCTTAATTGAAAACACTGTCGAATTTCGTACACTTACTTTAATCAAAAGAATAATTTCCTTCAGACAAAATAATGTAATTCGTTAAATTAAGTTAATTGCAACACAGAGAATAACAGTTCGGATAATGAGCACACATAATTTTCACATGCAAATACTCTTCGTTATCTGAGCCGCAAGGCTCACATTGAAAAAGTTTTTCTATAAAAAACAAAAATTGTTATCTGGTTTTTACGTGGATGGACCGCATTACAATGGAAATAGCAAAATTAAAAATTTCAGGAGCCAAGCCACCTTATCACAGCTTCTTCAATCTCAACACCGTGCTCTTCAAGCGGCATAAAGTACAAATACGGCTGAAGTTTTAATAACTTTTTATTTTAAAACTTTATCACAATAAATGACTACAACTTGTATTGCAAATGTTTTTTGCCGAACAAATATTATGAAAAAACTGGAATGTAGAGACCCCCTATGGTACTTTAATTGTAATCGATAGTTTCATTGACTTCATTTATGATATGACTAGTGCACCAGAATATGTTATTTTTAGTAATTGTTAAACGCGGCTGCTTCATTTTCACCTGTTTGAATTTTTGTAATAAAACTACATAATATATCATTGTTGAAAAAATTTAATTTTTTTCTTTTTTTAACAAATATCAAAACTACACTTAGTCTAGATGTCTTCTAAAAACTTTGTACAAGGTAATTATAGTTCTTATGAAAAAAGATAAAAAATGAAAATGTTTTCTGTTTTCAAAAATATACATCATATATTTACGTTGTTAAATAAATTTATCTAAAATATTAGTGTCTATAAAATTCTAACAGTATTTCTAATAAATATGCATTTTAAAACTTTAATTATCCTTAACGTTTGAGGAAATCGGTTGAACTTTGATTAATTATGTCTACTGTATTGGGACAGTTAATAAATATTTGGATACGGAGAGGCTAAATGTATAGATATATAGGAAATTGTATATTTCTGATAACTTAAGATAGCTAAGAAGGTTAGATAAAAATTATTTGTTTGTGTACACAATTAATATGTAGTAAATGTAACTATTGATTATATAGTAACTAAGTTACGCATATTTGGCAGTTTTCGTGAGCAATTTGAAATACTTACATTTCAATTAAATTAAAGATTTCATTACTGGGTTTGTTAGTTTTGAAAATTTCACGTTATATTAACATATTTAGTGCTCAAAAAATTATATAGAACAGATTTAATATTAAATCAAAATTTATAATAAGCGACTCCAAGAGGTAGGGCGACCAAATGCGACCTTGTATCTGTATAGCTTTTACTCCATAGAAAAGACGGGCGTTTAAAATACATATATTACTAAGTTATTTAAAGCATTTTGTAAATAAGTTTAAACTGGTTATCTGTGAACCCTAGAAAACTATGGAGGCGCAAGAAAATAAAAATCGCAATGAAAAATAACAAAATAGGACAGGTTCTTAAAAAGTAATTCGTAATAATTTACAGATTAATGACGTATCTGCTAATACAGAACTGAAATATATAACATTATGATGATCACTGCTTGCACATTTTTACAGATTATAATTTCAACTCATGTAATCTTATCGTAAACACGTTAGCCTTTCCCTAATTAGTGACATATGCCAGCCCCATCATTGGATAGCTACGACAATCTTATAACCTAGCATAGTGAATAATAACGGTTCAACTGGGACAGAGTCCCAAATAACACAGTCTCTACTACCAAGAGGAGTAAAGAAAGAAAAAAAAATTATGTAAGAACTAGGGATGCAAAATAAAATAGCAATCCGCTCTAATCAAATATCTACTTAAATTTTTTCAAAATTCAGATTTTGAAGTATCTTGCTGGTTGCAAAAATCTTTACCTAGGTAAGATTTAAAAATATCAATTATTGAAAAATGAGTATTGTGCATACGTAGAAAAAAGATAGCAACTTAGCGTTATTGCGTTTTATTTAAAAGAAACAAAAATTCGTTTTGTTACTAATGCAAGGTTTAAACCTAGATAAATTTATTGCTATGAATTCAAGATGAGGAATATTCAGCTGCTTTTAAGCAGTTAGCCCATATTAGTGTCCACAAGCCAGAGTAATTCAAGTAATGGACACGTATATACGATAACAGTCATTATGTATCAAGTGCCACAGCAACAATACCCACGATTCGAAAAAATGCTTAGTTCAGTAGATGAAGGCTTTACTACAAACTAACAGTGTAAATATAGTGCACCCTGACACAGTATTTATAGTTATTCGAGAAAAGACACATCACGGTCCAACAAAGAACTAAAAGCTAGTAAAATTTTAAAGAGCTACTTTTTCTTTAAAATTTGACTAAGCCTTCTTTGTTGAAACAAATACCGTTAGAACGGTGGTAGTTTTAACGTTAGGGTTGGTTAGAGAACTTTAAAATAAGTGTAATAGCTGTTGAGAAAAAATATCCAACACACCAGAACATGCAGACGTATTTTTGAAACATTTTAAGGAAAAAGTTCCCGAACTAATTCTTTCGTCAGGACAAGTGCGCAATGTTGATGGATCTGGTTTGTTCTGTATGCTACTTCCTTCAAAAACACTAATCCATTTAAAGAGTTATCCTAAAGTCTAGATCACTAGAAACCTGCCAACTTATATTTCTTTCAAATAACGCTAAAGGCAAACGTGTTAGTTAGTGAAGACGGACAGGACAAACTATAATCATGTTTCTACTATTCATCAAACTATACTGTACTTATCCAGCCCCAGCCCTCGGACCAGAGTTAATCAGTCGGACACTAAGCTTCGGAATTAGCGTCGAAAAAAGCGAGTGAAACTCAACTTTATGAATTATCATGTATACTACACACATTTGCAATTTGTGTAGTCAGAGATAAAATAATAAAATAATCTGTCATGAAAATCTAAATCATACGGATGTTTGTAGTTTTATATATCAACTAAAATTCTGTAAGCATTTTGTTAAGAAACATATATGTATGAACTAGACCTCCTTTTGGAATCTGAGAAATCAAAATCAATATCATTATACTACCTTAGCTTAGTGATTAGTGATTAATAGACTATCACAATGCAGAGTGGAGCACAGTGACCTATGAGTCCAAAACGAAGGTGTTCACAATGCAGCGCAGATTGTATTCCAAACTTTTCGAAATTAATATAACAAAACGCCATAATTACGCCAAAACAACAAACAGCCAAACAACTGTCGTTGTCAAAACAATAAATTCGAAAAAAGATACAGCTGTAGGTATCATCAGATTGCTTCGACATTAACTAAATATTAACGTACTTTTTTTTAGTTTTTACTGCATGAAGTTAGCAAAATATATCTCTTGTTTTTTCTAACCATTCATAATTAACTAAATATTAACGTACTTTTTTTTAGTTTTGACATCATGAAGTTAGCAAAATATATCTCTTGTTTTTTCTAACCATTCATAAAAATATGTTAGTTATGATAAAAAGAAATATTGAGCTCTTCCACGCCATCTACACGCTAGTAGTTCAAAGTTCCAGTTTGTAAGCTTTTGGAAATAGCAGCGTGAAAATAGAATAGAACCTATTTACATGCAGCTTCACTCTGCGGTACTCTGAGCCAAATAGATCTGGCCATATGCACTACTGCGTGCGATAAAAAGGATACTAGTTGCCACTCTACGCCACCCTACTCCATTCTACACTGTAAATGCGGCATTAGGGCTTAGATCACTTTCGCATCAACCAATCAAGTAAACAGAATAAAGTAGATTAAATTTAAAGCAAGCTGTCTTAATTTCTGCATACCACACATTGTTAGGGAAATAACCTTTGAGGGTTTTACTAATGCTTATAATGAATGTTCGGTGCAATTTGCAAACGTCACATACATACATATAAAAAAATAATCGTATAAAAAGATTGAACTGTAATTATAGTTATTTACTTGGCGCGACAAAGCAAAGTTCCAAATGAATGTTAAAATGTTCATACCTTTTCGCTCTGTGCTTGAAGGTGTTTGTTTCACAAAATTATTTTATGTTTTATTTTTAACAAAAGAAACTTATTTAAGAAGCTTATTTAAACTTTCTTTTAAATTTTATAAAATAATTACAATTATTAATAAGTTATGTTTGAAATAACAAAAAAATTTATTTTTCGGACGCATCGATTAAACCGGTTGAAATTAAACAAGGAAATGTTTTGGTAGCATGCCTGAATAAAACACAAATGAGAATCTTATCAAGAAGTTTAAAATCTGTTAAGATTCTCTGAGGGGCAATGTAATCACCACCACCAGAATATTAACGCGTTCAATTTTTTTTGAAAAAGGAAAAGTGGCAAGTTTTATGACCCATGTATAAATTAAAATGTAAATGTAGTCATGAAACATACAGGCGTTGCCTTACTTTGTTTGGATAATATAACAGTGATATCTTCAACCCTGTTTCGTATATATGAACCTTTGTATAATGACATTACGAGTAACATTTAAGCTCATGATTCTAGGGGTCTGGGTGCGAATCCCATAGCGCCCAGGAATTTCGGGTTGTTCTATTGAAAACAGATTAGATTACTCACTGTAAACAGACTGAGATGCTGCAATGTGTGATATATATTTCACTCAGTGGTTAGAACCTTACCTAAGATTGAAATGAAGCAGATAAGTTTCTCCATTTTCCCGTTTACCAACAAGAAGTTTACAGAAATTATTGCCAAACATGATTTTAGAAATAATGGTATATGGTATGAATAAAGGAGATATTTAACGCTAAATAAAACATATGGGTCGTCATAGCTACATATATTTACTGTACTATTGAATAATTTCGCAATAGAAACGCTAACGAAAAATAACCAGATAGAGAAAATTACATAATGCTCGTATTTATTTCCTTGGTGAAAACTTAACACATTTTCACACGGAAAAAAATAGATTATTTTCTAAAAAGGAATTCGATCTGTCATGTTAATCAAATAAATGTAAAATCTGTGTTGAAAAAAAATCTGTAAATAGGCAACACAATTAGATACAATTTTTCAATTTGCCTTTTTTCACGTTTCAACTACAAATATACTGTAAGTGTAAGTTCTGAAATCCAGCTATAAAAGTCAAGCTAAAATTAACTATTTTTTTTTCAAATTTAAAAAAAATAATGCTAAAAGTTCTAGTTGATTTTTTGAGTTGCGAACATGAAAATATTGAAATATTTTTAAGCTTTCGTTGTAATTCGAAGTTTTGCATATTACGATCAGGTGCAACTATTGAATGTAAAAAATAAAAAATAGTACTTCATTTGTTTAAAGATCAACAATTTTGCAAAGGTTATAACAAAACAAACATTAGGTATCAAAGAAACTGTGACTTATACAAAATATCGTGTAGTCTAAAATGAAGCATTTACCACATATATACTGAATATGCCTCGGGTTACATGAGCAAATGCAGTTGCCATGCAACGTATACTACCACAGTTATTGCATATGAACAAAGTTGTACTGCTACTGAACTGAAAAATTATAGCAGTTCAGGTGAAAGCTGAGTGATGTAGCTTTGCATCTCAGTCTTTAAAAAATAATGAAAAAGAGCGATCTTTTAAAATTATTATATTTACGCTTCCATTTACGTTTTTGACAAGTGTACTTGCATGTTAAAAGAAAATACGGCAAGATCATTATTCTCAGCTATAAAGAATAGAATTGCAATGAAGGGGAGGCTTTCATGGCAATGTACTTTCTCTGGTAACCAGGGGGTAGGTCTTCATTTTGAGTACATACTACTTGCATAGCTATAGGATACCATTGAAGAATAAATTCAATAAAACTAACTTTAACTTTCTAAACATATTTGGCGTAATTCGGTAAAACAATGCTCAACTCATCTTAGAAAAGCATATAGCAGGCAGGAAGGAGCCACTGCAAGAAATACAATGAACAGAATAACTGATAAATAAATAAAAACTAATGCCATTCAAGATAGATTTAAATACGACAAATGTAATCTTCGATAAGCGCACATTCTACTGACATTTCAGAAATATAAAATCAAGCTCCCGTCAGTCGTCATAAAGGAAGTAATAACAAACAAACATCTTTATTAGGTTTAACAAACTTCGACTACGCTTTGCCTAAATATAAAATTAGCGGTCCTGTACCTGACGTATCTTTGGTTCTGAATCATTTTACATTCAAGTGAATAGTTGTCAGCTAAAGAAAGCGATCGCATTGGGCGTATATCAACGCTATAAAAATCGTCAGTATTAAAAATTGAAGGAATATAGTTGATCCACAAGACAGTAAGCGTTGTATATTACACTTGAAATTACGAGCTACCAGCGAAACAACAGGCTTTACAATGAAAAAGTAGAAAATTCAATATCATGTTGTTTTACAAAGAGGAAATTGTTATTGGGATTCATGCCAATAGGTCACACAATTCAATAAGATTATAATTATGATATCAAAGTTATCAAATCACTAGGTCTGTTCGCGTACTCATTTCTGGGACAATGCACTACAATGCATTTGCGCGAACTTACACATTTTCCGTTCGTTTACCGCGCAAGAAAATTCCACGAGTTTTGTAGAGCTTCCCCTCTTTCATGACTTTACCTGAAGTTTTTAGTTACTGCACCATTATTGTAAGGAAAATTGACAGATGTCATGAAAAAATTCAATTTTTTAATTTTCTTAAAAGTTTTTAAAACACAATCAAAATGTGTGAATGAAGATGGATTGACTATTCAATGTTCTGCTGGGACTTTTGCAAAGTGCAATAAGGTAAAAAATAAAATTCAAACAGTACTTAATTCGCAAACAATATTCCACACTTCTTCTTCTTATTTTTCACGAAGTTGCAAGAAAAGCGTTCGCGTACTTTTTCATGCTTTTTACATTCTTCCCCCACCACACGACTAAGTTTTTACCGAGAAACTTTTTGCACAAGCAGTACGCGAACTGACCAATTGAAGGTGCTGAATCATTTGTTTATTCAACCGCAGGCTAAAGAGAACGCAATAGTGGTCATACACAAATTCTATGGCATTCACCAATAATGGAGTCATTATGCTCACAACAGATAATTGAATTTAAAGCGAGTGGAATTATGTAATTCGCATGTCGGAGTAATTATAGCCTTTGCCAAGAAACGGAAGAACCCCTCGGTCTGCCCAGATTTCCCACCAGGAATTTAAAATAGATTAAATCAAATTTAAAAAAGAAGAAAAAGATTAAGTTAGGACAAAATCTCAGAATGCTTAAGACCTTACAGAAGAGGAATTCCAAAAATGTTGTTAAAAATAGCTGTGGCTCATGAACAACTGATGTTTGAGGGAGACAACATTAGCTTGTTATTGTTTTTGTGGCAATCTTACAGCTATAGGCACTTAAATCGGAAATACAGTCCGTTTTACTCTCGACTGTCAATTACGTGGTGTACTTTTGAGAATGCATTCTAACATATGTATAAATAGAGAATGCAACGACTTTCATAGCTGCAGCACTGATTTATAACAATGGACTGAGCGAATTGCTATTTCATGTGGCATAAATATCGTGTTTCTGTATATCAGGGTTTGAGCACGCTTTGAAACGTTTACTACATTTAACTACATAAAAAACATTTAAAACTCAACCAATCAGATGAAATTTTACATCCGAAATCAAATTAAATTAAAAAAATATCTTTCTTGTGTTCAAGTGATATTTTAATCGCTTATAAGCACTCTTATAAGAAATTAAGCTCATTCAAACTTTAATTTTCAAACGGTTATTTTTACCTGAATCCTTGGAATGGGTAACAGCAAAGGACATCTATTAGACCTTCTTTGGTAAGAGACACGGAGCATGGTAAACATTAGCTTTAACTTATTCTTCCTGCGGTGATTGCATTGCAGTGAATATAAAAGCATCAAATAATGTTGGTAGCTCCAACTCTGGCATAGCGCGAAAGAGAAAACTATAAAGCTTGTGCCATTCTTTCCTTTAGGAAAATGACAATATGCTCATTCCATTGTTATAAGTCAGTAAGCTGCAGGGAATTTATAGTTTTCAAAATGTGAAGCAAGAGACCAATTGGCGATAACTTTTTTATTTCTTCATAAATTTCACGTTATCTTTTGTGTCCAAATACTTGTTATTGTTAGAAATTATTTGTTAAAAAAAGGAAATGATGTTATGATCGCAGTATCCCGAAAATTTTGCAATTGCTAGGCAACAGGTAAAAATTTACACTTTCTTATGCGGGTTATCTATCTCTGTGGTCTTAGGGAGCTAATTAAAGCTAAATGCTACTTTATGTACAGCTTAAAACCAAAGTGGACCAACACTTTTTTCAATAGTTTCTATTACGTCGGGCCTATCCATTTCTTTGAACACCGTCACTAATTCTATAATCGCCTTAGAGCTCCTATGCCGACATTCCCATAGATTAAGTATTTGTTCTGAGGGTGAAGATTTAGTAGCAAAATACGCAATATAGCGGTCGACATGCAATAAGTTGGCGAACAATCTCCAATCATTCCCATCCGCTCTTGGTGGATCTAATGAGGTGCAAATTAATTTCTTCGTATTTCTTGGTAGTCGAAGCTCTGAATGAACATCGCTAACATACGCAGCCCCATCTTTTTCCACAATTGAAGTTTTCTTCTTCTCTTGCACAGCCTTAGTCACGGGGTTTGATGTTTCTAAAACAGCATGGGGGATTACAAACATGTAAGAATCCACTATATCTTCGGATTGTGAATAATTTATCTCTAGTTTTAGTCCAATGCAAGGCTGGTCAGTTCTCTGTAAACTAAATTCACAGTGTAAAATGGAATTACTATTGAGCATATGGTGGTATGGTATCGTTTGGGCATCAGACCCACTGGCTGGTTGCCATTCACCCACACAATTTAGTTGGATGTTAAAGTCACAGTTATTTATATGGAAAACGAACGTTGCACTTTCACCCATATACGTTCCTCCTAGCTGAGATTCAACACGAGCACACATATCTTTGCAGTTAGGAAAATCATCAACCACATACACTCTCAAACTGCAAGTAGCACTAGCTGGTGCTACCTGACCAAATACAATAAGTTTCATTTTTTTTGTCGCATCACTATATTGCTGACATGGTTCTCCTAAAATAACGTATCTGCCCAGTTGTTCAGTCATAATATAAGCAAATTCATCATCTACTTGTACAAATACCGGTGTATTAATTGTCTCTTCGCCAACTGTTGCCACCTTCTTCCATTTAACGTTTGATTCCTGAATGAAGCAGTCTGAGTGAAATATGCTGATATTCCATGAATTTGGCTGAACCATGCAATGCGGAATCTTAAGAACTACTGGCTTGTGAAATGTTAAATCTACAGGGCCACAGTAAACAACTGGACTGAGGTATGTCGAAGAGTCTGATGTAATTATTCGTGAACATTCATCACTGAGTATTGATAAAGATACAGTGTGCTTTAGGTTCTTTCCCACAGCCATGTCAGGAACGTACATTATCGTAGCGCCATTATACAGTTTTAGAAAGCCTCCAATGCTGGTCATAACTTCTCGTGTTGTACTCAGCTTACACATACCCTTCGGCGGCATTGGTAAAGTTGGTGGCTCGGAAGCAATATCGTACGTGGAATCAGCTAGAAGAAACCTCTTGAGCGTAAAACTTTTAATGACTCTCATACTTACATGTGCTTGTAGATGTATCTGCAGTGTCGTATGAATATTTTGCACTAAGTCCATCAATTGGAGTAGTGTACCTGAAATTTAAAGGAGGTATATAAGTTATTGCGGTTAAAAGTTTAAAGTTCATACTATAATATTTGTAGAAATAGAATCCAACTGGGAAAAGTAAATTCTAAGATTATATGCTATAAATCTAAAATATTTTCGACCAGTGTCATTACTATTTAACTTAGGCAAGCTTAGGTTTACATATTCTATAATGGAGGACTGATAATTTGTTCGCGCCATTCGTGTCTGGTATAGTTTACCAGTTTATGGACAATTTGTGAGCTGGACTGATAGATTTAGGAAGTTAAGAGTTACACTGCTACTGACTGAAAACTCTTCAGTTTTATTAGGGGTAATCCTGACACTTTAATTTAGAAGATATAGTTTTTGTAATTATTAGTTTATAATTTTAAAATTATTTTCCTTTAATTTCCTATATTTTTTTTTATATATATTAGATTAAGTTTGTAATGCCCGATTTTACAATGTCGATTTAATCTTTCGCTCAATTTAACCTGAGCAGTAAGTTTAAGTTGTTCTCAAATCAAAACTGCTTCACAATTTGTTTTTTGTACTCAGCTCGGCTAAACTAATTTCACTAGATTTTTGCAGAAAACTTTCAAAAAGAATGACATTTCTCTCGCTTATGCCCTGAGCTGTGTTCTAAGTTCAAGTTAATTTTAAACTAATGTCGAATTCTTTTCAACGAGTTCTACACCGGTACAGTGCAGCTGTACGTGTTTTTGTTATTGTAATGCAATAAAATCAGTTGAGCAAAAGCTTAACCTGAGCGAAAGCTTAAATCGACATTGTGAAACTGTGTATTAGTAAGTTAGCTTATCCACCGTTTTAGTACTCAAATGAATTTGAATTGAAAATTGAATATTGAATTTGAAATATATTTAAAGAAAAAAGTATATTAGACCGCAAATCATTATTCAATCAATCAATCAATCAATCAAAGTTAGGTAAAAATATATCAATAAAAAAAAGTCAAATATGTAGCAATTTCTGACCCTGGACATAGATATCATATCAAAATAGAAAAAAATTCCACCAAGAAGATAAATTGTGTTCATCAATCTTCATGTCTATTCTAATAGAAAGTAATGTCCATGAAAATTATAGCTACAATATCCATGTACATTATTTCCGTGAGCATTACATATTTCACTTAACTCAACAACAATTATTGAATCATCAGGCAAGGCACTCAATTGTCGGTTTAATAAATGCCAGATGCGTTTTCTAAATACCTTAGTGAAGTTTTAATGCAAGTCTGATTTCTGCAGTGCTTTTTCGTATATATAATTAGAACGGTTCATCGGACAGTACAAATGATTATAACCAATTTCATATGATTTCATATTCTGAATAGATTTTCAGTAAAATAAAAACGGATTGATCGCTTTTACCGTATACCTAAAAGCCCTAAATTTTTATATGGCAACACTAAGAAGGGGTTGCCCGATTTAGTCTATTTTTGAAAATTTATTTACTATTGCTATGAAAGCACCTCGTACCATCATACCATCGTATCAGCTCTCTAGAAGTGTTTTCAAGCAGTGTCCTAATAATGGAAATTGTATCTAAAGCCCCTTGAAGGAGTTACCCGATTTATCCCATTTTCGAACATAAATTCCCTTTTCTAAAAGCCCATGTGCAAAATTTCAGTTCTGTAACTGTACGCGCTCTCGAGTTATCGTGCGGACAAGCAGACAGACAGACGGACATGCCAAAATCAAAATAACTTGTATTATTATGCGTGGTGTTCAATCCATTTTGCTCTACCATCATTATTTGCATGTGTTAACAACGGGATGACACACTTAGATTTCATCTAGGGTATAAAAAATAATCCATTCTATATTTAAAGTGACTTCACTAACATTCTGAAATTAAAAAGTCACACCATCGCGGTCATTGAAACGCGAAAGAGAAATGACATTCACGCTGGAGCCAAGTTCAACATATATGTGTGTTGCAACCAGGGGCGCAGCGAGAGGGGGGGGGGACCGGTCCCCCTCTAGAATGTCAGTTTCTGAACATAATTTACAAGTTACGTATAAAATGTGGTCTGTATATTATTACAAAGTCGGATAAAATAAAGTAAAACCTTTTAATCTACAATAGCAGTCCTCAAGTGCTCAGATGGGTGCAGGACGCGACCTTAGAGCCCTATTTTTCCGACTCGTTAGGACTTGGGACACCTTATCAAAAAGGGGATTTTATTGTTTGCTTTAAAATATCGAATATTAAGACAATTCTAGAGATATTACGTCTAGTTTCCAGCGTCTGCAAGGATATCAAATTCAAACGGTCCACATAGTCAGGCAAAATTAAAGGATTATCTCAAGGAAGGCCACGGAGTGCAAATAGGAGGAATCTGCGTTGAACAGCTTCGATGCAATTTATCTGCTCTTGGTAGTAAGGAGACCAGACAGGGCTAGCAGCATATTCCAGTATCGATCTAAGAAAAGTGCAGTAAAGAAGTTTTGTAATATAAGTGTCGTAAATTCTTTACACCATCTCTTAACAAAACCTAAAATCGAACTAGCCATACTAATTATGTAAATTATCTAAAGAAAGGCGAGAATTGAGGATCACACCCAAATTTTTTGATTTTTCGAGCCTAGATAATGAACTTCCTTCTAAAACATAATTGAAGTGAATTGGGGACCTTTTGTGACCGAAAGTCATAATTATGTATTTATTAAAATTTAGAAGAAGACAATTTATTGGAACACTACTTATGAAAAGTGGCTAAGTCATCGTACTTCCACTCTTTCACAAACCTCTTTCCACGTTAGCGTTAGCTACAGCTCGGGCGTGAGTAGAAAGATGGCGGGAAGAAATCAAAGGAATGAATAACGTAAGCTGGCAAACAACTTCCTTTATATAATGAATAAAAAAATTGCGAAAACAATGCAATGAAGAGTGAACATTCTGCCCTCATGATGCAAGAAAAATAGAGCATGAAGAAGAGTTTTGCTAAGCATCTGCATTGCCAAACAAGTTGCAAAATGGTCGCGCGTCCTCTGAAATTAGAAGCGTAGTGTTTTTGATATAATGCAATACGCCAGAGGGCAGATTTTTAGGATACTACCAACGAAATATAATAAGATCACATAAAGACATACGATAATATCTGAAAATTATTTCTGAAAATTCCTTCAATATAGGTTGTCTCAAATGAGAAATCCCAGGTGAAATACCTTCCGCTGTTTAGTGGATCCACAGAAAAGTTCTTCCTTTTTTTTGCTTTTTTGAAAGTTTTCCTATAAAAATAGGACATTATTTGGAACATTCATTGAGCGCGTTCATTGCAACCGAAATAGAGACTTTTTTTCGACTACGGACTACCAAAAACTATTTTGCTTTTACTCTGTCGAATTTTGACAGTTAACGACTTCGCTTGACTACAACTATCGTTCATTCCGCACTTTCAATGTACCAAATAGTCGACTACATTTGACTACGGTCAGGAGGATAGTCGAGCGTAGTCGATTTGACACAACTACACTACGGCAACGGCTACGCTACTAAAGTGGCAGTGAATGAGATCATTTTGATAAAAAATTAAAATCAAGCTAAATAGTTAATAGGAAAAACATCATAATTTTCCGTTATGCGAATAAAGTTACGCTCGTTTTACAACGAGTTTTTCATCATGGTGCGCGGTCATTTTGAAGCTCGTGTAATATTGGCCTTAAGGATATGCAATTTTTAACACGACTCTTGAAAAAATTGTACACCTTCCTACCAAAATGTGTAAGATCGAGCAAAGCTATTGTGGGGTTGGCATGACAGAATTTGATGTTTGTCTTTAATTGTATACAGGTAAGAACGTGTTAATCTGAAAGTTTGAAAATTTGTACACGGCTTTTATAACAATCGTAAATCTAAATTAGAAAATGAGTATTAATGTTGTTGCCATATAAATATTCAAAATTTTCATATATGCGTTATACTGAGAAAACAATCAGCCACACTTATTTCTGATTTACTGAAGAATTTTTCATAATATAACAACCCACAGTATACAGCCAGACAAGGTATGACTGTCCCGATCCATAGATTCACCATTTTGTGTTGTGTGACGCAATGTGAATATAATTATTATAAGAGAAAAATTAAGTTTCAATATGTTTGTGAATTTGTTCTACTAGATCCATTAAAAATTTTAAAATAGGGGCAATTTTATTTTCAACATAAAGATAAATTGAATTTGTCAGTTTAAATCTCCCGTAGGGGAAATCAGGTTGGTATTAAAACGTAGTGCTGAAAGTTTCCTCGTTAAAAAAATGCAAAATAAGAATAGAGTACCGCTGATTTCCACTATTGATTGATTATATGGAATACTCGCATTATTTCTAGAGTGAAATAAGAAATTGACAATGCTACTTTGTCTGCTACTACTGGTAATCATCCAATCTTCTTACCAAATACAACGTGGATAAACATTTGATATCACTTAAATTTATCAATTGTGCTCAAAGCAGGTGTGTGCATACAGCGAGAGGGTCACGGGGGGCCATGGCCCCCCCCCTCAAGGCCCGCCTCACGGTGAATTGAAATATGAGATACAATGTGGTGCTGAAATGTGGAGCGAGAGATGTGAAAGTTTAACTGGACGAGTTTCATATTGTACGGGCACAATGTCTAGCTGACGCCAGCGTTTAATGCTTGTGCTGGAGCGAACTTTTCTCAATTTTTAACCTTAGCGCTGCTGTGTCAACAGAGCTAATCTGCGAGGCGGCTGGGCATTTGTTTGTCTTCTTATGACTAGTAATAGTGGGTACAAGGGCCAATCTACATCGAGAGCTACACGCTGCAAGATTCAAGCTACAAATATCAGTTTGCAGATATTGCGTACCGTAGAAACTGCTGCTTAGAAAGCTTCAAGCTACATAGTGTAGCTAGCAATATATGAAGCTGTAGTTGATTTTAGGTAAATTTCTAATTTTGTAACTGTAGCTGCAATTACACCAGTTGTATGATAATACAGTAAAACTCATGTTTCATATCAAAAACATTCTGTGGTTACGGATAAAGAGCACGTATAATGGAAAAAATAATTAATTTTATGCAAGGAAATACGATATAATGACACTAAAAAATATGAAAGAAAATTTCATTTTATTCATGTAAAGTTATCAGTACGAATGTGCGCTTCATGAAGCTGAAATAGAGCTTCGTGTAGCTTGTAATGTGTACCTCTGGATGGAGATTGGACCTATTAGTCATTCGCCGTAGCTCTTCGTCTTGTGTTCGAATTTTTTAGAAATTTCTTGGGTTTTTATATAGTGACGAAAGGTTATTTCATACCTATCACAGGATTGATAAATAATTTTAGAATACATATATTTATTTGAGTGTTTGATTATTTAGAAAAAAGCATGTGATGAGTTTAATTTCTTATAATCGATTAAAATATCACTTGGGCACAAGAAAATATATTTTTTTAATTAAATTCGATTTACGGGTGTAAAATTTCATCTGATTGGTTGAGTTTTACATGTTTTTTATGTAATCGTGCTCTTACGGTGATAAGAAGATGTGTACTAGAGAGCAGCGCGCCTTACCAAGCTCCAGTGAAATTTGATTGTTATAAATTTAATTACGCTTAGTTCAGTCTAAAAATCATTTTGAAGAGTAGCTTATTGCTTAATTTATTGCAGTTATTGGAATTTTCGACAAGTTTCTTCTATAGTTTCTGAGATTTTGTTAATTTATTTTTGACATGTCATATTCAAGATTCCACTACACACGTATAATCATGCCCCCAAAACGTGCATTTGGTGCAGCTGCAGCTGCTGGCTTAGCGACAGAAGACACCGTGACATCTCCATCACCTGCAAGTGTTCCTGTCTCCATTAAGGCTGAAATTTTCACATTTAATATTCAAATGGAAAAAACAATCTCCTCATTAAAATCATCATTTGATAGCGAAATACAAAATGTGACACAGAGCATTAAATTAAATATTGGTAATTTGGAGTCCCATTTATTAAAAGTGATTGATGTAAAGTTCAATGAATTAAAACAAAGCTTAGTGGATTTGCAGTCTAATCTGTGCACTATGAATAATCGCCTTGATTCTGTCGAGCGTTATCAAAAAGCTTCTGATGTAATTGTTAGTGCAGTTCCAGCTCTGAAAGAAGAAAGCCTCCCAGTGCTTTTCACCGCACTCTGTAAATCACTTGGATTAAATAGTCCTCTGTCACCAGCGCAAATATTTCGCTCAAAAAGTATTAGTGCTAAGACCGACGAGTCTTCTATAATTATTAAATTTTTGTCTGCAGGACAAAAACATGCTGCTTAGTGCTGTCAGGAAAACGACCAAAACTCGTCGTGCCTCCAATGAGCGAGCATCATCTTTAAATTTATCAGATGTTGGCATTAAAGAGCATGATAATACTAAACCGTTTTATATTAATGATAGCCTAACTGCTAAAAATTATGCGATTCTTCGCAAAGCTCTTGAGCTTAAACGTAAAAGATGCATTGCCGCTGTTTACACTCGTTGTAAGGTTCTTATTCATCGGAATGTCAATGATAAAGCTGAACTTATATCTAATTTGGATGGACTTCCCGCTGGAGTTTGAGTTGCATGATATTTAGATTGGCTTCTTTAATATGCAATATTATGCTTGGAGTTATTGTTATCTTTTTAAGTTTTACTTTTTTATTTTATACTTTTTCTTTTGTTTGAACCATTTCTTTTTACTTAATTTGTTTACTTGTAGATTTTTGTTTGTTTACATTAATGATGCTGAGTGGTTTTACTGGATCTATGACTGTTTTGATCGGTTGAAGTCTTTCCTTGATCGGGAGAGTGTGCATGTCGGACTATTCTATTTGAATTTGTATTATGATGATTGTATGAACGAGGCAGGAAAGCTGCGCATGTTATTAAATATTTTGAGCAAACAGGCTAACGGACTTAAATTTTGTCATTTAAATGCCAGAAGTATCTTACCAAAGATCGACGAATGCCGTGAAATGTTTTGCGATTCCACACTCGATATTGATCTTATGTCCGAAACATGGCTTAAACCAGATGTTTTTGATTCCCAAATTAGCCCACCAGATCGTAGAATTTTTCGAAAGGATCGCATTGGGCGCCGTGGTGGTGGTGGTGTGGCGATTTTTGTTAGTAAGTCCGCAAGTTTATATTGAGTAGCGGGAGTGACTTGCGACTTGAGTATTTATTTTGTGAAGTTGTCTGTGGAGTGGATAAATGTTTAGTTGGAGCAGTCTACAAACCACCCGATGTCATCTCTCTTGAGGCCTTTATTTCTGACCTATCTCATTTAGCTCCACAGTATCAACATGTGGTTATTGGTGGTGACTTTAACTTAATTTTTCTTATTCCTTCTAGTCAGACCAACACATTTCAGCTTTCAATTGATGCCGTGTAAATCAACAACCTACTCATTTTTCAAGCAGTTCATCTTCCCTACTTGATATTTTTCTTACGTCCAATCTTGCTTCTGTTTTATTTTGTAATCAGGTATCACTTCCAGGTATATCGGATCCTGATCTTATTATGATTACGTATGATTTAATTCCAGATAAAGTTTATTCACCAAACTCGTTTTCATTTTTCGCCTATGGTTTGATTGATCTTCAAGCTTTTGACTTCGAAGCTCGAATGTTTCCCTGGGATGCTGTTTACTATATGACTGATGTTAATGATCAAATTGATTACCTAAATAATTCATTAAATTATTTTCATGATAAATATATTCCTCTCATTACAAAGAATATTGTAAACCCGCAATACCCTTGGTTTAATTCCCGCATCAGACAATTAATGGCGGCTAGGGATTTTGCATTTGCGAAGTGGAAGCGATTTAGGATTCATGAATTTTGGGAGGACTATCGAATCCTTCGTAATAGGGCAAGTTGTGCTATACGCCTTGCTAAGAAGAAGTACTATTCATCAAAGCTCAAAGTTAGTTTGCCGTCTAAAGTTCTATGGAAGAATCTTAAAGCCTTTGGTATCAAAGCTAAAAATGATTATAATACGATACCAGATACGGATGAGCTTAATAAGATGTTTACATCGTTCACTAATTCCTTGAATTCTTCGAATTTTTCTCCTTTAAACTCTTCTTCCACTTTTACTCCTTTAAACTATTTCTTAATTCAATCCATCCACAGTTTCTCATCTTTTAGTTTTTCTGGGGTATATCCTGACGAAGTGCTTGATACCTTTTTTCATGTAAAATCTATGGCCACAGGAATTGATGGAATATCTCTTAGATTCATAAAAATTTGTTTACCTTACATTCTCGTCCCCTTAACTCATATCTTCAACCTATGTCTCACGACTTCGCGTTTCCCTAATTCCTGGAAAAAATCGAAGATCATCGCTCTACCTAAAACTACAGGTGTTAATCCCTGTGAATATCATCCAATTAGTATATTGCCAATCCTATCAAAAGTCTGTGAAAAGTTAATTTCGGTCCAAATCTCTAAATATTGACATGAACACGGTCTTGTTCATGAACATCAATCTGGCTTTCGCCCTGGTCACAGTTGGTCGACAGCGCTAAAGTGTCTCTGAAGATATTCGACGGGCAATTGATGCCGACTTTTCCAAATCGTTTGATGTAGTCGATCACAATCATCTTTGTAAGAAGTTAATTACAAAATTAAATTTTTTAGCGTCTGCAATACATTTGATTTTCAATTATCTTACTGATAGATTTCAGAGTGTTTTCTGCAATGGTTCTTCTTCGTCTCTTCTGCGAGTTGGTTCTGGTGTGCCCCAAGGATCGATTCTAGGCCCTTTACTTTTCTCGTTGTTCATTAATGATATCTTCGAGTGTGTTACACATAGCAGGCTTCACTTATATGCTGATGATGCTCAGCTATAGCTGTCAAGGCCGCTTGGTCTTATTGAAGATGGCACTATTTGCATTAATGACGACTTACTAAGTATTCTTCGTTGGACTGTGGTCAATGCCCTGAAGCTTAATGCCAGTAAATCTAACTGTTTGTTAATTAGCTGAACCAATACTGACACTACTGGCTTCTCTCCTGTCATGATCGGAGAGGAAATTATTCCTTTTGCAGAGACTGCTCGCAATCTTGGAGTTATATTTAACAATATTCTAACCTGGGATAATCATATCTCGGCTGTAATTCGTAAAGTCTATGGTTCTTTACGCTCTCTGTGGGCCTCCAGTCACTTTACACCTACTGCAACAAGATTATTCTTATGCCGATCTCTCCTTGTCCTTGTGCTCATCTTTGTGTGAAGTGTATGGCCATCTTGATTACAATAATTCACATAAACTTCAGATGGCTTTTAATGCTATGATCAGATACATATTTAATCTGCGTAGATTTGCCATGTGTCGCCCTTTAGTAACTCTGTATTTGGTTGTGGCCTTTTCTGCTATTTGGATTATCGGTGTCTTGTTGTCCTGGTCAAGTTAATGAAATTTCGCTGTCCAGCATACTTGTTTCGCATTCTCAATTTCGGAAATTCTAACAGAAATAGCAATTTAATATTGCCTAGATTTTCCTACTTAACTTCCCGCGCCTGTTTTTCGTTCATACAGTCAAGTTTTGGAACTAATTACCTGCTTCTATTAAGCGATCCGTCTGAGCTGGCTCGCTCTCCTCGATCAGACGACTCATTATGGAACATCTTAGGTCTTCAGAATTAAGATCATTTTAAGTATCTGATTTTGTTTATGTTCGGTCTAGTCACTCAGCAGTTTAACTGAGATTTAGTGGTGTAGTATGGATCAGTAATGTTATGCACTATTTTGTAAAAACTTTATCTGAATCTGAATTATGTACTTAACTCTAGTTATATGCTTTTCCTTTGTATTATACAGACCAATGCAATGTATTTAAAGTAGCTTTAAACCTCTCTATTCCATAGGCACTTGTATTATTTTATTTTGGTTTTTCTAAACATGTACCTACTAAAAGATCTTGTATCTTACTGGTGCATTGCCATGAGTATATATGTATAGTGTTGTAGTTATATATACATATATATATATATATAATAAATTGAATTGAATTGAAATTGAATTGAATAAGTAGTATACAGAAACACAATATTTTTTTTTGTGCCACATGAAATAGCAAATTGCTCAGTCCATTGTTATAAGTCAGTGGTCGATAATTATGAGCGTTTTTTTAGAAATTTACTGGATATTTTTTCCTTAGAATTGTTATGCAGTGTGTGAAGGCCGATAACGGCACACATAGTATCTGAAAATAACTCCAGTTGGCCACCAGACTGAACAAATATTCTGACCAAACATTTCTTGAAATTTCTAAGAAGAATGCTTGTTGCTCATCTACGCGCCTACGCTCATAAGAAAGTTAGTAGCCGAAGCACTCGTTGTCGGCGTCCAATAATGCATAACAATTCTAAGGAAAAAATTTCCACTAAATTTCTGAGAATAAATAGCGGCCTTCCCTCTACATCAGGGGCCGAATTCTATAAATAACACGGAAAATTTGGGAATTTGGGAGATGAGAATTCCGTTTTCTTAGAATTCCTAATTCCCTAATTCTCCATTCCCAATTCACTAACATGGTTGGAGAATTAGGGAAACCGTAACCGCTGGAACAGAATGAACGGATCAATGTCGGATGGAAATGTCACGCAAAAGTTGAATGCATTTGAAATACATTAATGCGCACACAGTGGACGCAGTTACCGCATTTGCCGCTAGAAAGTTGGTCAACTTTCAACTTTTACGCAAGTGGCGGATTGAAAATTTTTGACAGCTGAAGGAAACGTTTGCTTTGAATGAAATTTGTAATGTAAAATTAATTATTGAGCTGCGGGATGTTTCAAATGTTACTCTTATTATTCGCACAAGTATTAACAATATAAAAATATCCACAAGCACAATATTGAAAATATTAAAATTGCATTAAATTGTCATTAAACGCAGTCGCGGCAATTTCGTTCTGGGCAGCACTTTATTTCTTGCGTTTTTTTACAGTTAGCTGCGTGTTTACTCCGGCATTGATCCGTTCATTCTGTTCCGCCACAAGAAATGTGAAAAAGTGCGAATCGCGTGGGACGATTAAGGGTATCACTTTTGTTGTAGAGGGTTGGATTTTTTTCATATTTGAGGTACATCTGTGTATTACCTTCTACTGTCGAAATAAATTGATATTTCTTTTTTGTAGGGGTAGTTTTTGAGGGATGTAGGAGGGTAAGTTTTCTCGAGTTTTTCCGGGATAACGAGAGAATGGAAAGGAAAAGTAGAATGTATGTGATATAAAAAAAAATGGGTGGTCAGGGCGAACAAGATAGCTGGAGGAAATGTGGCGGGGAGAGTGCGGGGTAGAAATGGGACTGATTAAAGTAAATTTAAAAAATATATAAAGACAATATCAGGAGCTGCAATAATTCGCAAGGGTAAGCTCAGGATCTGTAAGCCCAATAAAAAAAAAAGAATTCACTTTGGTAATTAGGTATGCATGGGTATTATAGGCTATATCTTATTTCGATTAACGGTTATTTGCAGATATGAGCGGGCTCGGTGGTAAATTTTGTTGTCGCGATATTCACGGACGCCTAACTTTGTGTGGGGGGCTGTAGAGTATTGGGGTTTTTACTCATGGATTAAGGTTTTAGCGTACAAAAATATAGGTGAACAATTTTGGGGGTTGGGGGTCGGACCACCCCTCATAGGGGGTTGTCCAAACTACGTCATATTTGGTACCAAATTAAAGAGGGAGGAGTGTTGTAGTTTGTCTTTGAATGTTTTAACGTGATAGTTGACTTTTGACCGCCGAAAAACGGTTTTTTTTGCACTAGGGTCACACTCCAGTTTCCATATTTTGCAAATATTTCTTCCGTTCGGTTCTTTGTTTCACATCTATTAGTACTCCGTTGTGAACATTTTTGTCATGGGAAGTCAATTTCCAGGACTTACCAGTTCTTCGCAATGATGATATGAAAGTATGTCAATTTTTGTACCAAAAACGGCCAATTTTTCACCTTAAAAAGGACTGCTACATTTCTAAAACTTTATCAGATTCAAAAATCAATTACATATTTAATTAGTGGACAAAATGTAGATGCGATTTCATCCTACACACAAGCTTTACCGTGTATATATAAAACTTGTACAGCATCTCTTCTGTACTGGACGACGACCAAATTGATCATCCACATTCCTCTGTAAGTATTGCATGGTTTTCCATAATTTGTTTTTGAAAATATAACCAGGATATAGGATAGACAGCCTACTATGCTCTTACGGCTTATCCCGTGAACCTTGTCAATACTTCAGTTGCAGAATTTTTAGCGACTGAGCGTGAACAAAACAGTTCAAAATGGTGCAAGTGATGCTATCTGACATTATATCAAGGAAGCATATTCGCAATCACTATATAGTTCTATGCACAAGGATATTACATATGTTGCAGATGAAAATGCTGGTAGGTAAATATGTCTCTCTGAAAATATTGATTTAAAAATGTAGCACGTGATGAGTCTGGGGATCGAGATTAAGATAGTTTGAATACAATGTATCTTCTTTAAATTTGAGCTATTAATTATGCAGACCTTTACCTGTTACTTGAACTAATGTTCTTGTCATTAAAACCGCAGCAAATTCACAACTATATAAGGGCAATACTATGACATAAAGTTTTATTTCTAGTTTTATATTAAAGTGAATAGATAAGAAAAATGTGTTGCGAATGTTGTTTGTGTGAATAAAAATTGTATAAATTATAGAAATGTATATCTTATTATTATTATATTATATCTGTTATATTATAGTAGTTCCAAAATATTGTGAAGACAATTTCATTTTTAATCCACATCTACGAGCTTAATAGAATCAGTACCACCGAGCGAGAAAGATGTCAAATGTGATTCCTGAAATCGCCATTATAAATAATAGTTTGAGGTTTCTCAGCAGCTCACACATAATACGAGAAAGGTTTCTGAGTAATAGTTATAGAAAAAGGAAATGTGTCGAATTATCTTCAAAATTCTAAGAAAATGTGTTTAATTTCCCTGCTTCTGAAGAAGAGTATGAAATACTGGGGAAATCATTGAGCAACTTAAGGCGAAATTTTGAAAAGCCGAAATATATAAGGGACACTATCATATACTATAAAACCACACTTGATCTCCGAAGTACGAATACATATATCAAAACCTTAAAATTCACATCAACCCGTGGCCGTGCTTAATAGTGAATTGCCTTGCCCCAGTCATCCATGAAAAACTTCCTCCACATACCTCAATATTCTGCCTGTCTTTTTGTATTAAGGAAAGGACATAATAATTACAGCACACCATCACCGTACCTATCCTTATTGGGCCATCCCAGACGAGTATTCTTGATGCAGTATGCAAACTGGTTTTTTAGGGAAGAGGTGAAAAGACGCGGAGAGATATCTCTTTGCGTCTTTTCACCTTTTCCCTAAATAACCGGTTTGCATACTGCATCAAGAATACTCTTCTGGGATGGCCCAATGGGCCGGTACTCAACCTATAGCTATCATAAATACGAGTTGCACTCTCATCGTCATTTCAATTCTAGGAATTGTTTTTCATTTTCAAGGCCTTTCTTGCAGGTACGTACACTCACAGCCACGGGAAGACAACCGGTCTTAACATGATTATTAAGTTGAACACAGGGTAGGCTTTTCCCTGTTTACGTTCGCTACAATACGGACAACTCTGTCAAAAAGCTGGTCTGTTCGCAAAATTCAAAGAGAATGCAACGTGTCCTTTCATCTTGGAAGTCAGACAAAAAAGTTACAACAACAAAAATGTAGTAAATAGCAGTAAATAAAGCTGCGTAGAATGGTTATATGCCATTTGAAAGAACCATACCTGATTTTTAAAGAAAAATATCCCACAAAAAAATTGAGTTTTCCAGATTTACAACACATGGAAACTGTGTTCTGACGCAATCAGCAGCAACTCATTCCATATGCGTTTACATTTACCACCAGAATACTAAGCTAATGTTTGATATTTTTAAAAGAAGTAATCGCTCGCTGATTCTACAAGCACCTACCACGACTCCCAAGTTATTTGCGATACAACAGTCAATGTTTATTGCAACGAGTGTAAAATGTCCAAGCACGAAGCAACTAATTGTGATACGTTGAGAACCTCTGGATAAGGGTATTGAGATTATCCCATTCAAGCAATGGCAACAAGTGGACCGATACAAATGGAGACAGCAATTCATTGATGTTTTTTGCAAAAAACTTTGCAAATTAGTTCCACATCATTTTGTGCTAAAGAATAAGCAAAATATTTAAAGCATTGCAAGATTAACTTTAAGAGAAAAGAACTTTTCCGAAAATTATTCTTTCGTGGATGCTGTTCAAGGATTTCACTAGGCAAATGCGCAATGTACCATACATCCATTTGTTATTTACTAGTTGAATGATACCGACGTACAGCAATTTACTAGCTTAGTGGAATCATTAAATCGCACAATCATGTCACATTTCGTTTATTTTTCGAAAAAAGTTTCAAATTCATAAAGAAAAAGTAACCTTTCGTAAGGCCGCTGGCACATCGAAAAACAAAAACGAAAATACTAAACCGAAAAACACAAATTTTGCCCTAAGCTAACAGAAATTATCTGCAATACGTGTAGTAAAATATTGGATATTTATTCTAATTACAGTTTCAATAAAAAAGAATCCATATTTAAAACATTATTTCAATTAAAATACATTCTTATGTTTATTAGTATGAGAAACAAATTTTCGTTCTGAACTGTCAAGTATATTTTCGTTTCATACTATGTTTCATATACGAAAGAAAATTCTTTTGGTTTTGCATAACCTCATTTCCGTTTATTTACATTTGATATACCTAAAACAAACCCGATATGTAAGCTAGACGAATTTTCGGTGTGGAAATCCTTTCATCCGATACGACCTCAAAGTAATTTTGTGAATCTCGCAAGTTTCATATTTTTCATAAAATGACTGTTAACAGTCATCAGCAATATCATAAGTCAGGAAATTTATCAATTTCTGTAGAATCTAGAATCCTGTTTAGTTAAATCGCTCCACTTCCACAGATAATTACTATCATGAACTTTGCAAGGAACTAAGGACTTATTATGAGCATATGCAAGATTGGTGGAACTTTCTGATCCCGTTGATATCCCAAGTTAAAATTTTAATACGTTTTAGCGGATAATATAAGGTAAAAAATAAAAAAATAATAATAAAATCAAAAGTACGTCTTCCAGGATATTCAAGAATAATATCCTTATTTTTGATGTCCTTTTTCGCATATGTTTTTAAGATGCTATTATTCTTAGATAGCTTGAAATCTTATCTGTCAAATGCAATTTGTCACTGTCCTAACAAGAATAGAAAAAGATATATAAATTTATAAAGAAGACCAGGACAGCAATTCTGAAAATTATCTTAGTAATCTACGATCGAAGTCGGTCGTTTTTTTGCCTTAGCTGTGAAATAAAAATTAAATATAAACGATTTGTGGAAAATTTTGAATTTTTTAATTCTTTTTGAATTCTATACGTTAATATTATAATAATAAAGCGGGTGTGTGTGAAATTTGAAATTGAAAGTATTGCTGCGGCAAATTTATACAATATTATTAAGCAAAGTGTCAAGAAAATTTGGTGCGAAAAAATTAAAAATTGAGTAATTGTGAAGTGGGGGTCATCTCACCACAAAAGTGTGAAAACAGTGCAGTATTGTTGTTCAACTAATTCAATGGGATTCTTTCCCTCTCCATGGAAAACATCCAAAATCTCATAGAAGATTACGAGGACACGATTGCCTCCGACGAAGAAGGCGCAACTTCGACAGAGTCAGCTACAATAAAAAAACAGCGACAACAGTGGCAGCGACTACTCAGCGAGTTGAAAAGAAGATGCCATTGCAAAAAAGGAATAATCCAGACAAGAAGAGCAAAATGCAAAACAATGAAAATGTCTCTATGCCTGGCCCTAGTGGTGTTCGGACCCCAAGTATGAAGCCTGGTCCCTTAATTCAAGATCTCATGTGTGCATTAAATTCAGCAAATGAAGACAAAAGCGTCCTTAGCCAACAGTACAATAAAATTTTAAGTAGGTACAATGAGATGTTGCATGAATTTAACAATATTTCTTATAAATTAGATTTAGCCTTGCTTAACAAAAGTAACACAAATTATTATTCTCAGATTTGTGATGGTACAAATAGTACCCAACCTCACAGCCACCCACTAGATACACAACCATTAATCAAACACATGAATACTGATA
The DNA here is from genome assembly GCA_963930735.1 of Dioctria linearis. Classification (NCBI taxonomy): domain Eukaryota; kingdom Metazoa; phylum Arthropoda; class Insecta; order Diptera; family Asilidae; genus Dioctria; species Dioctria linearis. The sequence goes on along the minus strand of OZ005740.1, from coordinate 212,401,247 downwards.
CACTCCAAAGCCAAGCACCATTTCTAGTTACACAGGTTTCACCTAATAACTATTCTGTAATGATAACGGAAAACCAGGGCACGACTCAAACACACTTTAACCCAACTGAACAATAACAAAAACAACGTAACCAAACAATGGGAAACAATAAATAGAAATTAAAGCAAGCAAAATACCACCAATTGTCTGTTACAACATTAAAGAATACACAGTTAACCTAAAAAACCTCCTTGGACATAGTAAACTCCTTTCAAGAAGATAAATAAATTTTTAGTTCAAACAAACACCAAAAGCTACCATTCCACACCCACAGGAGAAAAGCCACAATCCATCCTCATTAAAGGACTCGACAGTAGCTTAGATCAAGAAGACATTTACCACACACTAAAACAGAAACTAAACATTAACATAATCAAAATTTTTCAATTAAATAAACTAGTAACTGGGTAGTACAACTGCATCCAAATGACAATCCTAAAGACCTTTTCGGACTTAAATACTTGTTAAACCTGACAATCGTAATAGAGAAATTTAAAATTACCAAGACGACACAATGTAAGAATTGTCAAGAGATTTGGGCATGCTGCGATAAACTGCAACATGGAATATAGGTGCACTGAACAGCTTAAACCGGGAGAATGCTCACTAAGAGCAAATTAAGACAAAGAAGACGACAACGACACAACACAGCCAAGATGCATTAACTGCGGGCAACTAGATCATCCACCTAGCTATAGGGGTTGCCCTAAGCACATTGCAGAGCGCGAAAAAATACAGAAGTAGCCTACAGAAACTATTTAAAACCCAATATCTCTTACTCTCAGACCCTCTGAAATTAGACAAGTGAGGTAAAAATCCAAGCTTCATCTAATAATGCTAATAAAAATCCCAATAACACTAACATGTTCAACCAAGAGTGTGAAACACTCTTCGGCATGAACGTTTTCTCATGTCTTAATACAATTGACAATTTTGTTCCCCAATATCGGAACCTTCAAGACAAGAGCTTCTACAATTATTTCTCGACCTAACCCTAAATGGAAAATAGTGAGAAACTCAAAATTCATCTGATAAATATCAATTCACTAATAACCATTGATAAAATATATTGTCTAGAGAGCTTTCTAGAAGCGCATAAATCTGACATAGTACTACTGACCGAAACAAAACTTAGTAAGAAATTTAATCCCCAATTTCAAAATTACAAAATTGTTAGAAACGACCACAACAACAAACCCGGAGGTGGAACAGCACTTCTAATCAAAGAAAATATTAAACGCGAATGCATATTCATTCCCAACTTGGAACAAATCGAATCTACCACCATCAAAATAAACCAAGCGAGCAAAAATATTTATCTGACATCGCTCTACAACAGAAATGGCAGAGAATTGAATACATATGATCTTAAGAAATTATTGGATGCAACTAGCAACGGGCAGCAAATAATTGGAGGTGACTTCAATGCCTCACATCCTCTATGGAGCATCAATTCTACCCGTACCAACAAGGCGGGTAAAATTCTTCACCAATGGTTTACTGACAATCTACTAAATTATGATTTAAGGCTGGAATCTATCCTCCATCTTACTTTCCATAGAGACCGAACTAGCTCCTATCTAGATTTCTACTTCCTTTCAAACACCTTCACCACGAACTACTTCCCTAACTTAGGAGACAAGCTGAGAACTCAGCATTTCCAATCGGATCATAATGCAGACGAGCTAATCATTCAAATGAACAACATCACGCAAACGCAACCTCAAACCATTTTCAATTATTCAGCCACGCATACTTCACGTTTCAACAGGATTATCAGCAGCTCTCTTGGCAATATCTCACGCTGTACAGAAACATTACAACAGAACAAGCAGATGAAATAATCACTCAACTGGATCAAGTCATGCAAACAGCCCTAACTCAAAGCGTACCAATAACCATACTAAAGACTCGTGGAAATATAATATTAACCCCTGAGATAATCAACCTGATTAAACACAAGAACAGACTGCGCAGAAATTGGCAGAAAAATAGATATGACCCTGATCAACACACTCTGAAAGCGCAAATTCGAGACATAAGTACAATTATAAAAATAAGAATATCCCTACATAACGAAGACTATTGGAAGAAGAAACTTGCAAGCATCACTATGCACCATCGAACCTTCAAGCAGATAAAAAATATCGCGGGCATGAAATCCTCTATGGACCTACCTCAGCTAACCAATCCAGATGACCCAGATAGACCGCTTATTAGCAATAATAAAAAAGCTGACGCTCTAGGGCTTCACTTTGAAGGAAGCAAACCCATAATCTGAATACGGAATTATCACAAATTGATCATGTAATTAACTCTACCTTTGAAAATAACCACACTCCTTTAACGTATTTTAATATAAACTTTCCTGCTTCCAATGATAATGCAAATAATGATAATCATAGACCAGAACTCATCTCCTCAGCGGAAGTACAGCAGATAATAAAGACAAGGCACAACAAGAAATCATCAGGACCTGACCAAATTCCGAACTTCCTTTTAAAAAGACATCTAAAAAGTTTTGGGCATTCTAAGCCATACTTTTCAACCACCTTTATAACATAAGTTATTTCCCAAGAAAATGGAAAACCGCACATAACATCCCAATTAGGAAAAGGGGGGAGCCAGCCGGTGAGATCTCCAGCTATAGACCCATCTCCCTCCTCTACTCGATAAGCAAAATTTATGAATGTATTCTTAAAAAGAAACTGCAAGATCACATCGAAGATAATCACATAATTCCCGATTTTTAAATGGGTTTTAGACAATTTCACTCCACTACTCATGCATTATCCATTCTCATGAACCACATAACTTCCAATCTCAATATTAACAAAGCAACACTGGCGTGCAATATTGATACTAAAAAAGCATTCGACACTGCTTGGATACAAGGACTCATATTTAAAATGAAAAATATCCACAATTTCAAGCTGACGACACAATTGTATTCACCTCAAATTTCAAAAACAAAATGAACCAATATCTAGACACACTACATAATAAATTTTTTGTCAAATGGAAGCTAAAAATGAACACCGATAAATGTCAGGGCAAGCTGATCAAAGGAATAAAGGACACCTATACAAACATTACCAGACACATCAATAAACGGAACATCGATATCCGTATAAACCAGCAAAAAATAAAGTACACTAAGCAGCTCAAATACCTTGGGGTACTCTTAACAGAGAACTAACAGTTCAATTCGCACATAAAAGAAAAATCCAAAAAGCAACATAGGTACGCCTTTCATCATTCGACAAAATATTAAAACCTAGAACTTCTATACAAAAGAGAATCAAGGTAATATGCTACAAACAGCTGATTTTCCAATATGGTTTAATATTTCTTCAGCACAGATGGAGAAAATCATAAAGTTCGAGAGGAAATGCTTAGCATATTGTATTGACTTCCGCAGAAACCCAATAAACTACAAAAAGATTAAAAATGCTTAACTCTACTCACTTTTTAACCACAAAAGAATAGACACTCACTTCTTTACTAATGTTCAAATTTCTCAACAGACTAACTGAATTAGACAACCCAATACTCGAACAATACGCGACTGAACTGGAACATAATAACAGAGATGTGCCAAAGCACCAAGCCTCCCGTATTATAAAATGATTAGAAGACAAAAACATGGTATATGATACCATCTCAAAATTAATCTACTATCACAACTCCTATGGAGGCAATAGAATGGTGTAGAACCAATTAACCTAACTAAGCTAAATCATAAGCGACGTCAGTGTATCAACTGATTGTACCTATATATATATTAGTAGAGTATAATTATTTATAACTAATTACACTATAGTATAGCATTAATAAATGAAATGTTTCCTCAGGTATTAAATATATGAATGGTCTGCAACACTTAGCTTACATAAGTTTAAGTAGCCACTAACCTATTTGGAATAATGTTGTCTGCAAGTAATTATAATATTGTGTAACCCTAATAAATTTTATCTGACAAATATTTTAACTGACAAAATCTTAGTTGCTATCAATTATTCTTAGAGTATAATTATTCATAATTATTTGTAATATAAAATAACATTAGTAAATGTTTTCATAGTTTTAAGTTTTAAACATAAGCAAATATATGATATCCTAGTTTTTAATTTTGTGCCATTTTCTAGGAATGATAAAACACTGTTATTTTAAGAATCCTATTAAATAAGCCAGAAAAGAAAATCAAACTACTATAAATTGCTGATAAATGCACTTATTAGTCTGTAGCAATTACCTAACTAAGACATTCTATCTATAACAAAAAAAATGTTAATACTAAGGCCAATAAAAAGATTGTTTGTTAAAAAAAAAAACAATTGCGAAATTTTTAAAATGCCATAACTCGCGAAATACGCGTTGTACAGGAAATTTTTTTAATTTGTGGTAGTTTTGTTTTCACAAACCCTCAAAGAATGCAACATTTAAATAAAATTCACGATTACGATCGTCACACATGTTGCTTATTTGTTATGAAATGACCCAGCAGGTAGTCAAAAGTACCACGGTTTTATACATAAAAATAACAATAGTGTTAGTGTTAAAGAATACTAGTTTTGTTGTAAAAACAAAATATAAACTTTATAAAATAGTAAAACAGAACTATTATTATAATAATTTTAAAACACATATTTCATTAAGTATCCAAAAACAATAAAAAAATCATTTTTTCGGATTAAATTCTAAAATTTTCTTAGGCCTAAACTAAGAGCTGAATATGTTAGGTGTATTAATGTTAGAGCATTTAAAAGAAAATGTTTTTTTTAAAGGGATGGGGGTTTTTCTTCCGGAGGGGTTCAAAAATCCAAAATTAATGAAAATTATATATATTTTTTATTTATTTGTATTTCTTTTGAAAGCCCCATTTAATACCAATAATTTGAAATATCGCACAAACGAATTGAGTAACCCGATCAGAAGTAATCAGCAAATTAAAAAACACGTCCACAGTGAAAACATTAAAATTTGAGTCACTCTGTATCCTAACCTGAGCTCGGCTGGCTAAACAAAAAAATATGGGTCGAATATTTTTTAATATAATTTCAAAAATTGAAAATTTTTATAGTATTGGCATGGAATTGCTTTGTCATCTTTATCTATCCAGTTTGTCAAAGTCCAGTAGTAGTCTTTCTTCTCTAAATATCGTCAACCTAATTTGCACAGCTTTTCCTTTGAACTAATTAATGACATAAGCAGAATCTCCCTACATTTGGCGTGCAATATGTATAAATTATTACACCGCTAGTAATCAATTGTTATCTGCAGATAAAGTGTAGGTACATGTGGCAGCCATCATAAACTGCTTGGGTATTCCAAAATCACAAAAGTAATCAAATATAAACTTACGTGGTAGCTAAATTTGGCACGTCATAGTGATGCTCTGAAACTGAACGGGTCATTGCTATTGATCCAGTCAGTGGTCGGTGGGCTGCAGTCGGATATTCATAGTTGGCAGTGGCACCAGTATTCATTTCATTGTGGAATTGTATGGCTTTTTTGTCAGCATCATGTAGATACTCCGACTGCATAACTGAAAAGAAAATGTTTAATTAAAACGACGTTTTAGTAGGCCCGCTCGCTGCACAATTTAATTTAATGAACAGCGGCATCCTTCTTCAAGCAGCGCCCACTGTTCTCGTTGGCTTCACTCGGTTCTGGATGGCAAAATCATATGAAATCAAAACGAAAACACTTAAAAATAAGCGAACATGCAATTTATCATTTCGATGGCGGGTGGCAGCTCACTCCTCTAGCATGCTCACATGTATTTGATGTGACAGTGCAGTGACACGTGTCACTAATTCTGACAGCTCGAGGTTCAAGTGCGTACCATATTTAGGCCTTGGTTCTTTCTATTTCGCCCTCGCCTCCAAGATGTGCTATACAAGTCGGTACCACTTTATGTTACATAATGAAGCTGAAGTCAAATACAAAACTCTTATAGCACAAGGGGACGCTGTATCGACCATCGTGTGTTCTTTGATTTTTTGTTCATTATTCTTAAGATTTAGGAAAACACTTGGAGCGAACTAAACAGGAGACCCATCAGAAAAAAGTGTGATGGGCATTTATTTTACCATTAAATGAAAATAACTCAACATGTCAACTACGACCTCGAAATAGGATGATCTTAGTTTGAATACTGCGAGTGGTGTGGGTGCTACTTTGGGAAGGAAGTGAGAAAGGAACTTGTACCTGTTCGTGCCATATTGTAAGGCGGCACATGTCTTCCTTTCCGCGCTGTCCGAATCAGTGCGCCACCGAGGGCAATACATACAGCCGTTATTACAGTCAACCCTACGTAAAGTGGCCAGTCAGAATCTGAAAAGTAAAAAGATAATTAAAGTATAAAATTACCATCGTAACAGGGACTTAAGATTGTGTTAAACACCAAGCCACAATGGGCATGATGCACTACACTACCTTAAATTCCTGTTTTAATTGTCTTAATTTATTATGCTCGTCACTATGTGAGTTATTGAACTCTTAAGTCGTTGAAGGTAGATTTTATTTTGAAATATGATTCGTCTTCTTTGTTTGCTTACTTTTACCTTGGAAAATAATTCGAGTATTTGTGTTCAGTTGTGAAAATAACATTTTGACTAACACTGAATTTAATGCAGGAACTATCAAAAGAGTAAATGGATTAGGTATGTAGTGGATATACATATAATATCTTGTCATTTAAAAAATGGTAGAAATAGTAATTTACGAGTAGAAATCGAGTTTAGGAGTACCTAATGAAAATTACTTAGTAGATTTTCTATACGGGGGGGGGGGGGGCTCCTAACAGTTTCCGAGATAACGGGACTTTAAGATATTTCGGTATGTTTTTAGATCACTCTGTAACTTCTGAACATTACACCCTATGATGATGCTTTGAACTTTGGTAGATAGATAATCGTTGGATCTTTCCTACGGTCTAATATAGTTCCATCAAAGGCAGAGACTAGGCAATTATGTTTTAAAAATGACCTTTTTCAAACATTTTCGCTGGGTATGCTTAAGAAAAAGTGCGAAAAACTTAGAAATGGTTACATTTTGGGTACAGAGTGTAATAGGTCAATTTAAAGCTAAGTTTTTGGGCTTCTTAAATCAAATATGAAAAATATGTATTGATGTGGTTTTTCTTGAAAAAAATAGTAGTTAAATAAACAAAAACGAGTAAAAATTCCGAAATTTTAGCTTTGTTGAGCCAGTTTAAAAGCGGAGAGGAAGAGGGAAAAAATTTATAAACCATTTGAAAGGTCTAACGTTATCTATCTATGATCAACATATGGTGAAACGTTCAGAAGTTACAGGGTAATCTATAAAAACATACCGAAATATCGTTATCTCGGTAACCGTTATGATTCCCCACCCATACAATTTTTTGTTCGTCAATTTTGTTAGCTGATTTAGTGATAAATAAGAAAGGGAAGGAGTTTTTTAAGAATATTATAAAAAATACATACTATGATTAAAGCAGTTGGAAATAAATCTTTGTGATTTAATATATTAATAGCGTGGTATTTTATTGAAGTTGATTTAAGCAATGTGAAGACGATATACACTTAAATCTCTCCTGACGGGCACCTTCTATAAGCGGACCCTCCTATGAGCGGACAAATTTTGCTCCTATGGTGGATCCAAAAGGGGATAGATGGGAAATTTACCTCTTTTAAGACTTATACACAGTTGCGACAGCCGGCGACTATTGCAGGAATAGGAACAATTTTCTCCAGGAACATTTTATGGAGCATGTATTACATAGGAGTCTGCAGTTGCCGTCGGCCTTCAGCCACGTTATTGAATTAATTCAATTACGACGAGCAGAGAGTCCGACGGCCGACAGCAACTTCAGATTCCTATGTAATCTACACTCCATAAAACGTTCCTGAAGAAAATTGTACCTATTACTGCAATAGTAGGCGGCCGTTGCATCGCAACTGTGTTTAAGCTTTTAACTGGACACATGTGCTCGGCGGACGCAGACATTAGTTTCCTGGAATTTTGGTCGAACTGACGTCGGCGGACGGTTTCTTTGCAATTTTATTGAAATATATTTTTTGATCACTTTTTAGAATTCGATTACAATAACAATTGTACTTAACAAAAATGCTTTAAAAAAAGCAAATAAAATGCCAAAATATGTGTCTACATTCAGAAAGAGGGACATGTTTCTCGATACTACTTTCATATACAATTGAAAGAGAGAAGTTGCCATTGTACATTCCATGTTCAAGGCTATTCGTATAATTGAGCTTAACCCCAGTCGGGTTAGTACCTTGCAACAATTTCCGTCAACAAGTTTATTGTTCTAACCTTTAGGTGGGGTCAGTGTTAGTTTAAATTCAAAATGGCGACCAAATTGCGCCGGTGCATCAGCTGCCATCTTGAATTCAAGGGGGAATTATTTTTGCTCAATATCTTGACCATTTTCAACTTTTCAACGAAAATTGTAAGTTGTAAATTTGATTTTCTACAACCTAAGTGCTTACAATTTTTATCGTGCGATCGATATTTTTCGAATTAAGCGGGAAAAAAGTAGTAAAGCATAATTATTGAATTATCCCGTTTATTATTAACTTTAGGACATAAATGTACAGAAACAAAGTTGTATAGATCTACATTTCTTATGATTTTGATCTCTACGACTTTGTGTTAGCAACAGCTGGAGAACGCCTTTTAATCACCTTGTTTAGAGGTTTAGAGGCGCCCAAGATGTCAGATTACTTGACACTCTGCCTCTCCAAATCAGTCAATAAAAATAAATTTAACCTAGCTGCTGTTCTACCCTAATTAACAGCACCAGCGAAACAGCATGGTTTCCTACAAATGCGAGATAAATTACGGCAAAATGTATGGGTGTCGGAAAGCAGGACAAAATGTTCAGTTATATACCAAAGCTACAGTGGCGCACATCACCATTGAATGTCAGGAGATTTGGCAGGAACATCGCCCGAAAAAAAAAGTGTAAGTGTCAAATAGTTCCGACATGACATCTTGAAAGAAAAGGTCTGGCCGTCTGAAGCTTATAAGGAAATACAAAAATTGAAAAGAAAAAAGTAAGAATGCTTGAACTAGTCTAATTGTAAGACCAATTTATATGATATCCTAGATGAAGACCGGCAAGTAGTTTTGAATGGTCAGCTCTCTGTGCAAGTATGATTTTTGAAGTGGTTTTCGCATATTATACATATCTAAAACGGTTCTTCGGACAGTAACAATAATTATAACTTTTCCGTACATTAAAACCGTCTAGGACTGATCGTTTTCACACTATAAGTAAACATCCTAAATTTTTATATGGCACCACAAAGAAGGGACCGCCAAATTTAGTCCATTTTCTAAATGTTATTTCCTATTGCTATAAAAACACCATGTACCAAATTTCGGTTCTCTACGTCGAAGCGTTGCAAGGCCCAAGTGTCTGTCCAGTGAAACCGAAATATATGAAACCGACATTTTTGTATGGCAACCGAAAGAGTTGTCCAATTCGGCCTATTTTCGAACTTAAATTACTGTTTTTTTTTTAAATAAAGCCCGTGTGCAAAATTTCAGCCATCTAAGTGAACGCATTCTCGAGTTATCGTGCGGACGGGCGGACGGAATTGAATAAATAACTAATAAGGAAGCGGGGTACCGTGCGAATACAGTGTACGTGTTTAAGCAATTCAATGACAGTATGACCTATGATCAGGGGTGAAGGCGAAATGACAAGAGGGCCTATTGTGCGTCAGTTGAGCATTTCTGACATTTCGTATTTTATGAAATTGTAATTGCTGCCTAAATTATTTCAGCCATACAAAGAATAACGCCAAGAAATATTATCTGAACATAATGGGGAGCTAAAAATTTGTCTATTTTACACAGCAATTTGGATTATAAAAAGTGTCCCCCTTCAAAATACCATGATTTCATTATTGCCATGACAAAACGAATGCAAACGCAGCACACTAATATATTTCGCCGAGTGGCTTAGGTTTTCACCTGATATGCGGTTTCCTTATTAGTTATATTCAATGGGACGGACGGACGAACATACAAAAACCAAAATAACTTTTAATATTATGCTTATAGGTGTCTGACCGATTTTGTTCTAACATCACTATTTCAAGGTGTTACAAATGGAATGAAAAAGTTAGTATACCCTATAGATTTCATCTAGGGTATAAACATCGTCTGCATTCTTAACGCTTGTAAGAAAAGAAGAAGGCGGCAGAAACAGCAACAAACTTGCAAGGGATGAAACGTAGATTATGCCTACTAGAGATACCACGTAAAACACGCGTGGAGCTCTACCCCTGTGGTGGTGCGCAAAGGAGATCGGAAAATACAATTTTTACGTTGCTTTGTGCCTTTATCTCAGGCCTTAAATATTGATTCTAGGAAAAAATGCGTAAAGATCAAAATTGTACGAAATGTAATTCTACACAAAGATTTATGTCCTAAAGTTAATACTAAACGAGATAATTCGAACATTATACTTTACCACTTTTTTCCCGCTTAACTCGAAAAAAATCGATCGCGTGATAAAAATTTTAAGGACTAAATTTGTAGAGATTTACAATGTAAATTTACAACAACTTAAGTCCTTAGAATTTTTGTTGAAAAGTTGAAAATGGCCGAGATATTGTGCAAAAACAGTTCCCCCGATGGCATCTAACGCACCGGCGGAATTTGGTGGCCATATTGGACTTAGACTACCAGTGATCCCCCTAAAGGTTAGAGCAATACAAATGCTGACGGAAATTTTTGTAAGGTCACATTCTAACCCGACTGGGCTATTAACCGTTAGAGTGCTGAACAATTTTCTTCGACTTATATTAAAAATGCGAAGTACTTTATATCTCGATTTGGATGAAACATGCCCAGCTTGTATGGAATACATAAGTAACTGACCCGTATCCCCTAAGGTCGTGCGTCGACTCCTGGTATAGACGTGGGGATTGAATTTCATTCTAGATGTAGAGGAGTGATAGATTTGACGAGCCCAAATAATTTCTTAAGCCTTTTTTTAGAAATGTAAGACATTTCGGTGGTTGTTTGGCAACACAGGAGATGTGTTTTGTCCAGCTTAAATTTCTGGAAATATTAATGCCAAGAATGCATAAAGAAGGTGTATCGGGAACTAGTACTTCATCAAAAGAAATGGGAGTGGTCAAATTATGATCTTGTTTTAAAGAGTTCGTTTATAAGATGGTTCTCCACTGATTTAATCGGCATTTCAACTGAACTCCACAAAAGTACCAAAGGAGTAAGTGAAATCAATGATATTGTCATCAGCGAAGTATTAAATAAAAAGAATTAAAAAGACAAACAGAGAAATGCGAGATCCTTGGATACCCGCATTTATAGGGTGAGGTCCAAATATAACACCATCTAATACAACCCGTATTAGGCGATAAAATATAAAATCTTCAATCTATGATAGAAGAAGAGGAGAAAGAAGAACAAATGCTTCAAGTTTACCTAAAATTGCTGGATGCCAGACTCTATCAAAGGCCTTTGAAAAATCTATATGTCAACGATTTTGTACTGATTAAAATTGTAAAGTTTACGGTTCCAACGTGTCGTAAGAAAAGTCAACAATTCTCCAGATGAGCGACAAGTCCGGAAGCTGCATAATAATCATTGATAAGTTGAATGGTTGCTAGATACTGCATCAATTTCGAGTTAAGGATAGATTCAAAAACCTTAAAAAATCGAAGTGAGTGCAATTGGTCGGTAATTTGAGGGATCGCTTTCGGGAATAGGCTAAATGTGGGCTAGTTTCCAAGCATTTGGAAAGTTACCAGTCGAAAAAGACAAATAGAATATTGCATTACTTTGGCCATACGGTAACTTTAAAAATTAATATCATCAAAACGAGGCCAAGCACTACCATAATTTTTGGCACATGGATAGATAAGGGCTCTGGCTCCGAAATAAAAATACAACAAAGAAAGGAAATAAAAAGAAAAGTTGTTTAAAAATTAAAGTTTTAAGTTTTAATTACTCGGAATAAAATTAATGAGATTTACTTTAGGGCATATTCCCATTACTTGTATGTACATATAGAAAAATGCTTAGTATTCACAATTTCTTTCTATGATGATACCTCAAAAGCATGTTTGAAGAAAATAAAAATCCTCCGGAAAAAGCAAAAGCGATGCAGAGATGGGCATTTTTTATTAGAATAAAAATAAAAATCAAAAATTCAAATAAAATGAAAAATCGAATAAATATTTATTTGAATTTCATATAATTATTCAATAGTTGATGTCTCTTTATGGAATAATTATTTGTTTTCAGGTGTCCAAGTTCAAATATTTTTTGGTACGAGCACATCATATTGCAAGCTGTTTCGTACTTAGCAAAATAAATGTCTTGTTATGTTTCGATATTTACAGTACAGATCTTACATTAATTTGGAAAAAAGGTTTGGTTTAAAAGAAATTTTAGTCATTTTATAATTATATCATAATGAACGGATAATTATTTGATCGAATAACAAATACTAATTGATATACAAATAATGAGCACGAAAAAAACAAATAATTATTTGCCAATAACTTAAAATAAATTAAAAATCAAATAAATCGATTTTTTTTAAATTTGTTATTTGACTGAAAATTTATTCGAATAATGTTCATCACTGAGGCGATGACATAATCATGACATCGAAAAGAAAGAACAAATATGCAAATAGACACACTCACCACCTGTACTTATTTTCTTCCTCATTTGGTTTTGGGTTGTAAATGAGCGAACTATTTATCATATCAACTCAACGTTCAACTCAGGATTTGTGTCCGCTCAATCATTGAGTCCGCTCAACACTTTAGCGGTGATTTATCGCTGGAAACTTGAGCGGACTCACTGGTTGAGCGGACGCAATCTTGAGCGGACTCAGTGCCTGAGCGGACTCACTGCTTGTGGAGCTTGAGAATCTGATGTAATTAAAATTGAAACTGAAATTTCAATCAAATAAGAAAAGCTTAGAAAAAAGTCATTCATTTTATTATATTAATTTAGCTTTTTCTAATTTTCTTAGCCAACATTTCTTTTCCTCTCAATATAATACACAAATGTACTTATTCAATAATGTGTAAAGACCGTATGCTATTTTCCAATACTTGAAAATAATATGATTCAATTAATAGCGTTTCTACTTACAATTATCCATAGAAATACTTGTGAAATATAAAGGGAAAATAAATGTACATGAGGAAATTCAGTTTTGTGAATTGTATTTAAATTTTACATCCGAAAATAAGTGTTAACTTCAAACTTGAAAAGTTCTCTTGTGACCATTATTATTGTCATTATCTGATTTTTATACCCTAAATAAAATCTATAGGGTATGTCTACTAAGCTTGGAATTTCGTTTATGACGCATAGAAAAAAAAATTCTTGTAGAGCAAAATGGATTGAACACCCACGCATAATTGGTTGAGAAATTTATTATTTCCAAAATCAATAAAAGCCAGGAATGTTTCGATATGAATACGTAATCCCAAAATAACAAGCTACGCTATTTTGGGGTTAAGATTGTGAAGATGACCAAAATTAAATGGAGGGTCGGAAATTGTTCTTGGAGTATAATTTTTCCACAGACAAAACCTCGAGCGTACTTGAAAATAAACGTATTTCGGTGATAAAAGGGCTTTTTACCGAATACAACACAGCACTGCATATAGTAGTGCTTCGGTAGAAAGATTATTTAGCATAGGAAAACTAACGTTAACTCCTAATAGATGTCGTCTAAATGACGAAAATTTTGAAATTCAAGTGATGCCACATTTAAATGGAAAAAATATAAATTGAGAGGCTTATTTTATGGAAAAATTTAAGTACAATTTCCTTGAATTGAATTATAGCATCTTTAAGTATGGTATTTTCCTTACAGGTGGTTATTGAATTTGTACATTATACTGAGAGGAAGAGAACTGTTGGCTAAGAAAATTAGCAAAAGCTAAATTAATATAATAAAATGAATGACTTTTTTGGAAGCTTTTCTTATTTGATTGAAATTTCAGTTTCAGTTTCAATTTTAATTAAATCAGATTCTCCTTATGTTATTTAAAAGATGATTTGAGTCCGCTCAACTCAAATGATGAGTCCGCTTAAGACTTAAGTCCGCTCAAGTCCACTCAAGCAGTGAATCCGCTCAAGATTGAGTCCAGTCAACCAGTGAGTCCGCTTAAATTTTGAGCGATGAACCACCGCTCAACTGTTGAGCGGACTCAATGATTGAGCGTCCTCACTGCTTGACTTGAGCGATGAGTTGAGTCAAAATTTGAGTCCTTTACATCGCCGCTCTATAACGTATTTTTTAAATAACAGAATTTTCACTCTATTAATTTTTATTCAAAATTCATGATGTCGATGCCGAATATCAAATGATACCGACGTTGCAGTCGAATTCGACGCGCATGCCGCCATTGTGTTAAGTAGCGTTTCTATTGTCACATTTGATATTGACAGGTACCGGCATCAATTTTTATGCTGATGCCATCATTGTGTCATTTTATGGGAATTTCAAGACATATACTGAGTTCTTTTTCTCGTGATGAATAAATCTGAGTAAATCGACAGAGCGATGTCATAATTTAGTTATGTGAACATAGAAAGGAACTAAACGCTACCATTTTAAGTGTTTGACATTTCTTTCATTTCACAGAAACAAGGCATTTTCCAAAAAAGATAACTTAATCTCAACTATTATCCCGGCCAAAATATGAACAATATATTCACGAATATAAATGAAAATTGTTCTATTTCAATCCCGGAAAAATTCAGTTTAATATAGAATCATTCGTAGTCCGAAAAAGCAACAACAGATTGAAACTAAATTGTTCGGCTCTACAAAAAGAACGATATGGATTGAAACAGATTCATTCTGAATGACAAAAGGGAATGCAGCACTATACATAATGAGTTTTCAACAAGTAACACTAACAGGTAGCAAGATATTTTCAAAAATGATGTTAGCGATTCCACGGGTTTGGAATGTACGCAAACTTAAACTTTTACGGCAGACGCCCTACAAAACCAAAACACGAATATTCGAGGACTAGGATATTCCCAAATCACATTCGTCATTTAGATACAGATCTATAAGGACATAAGTACACTAATAAATATTCATAATTAATTCACTCCCTGTTTTAATTTTTCAGCGTTGTTAATGGTACGGGTTTAAAATAAATCCAATCGGGATTTACAGTCTATTTGGGTTTTTAGTTGTGACATTTAATCCTTATCATGTTGAATAAACTATATTTTTGGCAAAATCAGGACATTTCACTAATGTGTCTAAAGTGAAATATTATATTTATATAATACATAAATATTGACAACTTTGTGGACTCACTTTTGTTTTTTGTCCGTATCTTTCCAAGAATATTTGTGTTTATAGCTAGATCATTCGCATATTGTATTTCAATTTCCTTAATTTTTTGGATTAATGCTTAGATCCATTGATGCATCAGGATGAAAATAAATAAGCCACACACGCATACTTATGGATGAAAACAACTTGAAAAAGCTCTAATTTCTTGAAAAGAGCACTTAAACATTTTTTTAATAAATGATTTTTTTTATGTGTCATATTAGGTCATGTATGGGGGAGATTCAATTTATACAAAGTAACAGTGATCGAGATGATACACAATTTTGTTTTCATATTTCACTCATCATAACAGGAATATCTAAGATGTTGTTCGTTCCTTTTAACTTAAAATGTAATACAAAGGAGATCAGATTTTACATATTCCGCAGGTATTCATATCACATTGAGATGTGATACATTTTCTTTGCGTATAGATCCAATTAAACAATTTTAATATATCATATTAGTACTAACACTTACACTTTTCACTGATAGTTTAAGTCCCATAGGTCAATTAGTCTAACATTGTTATGTGAAAATATGGTGGTTAGTTTATTGGTTTATGTGCTGAGCTCAGAGCACATTGATATATCTCTTATTGGGATTATTAAAAACGTCGTTCTGATGTTACCATTTTCTGCAACTGCAGCATGCTGAACTAAATTGAACTAACAAGTGCAAGATTTGGGCCACCAGGCGAACAATGGCCTTGACCTGTATATATGTTTTGAGCGTGCATGGATTATACTAAAACGCTTGAACATATACATGGTAGCAGGACACAACGAACTGACTGACACAGTTCGAGACATTATATAATGGCCACTGGTCCCACCACATCTGCAGGCACATCTACGGAACCGGTACAAAATACCAAAATTCTTAATAATAATAAAAAAAACTATTTCTCCCCATCACAGGATTGTGTCCACATATTTCCTGCCTGCTTCTACTGTTTTGGTGTTCACATTTTTACCGCCCAACCACCATATGATTACCTAAAGTCTATGTCTAACAACATTGTTTCGACACAGAAAACCCAGAAGTGCATATTAAGCGACGTGACCAAGAGTAAATTTTGCGAATCAGCACAAAGAAAATATTCGCGACACCTTTGGAAGAACATCACGAATTTAATAAAAAAGGTTGAATACCAGATAAATTCCACTTTTAAGCTCCACACAAGTAGATGTCACCATGTTCTATAACACAATTAATATGGGGATAAACTACTCCAACAGATGTCAGCATAAAATATTTCATAGAATGAGCTCTTAAAATGCTATCCCCTGTTAATCATTCTGGTTCCAATCAAAATTCAACAAAAATATCCTAGAAAAATTGCACAAAATGTCTATCCGTATGTGATTGTATGTTAAAATATAACTTTTACTTCACTACACTTTAGCAAAGAGCAAAATAACTATGGAAATTACGTACACTTTGTTATGTTTGCAACCGATCTCAGTGAAACCTTTTGGCACCATACTAAATAATACCCGGTGAATAAACTAACCAGGTGATGGTGAATAAATTATTGCACCGTCCTATCATCACAACGCTTTGCAACTATTTTTTTTCCTTTTTAAATATAGATGTACAAAAAATCTTGCACTTGTCATAACTGAAGTTCATTTTGATTAGGAATTGTTGAACGATACCTTCTACATTAATCCGTGTATGGCCGTTAGCACGTGTGTTTATAGCGAATCTCCTGGAGTCCAATACTTTAACTGATTCGATTATAAATTACGAATAATTAGAAATCTATCTGACTTCTTTCAACACTTGTCCCAAGTCGAACGAGGCAGCTCCAAAAATTTTCCTCAATGATCCAGCCTGTGGTGAAGTGAAGGCAACACATTTTTCTTTTAAACACATTATTGAAACTGGCTTATTGTAGAAGATATTCATTGCAACGTTGTTGACTGTTGTCATGTCGTAAAATATGGTACAATCGTTCAGTTTTTTCGTTTTATTTCCACGTCAGTCCTAGTCATTTTCTGTGCGGAACATCTACAACTATTTTTTGAGACCCGATCATAAAATTGCATTTTTTAGATACGGCGCAAAAACTATCAGTCCTATCATCGGTGGCTCAATAAGCAAATGTCATCAACGTAATCCAATTGGTTGAAACCTTAGATCATATAACGAAAAGGATAGGCTATGCTGTGTAAAATTCGTGTCGTGTGATAAGCATTTTTTCTTGCGACACAGAGGGGAAATAACAAGAGGGGTAGCACCTTGTCATTCCTTAGTTCGACAATTCTAATTTATTTCTGACATTTCAGATTTTATGACAAGAAGTTCGGGTTTGATTTAGCGATTTTGAAGTAAATAACTAATCAAAAGTGACTTTTCCTTAATAGTAGTGTGGTACAATAGTGAAATATTATTTTGTGAACGGGATTTTCTACAATCGAGACTCCGGAGTCTTGAATTATCGCGTAGAAGTGCGCTGTGCTATGCCGAAGAAACAACCAGTGATATTCTCTTAGGAATTCTCTTTTAATAATAAATTATAGTGTTTTAAATAAAATAAGAGTGCAATATTTATAAAAATAAACAGCCGTGGCAAAAACATTTAACATTTTCCAATGCCGGTTTGTTTGTTTACAATTGAATTGTCATTGGCGCCTTATGTTACAGTAGCCATACATGTGATATAATGGGAACTCTTCTATTGAATTTCTTCAATACTTAATAAAAAGTTTGAACCACTAAATTATTCGCCCGGTGTGAAAATATCGTAGTTTACTGCTTCCAGGACTAAAACGAATACATCTATGCGGTTCTACTACATGCAGAAAAATGCGTAAGTTTTTCTTCCTCATAGCCTATCGTTTTTGTTATATGATCTAAGATTGAAACCTGCTACTTTGGCTACCTGATTCAAAATACTGTCAAAAATGGAGAGCTCTTTTTTCCATGATATACTGATAGTAATCTAGAGCTTCCTGGAGGGAACGTTAGAATTCAAGATATAAATACATATATTGGGTAATACTGCGGAAAACGTCCGACAGTTTATTATAATTTTTCGTAGAACAATATTTCCATAAAGTCTAAGGTCATGTTTTGGAAAAAATATGTACATGTATATATTACACAATGGAAACCCTGATAAACTTCACAATTTTTGCAGGTAGGTTGTGCGGCAGTCAAAGCCATATAAAGGATTATTGAGGCAGTATACCGTCAAAGAAGGATCTTGATAAATCTTTGATAGACAAGCTTCAACATGCTGGTGAAAATCTTATTGCTGAGCAAAGAAATATAATGGCAAAAAATAAGGTATGAAATCAATGGTAACAGCATAAGCAGCGGACTATCGTCAGGGTTGGACTTCTTGTTGACTTTTGCCCATAACTACCGTTTAAGTTAGAATTTGGTCAACCCGAGCACATCTTTGAAAAGATCTGGAAGAGAAACACTTTTTCTGAACAGATTGATTGGGTGAAAAATGACAAAATAGTATCAAGGTCGGCCAGTACTGTCTAGATTGGTCAATCGACGAAAAATGTGTTGAAATGATTGAAAACAACCTGGAAAAATTACTTGAATGAAATAAAAAGTCGAATTTGATACATTTTCTGTTTTTTAACAGAATTTGAATGGCAGATTATTCGGAATCGCATTTCCGGCACTTCAAATGCACTTATCCGAAGAGTGTTTTTCTGCGACTTTTTGGACGAGCATCTTGCTTTAACTGGTGTTTTATTGGCAGACTTCGTTGTGATTGGTGCAGGACGTTTGTTGGTTGTCTTCCAAGCATACAATCACAGTGGGCCGACCCTGACTATATAAACTGGCCAACCTTAACGACAACCGCACCACGTGACACCACATCCAAACAAGTTACAGGATTGTCTTTCCTCTTGGTTTGTTTTCAAACATGAATCACACAACACATTCACAATGCTTACCTTGACGATTGCATATTTGCCCCTCAAGTTTTAGCTGTATTCAATGCTGCTAAAAAAAACTTTTAGAATTTCGAACCACTGAGCGTACTACGCGTGATTTGGGTTCACGCTCCAAATCTGTAACGTTACAAGAAAAGTTTTTCCGCGCTCGAACATTCGTGGCGCTAGTGGTCAAAACTACAAACATGGCAGATAGCCAACCCTGAGGACAGTCCCCTATATATGAGGAATCAGCGAGCATGGACCAATATTTCAGTCATAAAATATGGCAAATAATTCTATAATATGTATACGAAAAGAGAACTTACAAACCCTTTCAATGTCATACAATTTGTGTTACCCTCATCAAAAGCTATCACCCACTGAATCGGTTAACTTATACCCTGTATATGGACTGATATTAATATGAATATTGTTGTTTATAAAAATATTTTCATTAAGTAATTTCACTACTCTTTCTTACGATCCTTACGATTTCTTAACTTCCCTTCATTTTTTCAAAACTAACGATAGTTTCAAGCACTGTAATAGCAATAAATTAAGTAAATAGTAGCCGTATGTTGCAGAAGAATAATTATCTCTGAACTGAAATATGTGAAATAGTATTTAAGTATCCACGACCACACCATTACCCAGGATACACACTTAAGAAGCACTTACGTACAATAAATAACTGAAACACGTCACTATAAAAATAGAAAATATAATTTTTAAGAATGATATACACATTCCGTCCTCTGTCTAGAAGACTCAGTTATTTTGTCTCCCAACTTCGTCTATAATTTATGCGGTTTCTAGACATTCTGTGGCGGCATTCAAGTTAGCATTCATAATAGAGTTATGCGGCTATTCAGTGCTTCTTATTTTTTGTTCTTATACTTCTTCTAAGAAAATTAAAATTTTCTCATTTCATTTTTGAATATGATTTATCAATGAACTTTTATTTTTGGTAAAAGCTTCAGCTTAGAGATTAAAAGGAAACTAAAGTTAGAGTACATATTAGCAGATGTCAAGGAAAGTTTGCGTAGGTATACAGAAGTGTATCATTTACTTTAATTTTGGTTCCCCACAGGTCGAAGGCAATACAATTTCTACAGAAATGACATCGACTGTAACTACATATGTATTTATTTTCATCTTGAACGTAGGTACTTAACTTTTCTAAATAATCTAAATTTAAAGCTTTCGGTTAACATTTTGGCTCTATATACTTTGGATGCTCAAAAATTATCGTGTTTTATGGCGCTTCCTAGGGGCGTAATCGGTTCCCATCTAGTTAAAATATTTTCTGAGACAAAAATCAGTAAATCATCTGCAGGAAGTACAATATTCACTATTTTTTGGAATTATATTATTAGGGGAATACTGTTTTATCCTTAAGATCAATTTTACCTGATTTGAGTGACCTGTGAATCAAAAATACATGCACACATACGCACACATACTTTATCACGAATACTTCATTTTCTGCTTATTGCATTATCTTGCTGTTTTTACTACGAAAACTTCCCACACGAATACTTCCCATATGACTTTACGTTTCTTTAATGGTAATCCTACTAAGCATTATTATTAAAATAATATTACAAAGAAATTCCATGCCAACGATTCGTGAAAGGTTCAAATAAGGTTCAAATATGCGATTGTTTAAACTTAATAAAAAAAAAAAAAATTGAACATTGCACTACGAAAATGCAAATTCAAGAGTACAGTCTCCCAAGGATGGGCCAAGTATGAACTTAAACCTATCTAGCGAGAGATAAAATTTACTCAAAGCTAAGCTGGAGGAGTAATATACTCGAATTGGCACATAGCCACAGTAAAACCAAACTTGTCCTATGGCTCCATAGTCACCACTCAAGAAGAAATATAATCTGGATAAGTGTTTGAAAATCCAGATAGCAGCAAGTCTGGATGGGATGGATGCGTATGAAGCACGCCCACGGCTGTATTCTATTGTTGCAAAACCCTCGATAATACCTCACAAGCCATGAAACAGACTCCCTCACTACGGCATGAGAGCCCCAACGGAGTCCTAACTTTCTAAAAAATTTGCAGTATCTTATGTAAAACTGACAAAAGTTTGATTTGAATAGCTCCTCCACCCTAAACTGCTATTCGTACAGAAAAATGGTGTTCTGATAATCTTAAGCTTGCTTTCTTATCTTCCGAGCCGAAATAAAGTTTTATTTAAAAAAAATTATTTGAACCAAATGACTACGATTCCTCAAACAATAACTCTCAGCTGCGTAGTCATTGTATATGTCACTGGGCCATGTGTGGGCTAAAGATATCGATTGAAGCTGCCTACAAGCTCGGACTCAGGCTGCACATACACATATACAATTATTACTCAGCTGAGAATTATTGAGCGTAAAATTGTAAGTTTACTTTATAATCAAAACCATTTCAGTTATTATTATGTTAAGTATGGTATATGTATAGTAAGTGTAGCCTTTGGTAAGGCACCAAGCTGTAAATTGCTACAAGATTATTTTCCAATATGGATAGTAGTTTAGGATCTATAGCATATACTAAGTTAATGCTTGGCACTTCTCCATAAGTGCCTACACAAAAACACACGCGCATTTATTACTCAGCTAAGAGTAATTTAGCGTAAAATGGTAAGGTTACTTTGTTATCAAAACTATTTGATTAGTTTATTAAGTAAGGTATATATGTAGTAAGTGTAGCCTTTGGGAAGTTAAGGAACCAAGCTGTGAACTACTACAATACTATTTTCCTATATGGATAGTTGTTTAGGATCTATAGAATATATAAAGTCAATGCTTGGCACTTTTCCATAAGTGTCAATATAGAATATTTTAGAGAACGGACTCCCAACGCACACATATAGATTTCTGTTTCACGGCTTGCTGTTGCCAATGGAGTTCTACTATATGGGTATAGCGGCTGTCACCGCATTAAGCAATGGGTTTATGGGCAGAATGAGAGGAAGTGTTAACATTCCAATATTCATCGGACAGTAGCCTCAAAACCTTCGATAAATACCTCACAAGCCATGAAAAAGATTCGCTCACTACCACTTGAGAGCCCAAACGGAGTACTAATATTCTAAAATAATTGCAGTGTTCTTATGTGAAACAGACAAAAGCTTGATTTGAATAGCTCCAGCGCCCTAAACTACTATTCATACAGAAAAATTGTCTTCCGATAATCTTAAGCTTACTTTCTTTTCTTCCCAACTGTAATCAAATTTTCATATCTTTCCTAACAAAATTATTTAAAGCAAGTATAAAAGCGAGAATTGGTCTAAGACCAATTCGTATGATATCCTAGATGAATACACGTATGTAATTTCGTGGTCAAGGGTCATCCATCCGTACAAGTTTGATCGTTGAAGTGGTCTTTCGCATATATTTCTAGAACGTTCATCGGGCAGTAAAAATGATTATAACCAATTACATAGGATTTCATATTCTGAAGAACTGTTCAGTATAATAAAAACGTCTAGGACTGATCGTTTTTAGTCTACGTAAAAAACCTAAATTTTTATATGGCAACACCAAGAAGGGATTGCCCAATTTAGCCCATTTTTGAAATTTTATTTATTAAATAAAACATCGTGTACAGAATCTCAGCTCTCTAAGTATACGCGCTCTGGAGTTATCTTAAAGACGGACAGACGGACGGATGGACATGCAAAAATCAAAATAACTTTTAATATTATGCATGGGATGACAAGCTAAGTATGCCTTATGATTTCATCTAGGATATAAAAATTTATCTTAACCAACTGACTACGATTTCCCATACAATAATATATAATAATAGAGCAATAATTGGATATGTGAATATGCCGCGGTTCGATAAATTCGAATCAATCTGTAGGTAGAGATTCGGACTATGGCCTCACATACAGTAATGCAACTATTACTCAGCTGAGAGTTATTGAGCGTAAAATGGTAAGGTTACTTTTTAATTAAAACTATTTTATTATTTTGTTAAGTAAAGTATATAGTAAGTGTAGCCCTAGCCAAGCTTAAAATGGATGGTAGCACAATATATTCATACAGTAGAACAGTTCTCTCAAAACTGCCAGTTGAGTAGGATGCTGCTATATGTGACCATACTTTCTCTCCTATGTAAATCGAAAGTGTAAGAAAAAGAACTAATAGTATGCAATTTGTACTATAGTAAAAGGGGCAAAATGACAAACAAAACTATTTCTCTTCCACTTCCGATGTCATTCGGCATGGTAGAACTGTCGATCAATTACAAACATTATTACAGTCATTTTGCATATTACACTGTCCATGGCATCTTTATGATCGAACACTACTTAACGGTCAAGTAGAGCTGAATGTATCCGGATAATTTGTTATCCGGATTATCCGTAACAATTAAGATCCGATTCCTCAAATCCGGGTATACGCATAATCCTCCTAAATTTCCTCCACATTGCATATATCATGCAAATATGATGAAATTTATATTTTCCCAATGAAGCATCGCAATCTGAATGGAATTTTGACCCTCTTTTGCTTAGTCGGGATCCGGATTTCAGGAATCGGATAGATTGCAGATCTGGGTATCCGGGTATCCGGATATCCGTATAATAGCAAATCCGAATCCAATTTTGAGCTCTAGGTCAAACAGGTGTTTAGTTTATGGAACAGTACATTTGTAAGTAAGATGTTTACTTACATAAAAATAAAATTCTGCCCGTAGATTGTGCAGCTAGCTACTGTTCACCAATTTACTTCTAGTCACTTTTCCATAAGAATCAATATAAAACATTTTATAGAATTGGACTAGCGCGTAGACATATAGATTTCTGTGTCATGGCTTAGGAAGTATTTCTCGAACTGAACTAGCTTATCACGAAAAAGTTGAATACGATTGTTTATCAAGCATCCAATGTACAATTACAGCTGGTGTAAAAATCAAAACTATAACTAGATAAAACCATATTTGATCCAATACATCCATTAACAAAATCTTATATGAAATACTTGGTAAATATTACAGACTGAAGATATGGCACCAAAACATAGCAATCAATATTCGAGAAATATACGAGTAATTTAAACAAGATCCGTAAAACGGCATTTAGCCAGCCGCAGAAAGTCTTGCTCGCCTAAATTTTTGAGATCCATTGTTTCCACCTTAAATGTGCTAACCAGACCATGATAATCCATGATAATCTATTCTGTTGCCAATTAATTGACTAGTTGGTTCATTGACATCAGGTATCTGGAGAGGTTATATTAATATCCTTTGGTAAAGAATTATATGGTGGTCAATTATAATGTAATCGTAGAAAATCTGTTGCAATATAAACCTATCTATCTATAAAAACTGAGAAATATTATAAAATCCTACCTAAGTTGTGATCTGGAATTCAATTTGCTTACTTAATAATATTCTGGTGAGTAGGTACTATATAATTTTGTACTCAAGGGTAATATATTAAAAACGATTTGAATAGTTACAATTTACTTAAGTAAATCATCGTATAAACTATAAATGCGAGCTATTTTATGAGAAATTAAGTAGAATTCTACGGCATGTCCGAACCTTCATATATAATGTAAATAAATTGTTTGCGTTGGGAAATCAATTAATTGTGACCAATCGCACAAGTCGATGGAATTAAGTGATTACACTTACAGACAGCAGGGTTCTACTATGTCAAATGTGAAATTAAATTGATTGTAAATATGGGCGGTGGTGAGCTATCGTTGAAAGAGAGTTACACACCAGCGTAACCTTTATTACAGCACGACCCCTGATGAAGACCCGCTGCGTTGTTTTAATTCCATGCCATCACATAGCTCATGGAGCTCACAATGGCAAACAAACAATTATTTTCGCTATAAATCAGGGACAATTTAAACTAAGGGCACTTACCGTCTCTTCCGATTCTACAGCTTCCCCCTCTGCATTCAGCAGTTTGGAAATCCTTGCCAGAGCACAACGATTTGTCATATCCTTCGCTGAAAGATACGCTTCCGCCCATCAGGCTGTCGTCCATAGTGTGAGTAATGCACTTCCTCCTTCGGATCTGTATGCAGTCAACTGAACACGAGCTCCACTCTGACCACGGTGACCATCGACCTGCTGTGAACATAAACATTAATTTTTAGGGTAAATCCCATTTGAATACGGATTAAATGAGTAAATAAACCAAAAGCAAATTTTCAAAAACGTGCATTTATCTAAATTTCGAAAGCAAAAGAAAACAAAATGATACCCACAAACAAAACAAATTTGTCAACGGTTTAAGTGAAATAAATGAAGATTGCTTACCAAAGGATGATTCGAAGCTGTCAGGGCTGACGATTTGGGTATCCTCTGGTCGAAAAGAAACCCGAAGGCATTTGTTAGTGTTAGCGATAACGAGCGTGCATTTCAATTATGGATACATTTGTTAAAGTGACAGATTTCAAGGGTTGTATGGTTTATTCAAACAATGTTTTCTCAATCCCTTTAGTTAACAGCAAGCCCCGGGGAGTGGCTTCACTTTCCGTCGCATTTTTCAGTGAAATGTGCCGAGGGTCAATTTATTCAATTACGGTTGTTTACAAAATTTTTAAAAGAATTCAGTGACAACTAAATTAGAACCAATTAATTTATGTTCATATGGTATATATCAAACGCCAATTCATAAATAATTTAAAATCACAACCCGGCTACAGTTATGGTATAAATTTTCTAAATATCACTTTGTAAAGTATATGGACTAAAGGACTTTTCCGGAAAAGTGAAAATTACATTTCAAGAGAGAAAAAAAATACTAAGTGTATTAATTGGTGGAATAGTTGGGGCAACGCAATTGCTAGCTTTTTAAACTTGGGTTTCTGTCATTTAATTCTTTCCACAGGTAATAATATACAAATATGTCAGATTTGGGTGTATTTATTTTATTAAAGATTCACACCAGTTTTTCTTTTTCTGAATACGATCTATAGATGTATAGGTTTTAATATATTTAAAGCATACATACATATAGTATTAGTTTATCTATGATAATACTAATTGCAGATGTATATGTTTATATATTCCACTTACGGTGTTGATGTTATTCCATATAACTCAAAGTTTACATTTTTTTTGCTTTACCAAAAGTAAAAATTTGAACTTGTCAATAATATCATCATTCTCACACTTTCGACTGACAAAACAACTAATTAATCGAGCACAATTATGTAAAACTTTTCTATGCTTTTCCCGACATGCCTGAGTGTAAACGTTCAATTCAATTGATGTGAAAAATCCGGTACCGACGCACGTGACAAGCAGTAGTATTTATTCCAGAATGAACGAGGCTTAGGGCTTTTTGTAGAATTGATAACATTATATGTTAAAAATCCTCTCTTTGTACAATGCAGTTTGATTGAAGAAAAGCTATGCTACAATAAACATAAGAATAGCTTGTAGTGAATATATAAGACCAAGGCTCCGATAACATTGGCAGAAACAGCACTAATTTGCTTGCAATAGGTCTGTAATTCGAGATATCGTATTATTACTATTTTTGTGGAGACGAACAAAAAAAGAGATTTTGCGAAGCTCTTGCAATGAATGGAATAATCGAACAAATAATAAAAATAGAAAAAAGAGACTAGTCAAGTAGATTCAGAAAAGAGGCGAGAATCAGCTGCAGTTTCCACATCTATTTATTTCTATTAACATATAGATGGCGAGAAACAGCGAATCTGCCTCTCATCTTGTCAATGCGGTCTTTCAAAAACATATAATATTCTTGGATGCCATCCCTGTGGCATCCTCGATGGCGTTGAGAATACCATTCCGCTTTGCAATCGTAAATGATATGTCCGACAGATCCGTCATCCTCTATGCAGAAGCGACAGGTTCCGCTACCGATTTGGCTCACCTTAGTTTCCAAGTGAGAAATGCCCAAGGTATATAGAAGACAAGGTATTCCCATTAAAATTTGGACATATGCAGCTGATAGCCTGAGACGGTAATTCTGTGACTAATGTATACACATTTTTATAGGAAAGACAGAGAGAAGAGAGAGAGTGTTGTGCTTTCTTATACATTTTCACGTAATTTGTCACTATTCTATATACCTTGGGAAATGCCCAGTACGTGGGCCCATTATGAGCCTTAGCTCATATCATAGCTCTAATCATAAGAAATATTGTTGTGCTCTGTTGCGAGCGTACGTACGGTGTCTAAAAAATCTAATTGCGTGACATGCACCACTAGCTTAACGCCTCCCCAAGCAGTTTTCAAATAAATAGTGAAAATTAAAACTTTTGTGTGGAAACACCACGAAGGATTTTTTTATTTCATCCATCAACGTGTCGCGGCCCAGTTTCCTTGGTACCGGAGGCGGAAGCAATCGGCAGCTGTTAGGGTAATTAGGCAATAAGTAATCGTCCAGCACTTCATTTTCGCATAGTCAGGTACTGGCTATTGCATGATTGTTTAAATAATAATACCACAGCTGCAGGTAGCGATGAGACAATGGATAATTGTTGGGCACATTACTTTTGGTAGTGAGGTGCTGCTTTTATTTGTTGTTGGCAAAAAGCGCTGGTGTCTAAAAACAGTAACACTACAGCTGACGCAAGGAATTATTGCTAAGTAACTCACTTTTGCTGTGATTTTTTATTTATTGCTGAGAAATCGTGGCTGCAATGTTGGAAGTGAGTTATTACATATTCGTAAAGTCAAATTCACAGCCGTGTGCAGGTTAATTCTGTGCATGATTTCTACGGTATGTAAAGTGTAAAGTTTCAAAGGTGTCAGTCGCCTGCGTGCAAATCAAGCTAGTGAGTAAGGTCAAAGTTTTATTTTCCTGAACCTCACATTGGGATATTTCGGATAGTCAGGCAGCCTTTATGGCTCTGAGTATCACTCGGATAATATCTAACTTAGTACTGGGGACTGCAGGTCGTCTGTGGATAAGCTGTGTATCCGGAAGGTGTCCCTTCAGTGGGTTCCTGGTCACATGGGGAATGAAAGGGCTGACCTTCTAGTTAGAGCTGGCTCTGATTCTCCGATCCTTGAACCGGAATCCTTCGTAGGCGTTGCTACCTCGGGTATTGGGTCTGTCTTCAAAGCGGATGTTCGTAGGAAGCATCAGCAGAGATGGGTGAAACTGAGTACTTCCATGAGATGAGCTGAAAAACCTGGACACGAAGCTTTTGGTGATAGAGCTTCTAGCAGGATAGGAAAATGGGCCGCTCTGATCTCTGTACTTGGGATCTGATAGGTCAATGCGTTTTAAAGTTATCGTGCCTTTTTATATTATGTGTGAATAGTATATTGAAATATAGATGAGAGTGGAGCAATTGAAGGGTTGTAAGTCTAAAGGGTCTAAGTGCCAAAAAATTAAAAATCAAGATTTTTACAAAAATATGATCTTTGTACCAAGGCTAATAATATCCAAATGGATCCAAGTGCATATTTCTTTTGAATTTTTACCCACGCACAGATAAAGTTTTGGCGGGGCCTAGGTGCCAACGAGCTTTCGCTTATGTTTTTTCGTTATATCTCTAAATAATAAAATTGGCAAAGTCAAGATTTTTACAAAAATACGAGCTTAGTACCAAGCCTAATAATATCCAAATGGATCCAAGTACATATTTCTTTTAAAATTTTATCCACGCACAGATAAAGTTTTGGCGAGGCCTAAGTGCCAACGAGCTTTCGCTTATGTTTTTTCGTTATATCTCTAAATAATAAAATTGGCACTTAGACCCTTTAGACTTACAACCCTTCAATTATGCCCTCCTTACAAGAAAACTTCTAACCGGCGCGGCAGGAGGAAAGCTGAAGCGGATACGAATTCCCAGTGAATTTATCTATACGTTCCTAGTTGATAGTAGATAGGTATTGGATTAGGTATTGAGCATGAAGCAATGTAAACTGTTGTAACACATAAACTTTTGTATGGAAATTTCAGAGCAGTAACAACAAAATTCAGAGTTCTAGAAATCAACAATGTTAAGTAGTCCACATGGAATGTTGCATCGAAAAACAAAGAGAACCCCATTACTTAACGGACCGTCTAAAAAGGAAGCCTAAAGATAATAGCAATAAGTCATGTTCCTCGTCTAGACGAAAGTTTTATAGGGATTGTCAACATTAAAAGAAAGTCCGGAGAAAGCAGTCAGCCGTGGAATTCAAAAAGGAGTATTCTGGCCAACAGCAATATCTGAAATCTGGTATATTGAAACTTAAGGCTTTAAAAAGTTGTTATAATATCACTGTTGTACAAGTTCCATTACATAAAGCGAACGTGAATAATGAGACTAATTTATTGTAAAAACATTTAAAATGTCAATGCGGAAGGTAGATACGTATAGAAACTTTGATTACTTTTATGGGACATTTTGAACTAAATAATTTTTCGCCATGTCTGACACCAAGATATATTAAAATTTAAAGTCTTAAAAGGATACTAGAATTGTTTAAAAGTATCAGTTACTAGTGCATCCATAATTACAAAATATTATCCAACTTTAGTTTAGTTTAAACTATTAAAAGTAGAATTACACTAACAAAATAGCTCTTAATTTGAAACTATCTGAAGTAAAATTTCTAAAAGATGTTGTAAAATACTGTAAAAACATGAAGACTATTGCTATCGTTTTTGTTATTGAAGTTACCAATTGTTGAGTAAAAGCTCTCCGACGAAAATTGTTAAACTCTTAAAAGGCTATAGTGAAACTTTAAATTTCTAAATGTTCACTTTTAGGAGCAATTTGCAAAAAGACTTGCAAATTAAATGTCTTTAGAGCAGTGCCGGTTCATGGGCTTCAGAAGAAGGGCAGCAATTCATATTTTGCATAATTTACAGCGATATTTTACTTTCAAGCCATGTACATGCAATGCACTAGAACCACAGAGCTTGAAATATCACTTCGAAAATATTTATGCTCTGAGGTCTGTTTCGAGTGGAAGGGGAAAAATCTTACAAAACCTTTTTTGCCTAAGTTGCAGCAAAACATTATCCAGTTAAAGGTTTTTAATTGTACTCTAATTGATATTTGTTTATATTTAATTTCATCATATTTTTATTACTTTGAATTGTCTAAATAGTTGTTGATCATAACTGCTATGGATTTTGTTTTGCATCACTGTTTCTTAGAGCTGTCAGACAGACAAATAATTTATAATAAATCACGATATTGAATGAGAAGTACAGGTTTATTTTATCATCCACCGATATCCTTTCGCATCAGTGCAATGCACAACACAACGTAAAACTCTAGATCTGAGCTTGTCCAAAAGCAAAATAGTTTTTAGCTCCACTAAGGTGCTCTAGATAAGAAGCAAAAATATAAGTCAGTAATACGCGAAATGTCAGGTTTTCAATAAATCTTTAGTTTAAAGCTTTTCGGTTTATTAAAATATATATGATATAACTTCTTGTGCCAATACATGTCGACTTATTGCCCACTAAGTCTCCTTAAGTCCTTATTTTAATTGGCTTTTTAAAGAACTATATTATTTGAGGGCTCCAAATGTAGCTTGTAGCCTCTAAAAGACTCCAGACGCTTCGATGTGGAACATTTACTTCAAATCAGATGGAGATAATCAATAAGGAATTTGAAGTATACCACAATCATTAAGTGTAGGTACACCACGATTTAATTCAACATCCCCTTTCAATATTAAATAGAAACGATCGTAACACATCATAATGATGGTAAAGCCATGCATATTACACTACATTCTGGTAATCATTCTCTGTCCATCATCCAATCTAACCATCTGATTCATTCTTACGAATTACCATGAATTTTCAATCCATATACCGGTTCTTCCACCAAAATACTCAAACCAAAAAAAAAATTCTCCTGTCACAATTAATGAGAAACAGACATACTACTGTGGGCAAAAAATAGTAAGACTTCGTTCATAATTTTAAAATTCTTTATTTATTCTGCCAAATCTATTTCGTCCCCCTCAAAGTAATCCCCCCCGGCCACAATACACATATGCCAACGTTTTTTCCAATCCTCGAAAGAGTTGTTAAAGTCAATTTCCGGAATAGCCTTCAATGCGCGTAGCGATTCACGTTTAATGTCTTCAATTGTCTCAAAACGGTTTCCCCGGAGCGGTCGTTTCAGTTTGCTGAACAGCCAGAAGTCACACGGAGCTAAATCAGGCGAATACGGTGGTTGCGGAACGATATTGGTTGAATTTTTGGCGAAAAACTCACGAAGAATCAATGCAGTATGCGACGGCGCATTGAGTGATTTTGGAACCAATCGTGCTTTCACTTTTCTTAGGCCCAAATGATCTTTTAAAATGGTTTTCACTGATCCTTCCGATATTCCAACGATACCAGTAAGGTCTCTGACTGTTAATCGTCGATTCTCGAGCTCCAATTCCTTGATTTTATTGACGTGTTGATCATCAGCTGATGTTGATGGCCGTCCTGGACGTAGTTCGTCGTCAACGCGTTCTCGAGCCTCTTTGAACAATTTGTACCAATCAAAAACACTTGCTCCTGAAGGCCTTTTGCAACATTCTGAACGTTTCGGCACCAGAAATTTGATTCCGCACACAAAATTTAATGGAACTTATTTGTTGAATAATTTCACTCATTGTAAAAATCGCCGAATGCACTTCTTGTACTTCAGAAAGACAAGCGTATACTAAACACTAAGAATTATTTTGATGTGATATTTGGCACAGATGTCACTGACAGTCATACCAACGTAGAAAAAAAAATATTTCGACGAATGGATTTCCGCGCGAAATTTAAATTAAAAAGTCTTACTATTTTTTGCCCACAGTAGTACATCATATTATAAGGCAGACATTATCTTCTTATCCCTGCTCCTGCATAATATATGAAAAAGCTACAAAATTAGATACAGCCATACAATTTATTTAATGAATTTATTATTTGGGAAAACGCAATATCTATATGTAATTCCTTGAATGCATTAGAGTCCGATAAGTTAAATGTGTTCAACTTTTTAAGTTGACTTTCTTGTTGCAAAGACGCTACCAAAATTTCAACGTCGCTACGGATTGGTTTGACTATGCTACAGTAAGTTTGACACGAAATCGGCTGCATCCGCACCACTAGATTATATGTGGTTTGCTGGCCGATCCAAATCGGAGGTTGGATGTGGTGTTGCGTGGTATAGACGCGACAAATATTTTACCTTCTCTGTAGCAATTCCATCCAAGCACTGGTCACTGCTGGTCGAGTCGGAGGTTAGATGTTATGTTAAATGGAATGATATTCAGCATACTATAGGAATTTATTTACATCTGTACATTTTTAGTTCGTTGGAAATAATTGGGCGTTTCATATAGAGAGTTCTCGCATGTATTTCGTGCTGCCGGGGAAAGACAAAATTTCGACATTTTATACAATATTCTGAGAATATTTTAATGCAAACTGATTTGTCTTTTATGTTTGGAGCTTTCCATTTTGTCAAGGGAAGAAGTGCTTCCAATGAGGAACCATCCCTGCCTTTGAGCCAGGTTCGCTGCAGATATTATGTCCTACACAGTGAATTAAACGTGTCAACAAATCCGAATTATCCCAGTCGGTCGCAGGAGTACAGCCACACCGCTTAATTGGATAATAACTCACGTAAAGAGCACACCGTAGAGTTGTCTAATAGATAATACTTAGTTTCTCAAGTGGACGGCCGTCAACAAGAATATCCTTTGTTTTTCAAGTTTGTAGGAAACATCCCATTCCTCATCCAAAAAGTTATGGCGCTGTTTTCCCTTAATTATATTACCATGTCATGTTATTAAATAAGATGTATAGAGAGATTCCTCTTCTCATTTAGTCACTGTGTGCTCTAAGATCTTTCGTGTCAGTACTACATATAGTATGTCATCGTTATTCACTGAAAGCGTTTTTGGTTGAATAATCCAATGGCTACAAAGATACGCTAATGCATTCGACTCTTATGGCCACTCGGTATTAGTAAATAACTAACGGCAAATTTAAGTACACATCGAAATTATTGAATCAGCAACAGCTTTTACTTTAGCCGCGATAGACTTTTATGGGTTAATTTTTCTTGTATTTTTATATTTTTAAGTCAAGATCAGAGTATACCTTATGATGCAACACATATCATTGCAGGAAGGAGATAGAGGAAGAATTACGGGACATGTGGAACGTGGCGGAGGGCTGATGTGTATCACTCTTAGACTTTCGCGGATTATATGCCGGAGGAAAGACAGAAGATGGTATACTGTTCCACATTTGTACAATTCGGAATAGAAATGCATCACGCAATTTTATGATCAGAAGTACATTGAAAGATAACGGGATTCATGTGGTGTGCAGCGCGAGTATTGCCTGCAGGAATCAATCCTTAAAAAATCCGACTAAACATTTCATCACCACATTGACCATGCATTTGGCGATAAAGGAGCGAAAGGCAATCAATCTACAAGAGATCAGACCAGATATTTCATCCTAATATTGACCGTGCATGCAGCGATAAAGGAGCGAAAGGCATCCAACACTGCGCCGGTGTTCAAGTGAGTCGATGTTATTGCCGTATGGCCAATAAGATTGAAGGCTCTCTTATGACCAATATTCAATGAAGGTTAGGCTGTGCGACAAGCACCAACCCATATATGAGAATTGTATTCCATTCTAGGTCTGATCAAGCACTAGTAAAGGAACAGTAGATTTGGACTGAAATCATTCTTACATCTTTTCAGAAATCCAACCAATTTTGATGTTTCCTTGATAACATAGATGATGTGATCTATCCAGTTTAACTCACTGGGAATACTTCATCAAAAGAAATGGGAGTAGTAAAATTATGATCTTGTTTTAAAGATAAGAGACAGCTTTGGTTCTTAGGCACACTGAAATCGACGCGATTCCTTTTTCCCCAAGCAAGAATATTATCAAGGTCGTTATTCAATCTGAAATGAGATACATGTTGCATGGACTCAGCAAGAATGTGAGAGGACTAAGAAAAAATATGGCTACTTTTATCGGCAAAACTATATATGGGATTGAAAATAGGGGAAAGCAACATTAATGAAAGTGAAGTGAAGAGATAATAGAGCCATGTGGTTTCAGTTCAGGGGGCTTTATAGTAGCACAATATTTATCCCGAAGAGTAGGTTGTCTATATATTTATCTACTACGCCAATGACACTAATTTTGTAGGAATAAATGAGTGTTAGAAAAAATTTTAAAGGTAGAGGCATCAAAAAAATACAAAATTTTGTACAGATAATGACTTTAAATTTTATTTCAGCTCGTCATTCACATGTCGGAAGCTTGTTTGTGGCTGCAGTATAGGTAAAGGAAACGAAGTTTCGTCTATATACAGAATTTTCAAGCAAATAGTTCTAACTTTTGAGAATTTAACTATAATACTTTTACAAAATGAAGCAGTACTGAATTCAAGATTGTTGACTCGTTTATCATCATATTGGCATCATAATCAATTTCCCGCTACATAATATATAGCGTACTTATGTATATATATTTAATTAGCTATATGTATTTCAGTCAAATAATCAAAACAAATCTATTTGAAAGAAACCATTTTTTCATTAAATCTATAGGGTATATTAAATTTGTCATTCTGTTTGTAACGCATAGACAATGATGGCAGAATAAAATGGATTGAACACCCACGCATAATGTTTTTTAAAAACAAAAACGAAAATGGGAATAATAAGGCAACTCCTTCGAAGGGTTGCTTACAAAAATTTCGTTTCACAATATATTTGGACAGTGCCTGAGAACGCGTTTACATAGAGATCTGAGATTTGATACGTGGTGTTTTCATCGCAATAGTAAATATAATTTCACAAATGGAATAAATCGGGCAACCCGTTCTTTTCACTATATATTTGTAAACTGCCTGAGAACGCGTCGACGTGTAGAGCTAAAATTTTGGACAGCGTATTCTTATAAAAATTATAAATAAAATTGCAACAAGTAAAGAAGTTAGAATTGGTATAAAACCAATTCTTATGATACCCTAAATGAATGTCAGTATGTAATTTCGTATTATCACCCATCTGTCCAAGTTCGAATATTGAAGTGGTTTTACGCATATACGTATTTCTAGAGCTTGTATTCGAACAGTAAAAATGATTATAACGAATTTCATAGGATTTTATATTCTGAAGAACTTTTCAGTAGAATTAAAACATCTATGACTGGTCGTTTTTAGAGAATACGTAAAAACCCTAAATTTGTATATGGCAAAAACCAAGAAAGGATTACCAAATTTAGTTCATTTTTGAAATTTGATTTGCTATTTTTACTCTCTCTCTACGGTGACACGTTCTCAGGCAGCGCCTAAATATATAGTAATTTACACCTGATTGGAGGTTTTACAGCTGGTTTTGTTTTTGATCGGGTCTATGGTGTAATGTTTCGGTCAATTTCTTAAAGAAAACTCAGATCTTTATTTTATCGTTTCTTTATTTTCTCGACGTTTCGAGTCTTGATTAATACGCTTACTCAGGAGCTAACTACAGTGAAATATAAGAAGACAGTATCAAAGTTGGATAATTAAATTATTTGCTTTTGACTTTGTTTTTATATGATAACATTTTTTTAAAAAATATTATTAAAACATATTTCTTAAAAATACACATTAGAAATATAGTAAAAACGTTGACTATACATTTAAATAAATAAATAAGTATAAAGGTTATAAAAATAAAAATGAAAATTCAGACTAATGTTAACTTTAAAGGACCACAGATGTGCAAAGGTCATTGTCATGCTGTGGTTTCAGGTTTCAGTTTTCTTAGTATGTGTTTGTAATCTTTATTTATTAAAATTGTCTCTTGTTTCATGTTGGTTTGATTCCTTTGTTCTATGTAGATTTGGCATGCTTCTTTGAATTCGCGTTTTGCTTTGTTTTTCTCTATGTTTATGTCTCTATATTATGTCGTCAGAATGTCTTCTGCTATCTTTATGTTTTTCTGTTTAAATTTCCGATTACTTATTTTAAATAAATTATATATCGGACACTACTTTTTTTCCTAGATTCTAAGATTAAGCTTATTCAATGCAAGAAGAGGTATACTTTTACAAAATTTCATGTACATTGGAATTGTTTTTACCAGAGAAAAAATAAAAAAACCGAAAAATCTCTTTTCCGCCAGTTTCTCGAAAAATTTGAGGTTATATTGAAAAATGGCTTTACCAAAGCTTTAGACTTTTTATTGTCTGCAACTTTCGTCAAGGACGGTTTCCGTGAGGAGGTAACGTTTCGTCGAAAATTTTCCGACTGGTCCTTGACTGTGTAAAATTTTTTTCTTGTAGCTTTTAAAATCCGCTTTGGCACGTGCCTAATAGGGTATCATTAGAATTGGTCTTACAAGGAGACGGTTACTCGTCGATTTCGATCAAATTCACAGTATGCCTAGAAATGAAAGTGACGCAAGTGGGAGCTCCAGATGACCAAGCGAAAATGAAATAATGCATAATATAGTGAAGCCCGACATTTTGAAGGGAATTGGAAATTGCTCAAATTTGCAAATTTGAGTTGTCGGGGTTAAATTGCAATAGAATTTAAACGAAAGAGCAAAATTCAATCGGGTAAAATGCCAACCATAGAGCAGGTATGTAGATTGCCGATTCTGTAAGTGGCATATCCGTGCGTTTTTAAAGATCGCTGGTAGATGGCGAAAAGTTGCTATGCAAAACTTTTATAGATTTAATTCTTTTTAAATAAGTAAATGACATCTGGTCTTCCTGAAATTTTGTACAGATAATCTCTTAATGAAAGCGCATCTATAAAAAAAAATAGATTAATTGATAAGTTGTAGAAGAACATTTTGAAATCATTTTTCAGACAGAATCTTGGCCGGCGAAACTAAATTTCAAAACTGAATCAGAAGGGAGGGAAAACATGCTCAAAACATCAGAAAAAAATCACAAAAACACTAACAAAAGGAATTCTGCAAATCGGAACATCCGAATTCGGGAAATGAGAAACTTTTTCCCATTGTATATATGAATGACCTTTTGACATTGAATTTATCATTCGATTTTGTACGATTATTGTACACAGCTATTGGAATATAAAATAAATACCCCACTCCCGGAAAAATAATTTTTACTTTTTTTATACCCTAGATGAAATCTAAAGGGGTATACTAAGTTTGTCATTCTGTTTGTAACACCTCGAAATAATGATGGTAGAGCAAAATGGATTGCACACCCACGCATAATATTAAAAGTTATTTTGATTTTTGCATGTCCGTCCGTCCGTCCGTCCTTGCGCACGATAACTCGAGAACGCATACA
Source organism: Dioctria linearis (assembly GCA_963930735.1). NCBI lineage: Eukaryota > Metazoa > Arthropoda > Insecta > Diptera > Asilidae > Dioctria > Dioctria linearis. The sequence goes on along the minus strand of OZ005740.1, from coordinate 212,363,668 downwards.
CTCAGAGAGCTGAAATTTTGTACACGGACTTTAAAAAAAAAAGTAAAATTAATTTCGAAAATGAGACAAATCGGGCAACTCCTTCGTGGGGTTGCCATACAAAAATTTCGTTTTCCGTTATATATTTGAACACTGCCTGAGAACGAGTCGCCGTAGAGAGCTGAAATTTGGTACATGCTGTTTTCATTGTACTAGCAAATAAAATTTCAAAAATGGACTAAATCGGGTAACCCATTCTTGGTGTTGCCATATAAAAAATTAGGTTTTTTATGTATACTGTGAAAACGATCAGTCCAAGACATTTCTATTGTACTAAAAACTTCTTCAGAATATAAAATCCTATAAAATTGGTTATAATCATTTTTTCTGTCGGACGAACCGTTCTAGAAATATATGCGAAAAACCACTGCAAAAATCAAAATTGCTCAAATGGGTACCCATACGAAATTTCATACGGGCATTCATCTAGGGTATCATAAGAATTGGTCTTAGACCAATTCTAGCTTTTTCACTTGTTTTATTTTACTTTTGTTTTTAGATAATAATGTAATAGTTTCAAAAAATCATAAAAAACTAACAATGAATTTACCGAAAAGAATTTTGAACATGGGTTGGAATTTGGCCTAGAGATAAAGGATGGTAGCTTTACAGTATATGCAGCTCATTAATGTAAGTTGAAAGAAATTTAGCAAACCTCACAATCTTATTTTAGAAAATGCTCCTAAACTAATTACGATAATGACTTCTGGTTTTTTGAATATGAAAGATAACGGATTATAGATAATTGTAGCGAAAAGAAAGTGGCTTAAATGTTGCGAATATGCAAGATGGTAATTATCAAATTTGTCCGAAAAGTATTAATTTCAACCCCCGATTTCACCGACATTATACATTATTTCGGTCTCGCTTGACCATCTGGAGTTCCCACTTGCATCACTTTCATTTCTAGGCAAGCCCAACAAGTATTGTAAATGTGGACGAAATCGGTGATACGAGTAGAGACTCCTTGTTTGACCAATTCGTGAAAATGTAATTTTATTTTTATTATTATTATTTTTTTTAATTAATTAAAATCGCGTCGTATGTTTGGAGTGGATGGAATATATGATAGAAAATGAATGAAAAGAATGCACTTCCACTCAATTCGCCAATTACATTATATACTAATATATTTTCACAATAATTTAAATCTCCCACTAAACTGAAATTAACAAATACGAAAGGAATCAAGTCTAGTTTTGTAAATAGTGGTCGCCGTTGGTTTTATTGCTTATCGCATAATCGCCGAATGTTGAGCTATCCAAAAATTGAATGCTGATTTGATGGCCTCTAACATCGGGGCGCCGCCGACAAGAGTGCTCTATCTCCAAAACTTTTCTTATTAAAAACGTCCCGAATGCAAACATGTACCTGCATTTGCAGTGGATTCAGAATATTGATGTAGTCTTTTTACAGTCTTGGAAGCAGAATTAAGATTTCACGCAGGTAGACTGGATAATAAAAACGTAGTGACGCGTGTTTGCTACTTGTAAAGTGAGAATTATTTTATGAAGTTTTTGTGTGAAGAATTACTTTAGCGGAAATTATCTCTTTTGCAGGTTCTGTGACTTATAGCCTCTCAGAAGCTTTATGTTTTTTTCAATCAATGCTATTTCATTAGCTCTAGGTATTATAACAACATAGTATCTTGTGCTCAGAACAATGGATAAAAAGTAAGTGTCGTGTCGGTCAATAGCTGGAAATACCCACTTTGAAAACAAAATGTTTGTTGAAGCATATGTACGAAAGTTGGGGGCTATCCCCACCCAGGCAAAAATCCTAGTTACGTCAATGCACTTTCATCACGTAAAATCATACATAAAGAAAATTCCAAGTATCTGGTGGAGAATCCAAAGTATACAACCAACAGGTTAGCTTTTAGTCGTCAAAAAAAAAAAATTTGTAAGAGCACCGAAGTAACAAACATGTAAACAAACCATTACTGCCCGAAAATCTCTACTCTGAATGACGGCGTAGTCAGTACCAAAGTATTGTTATTAACAACGCCCAGAATATATCTTTCAATAACGAGACCGTGTAACTTTTAAGAATTAATATTTGAAGATATCACTGTTAACGTACTCACCAATGATAAGTACAATTCAGACCATTAATGACATTAAAATAAATATACGACAAAAAACTAAAAGACATTTCAAAAACTGTGCATTAGGAGGAATTGGATAGCCGCTAGCAGTATTATACGGTTTAAAAAAAATATTTTCAAGATGAAACCAAGGGCAAAAGAGCATTTAGAATATCAAATGGTTATCGTAGCTATCGTCGAAAGAGAAGAAAATCTTTTATATCCCCTCTTTCTTACAACTTTCTTGAATGGCACTTGTAAGTCCAGTTATGTAAATTTCAATGTATGGTAACGCAACTTGACAGATTTTGTCATGCAAAAGTTTTAAGATCTAATTTTCTCATGACTATGTAATATTATTAGTAATTCCTGAACAGCTACAATCAAATTCTATGTAACATTTGAACGGTCTTTTAATCTTACACAAATGTGGTTACATATCCAAACAGAAGAAATTTCGTCTACATATGTTAACTGTTATTATTAATGGCCTTCTCGGCAATGATGAATGTAATTAGAATTTCTCTGAAAATGGAGCAAAGCACAATTGGACATATTTTATAATCACTGAATTCTATTGAAGCTAAGTGGACTGAGTTTTCCTGTTCGTCTTCCAGTTTCGATTATACTTCTCAAATCAAATTCAAATAAACTGGAGTTACACCGATGTCATATCGACAGTGTTTCCCTAACTTCGAAAACATTCAGATTATGTAAATTGTATAGATACCTTTAAGAGTGGTATTAATCGCATTCCAATCAATTATTAACGGAGTCTTTATACGGTGAGCGATGGAAGCGCATTACAGGGACGTGTAAACACATTTGTTATGTTCGCGTTTAAGAAAATCGATTTGATTATTATTCAGACCTTATCGAAAACCATTTCTGGCCCATACGGTTCATTTTAGAGTGATTTTACAGAGAAAATGAAAGGTGAGATATAAACGAGTTTTCGAGATGTCCTTCTAAGGCATTTTTCCGATTAAATTTAAATAAATTGCCAGCTGGCGTCACGACTAAAAGCAATAAAATGCCACTATAGTGAGCGGTACGCATTGAGTGAAGCCTCTCCCTCGAGTTTAATTTATTGCTAAAGATAAACACGTACCTGGACACAATATGCAGTCCGGTGTTTTTTGAACATTGGGTCCCTCGCACTGGGAGCCTCCGTTCAAAGGTACTGGATTGCTACAGCTTCTTGTTCTCTTCTTTCCTTGACTGGGTTTTCCGGGGCATTTGCATTCCATCCAAGGACTCCATAAGCTCCAGCCGCCGTCCACTGATAATAAAAAAGAAGGAGAAATTTTGTCAACACGCTTAAAGAATGACTCATAATTAAAGGGCATTGGATGAGGTATTGAAACTATAATTAATTGATTGGTCTTTGATCATAAAACTGCAATCCAGCTTTACTTTTAAATTAAAATTACACAGAGAGAATGCTACTGATTGCGATTTCTTTGCATTGAATAGAAATTTTGAATACACCAAAACCGGAGACCAACCATGGAGAATAAATTTATTCTACATATATGTATACATATTCGTATGTATATCAGATGCCTTAATTAGGGGTTTCGGCAGATAACAAGCTCCAGTACACGTGGACGGAATTACGCTCAATGGTCTCGTTAGGAATTACACATTCTGCCTGTGATTTAGTAAAGGTTGCCATGTTGGATCCTGTTGTTTAATAGCATTCGGGCCGAATAAACACGATGAATAGAAATTACTATCATTGATAGGAAAATTTAATGTTTTGCTTACCGTACACTGTAATAGTGGCTGGTTCAGATACTCTCTTCCCGGCAATGTTCTCCGCTATGCAGGTATAGTTGGCTATATCCTGTAATTAAAGGATATAAAAGTGTTGACACATTAATGTGATTGGAATGTCATTTATACCTGCAGAGAGACTTGAGTTATGTGAAGACTTCCTTCTGCTGTTAACGCCACAGGATGCTCCAGAATTATCTGTACATTATTTTTATACCAAGACGTTTTGGGTGTAGGAATACCATTCGGTGCCTCACAATGAAGTTCTATATGTCCTCCAAGCTCCACCCGGACAGATGACGGCGATATGGCGAATTGCTTCCTTATATCTGATAAAGAAAAAATAAACTCAGACATGCTTTGCATACTGTTGACCTTTAAATGTAGCTTGGTATACACATTTGCAATATCAACAGAAAATAATTTTCCACTCATGTGAGCTAAAAGGGACTTGACTAGACTCAAAATGAGAAAAAAAGTTCATAAAAAGCCACAATTTTTGAAGTGAAATATTAAACCCTCGCTCATTGTTCGGTATGAATGAAGTCTTCTACTTGCTCAAAGCCAACAACCCCATTTAATGAATACATAATCCACCTTTACATCTGGCATGTTTGCGTTTAGCTTTAAACAAGTGATTTGAAATGCCAAGCTGTCAGGGATGGACCCTCAGCTGCTCAGGACTGAGATTAGTTTCTCAAAGAGAGTTGAGGTATAGGAGATCGTAATAGGTACGCAGCTGAAAATACCTTTCATAATAGCGCTCAGAAAATGACTTAGAAAGGTTGTAGAAGTACAGATTTATAGCTATTTTTAAGATATGTATCTCTTATGAGGTATAGCGTTGTCAGGTGATGCTCCCTCTAAAGTTTTTAATACTACTTTAGTTTATGTTCGTTGTAAAATCTTTTAAATTGTATATGGAAAAAGCCCGAACAAAAAAAAAAATTGGATGCATAATTATGTCAGAGGTCACAATGTACTAGCACGCCAAAAACAACACAAATTAGAGACATCTCTGATTACATGTTGCTTTCTGATCTGATATCAGTAATCAAATACAGACTAAGAGAATAAATGATAAGACATTTATAAAACTAATCTGAAATTTTGTTACAGTCCGAAAAATAATTCTGATTTCAAATGAAACAAATTATTTTTAGGCTTTGTTGCCTGTTCGCCATGAAATAATACTACTCCACTTGTTGATATTTTGTAGATTAGCTAAGGTTTTGAGAATTAAGACAGAGGTACTCCGGAGTTGCGAACAATTTCCTAATAGCTAACTAAATCCTAACCCGAAATTTCAACTTCAAATTTTACCATTGTAGACGACAGATTCGAGAGATTTGATAGGAATTGATGCCTTGTTGTCATCATCCTGGATGAAATTATATAGTATACTAAATTTGTCATTCCACTTGTACCGCACAGAATTAATGCTGGTAGAGCCAAATAGGTAGGACACTCACACATGATATGAAGAGTTATTTTAATTTTTGCGAATCCGTCCGTCCGTCCGCCTGTCCGTCTATCCGTCCGAACGATAACTCGAGAACGCGTTCAATTAGATAGCTGAAATTTTGCACACGGCATTTAAAAGAAAAGAGCAAATTCAAGTTCGAAAAAGGGACAAGTCGGGTAACTCCTTCGTGGGGTTGCCACATACAAAATTTCGGTTTTCGCTATATATTTGGACATAGCCTGAGAAGGCATAAGCCTAGGGAACTGAAATTTTGTACATAGCGTTTTCATATATATAGTAAATATAATTTCAATATATAGTAAATCGGCAGAATTTTCTTGGTGTTGCCATATAAAAATATAGGTTTTTTACATATACTATAAAAACGATCAGTCCTAGACGTTTTTATTGTACTGAAAAGTTCTTCAGAATATGAAATTGGTTATAATCATTTTTACTCTCCGACGAACCCATCTAGAAATATATGCGAAAAGCCTCTTCAAAAATTAAACTTGCAAGGATGGGTGATCATATGAAAATACATACGGGCATTCGCCAATGGTATCATAAGAATTGGTCTTAAACTAATTCTAGCTTTTTATTTGTTTCAAACTGGCATTAGAATCAGCATTGCAGAAACGGCAAATATTCTCGGTCGGTATTACAAGCATTTTTGTACATAATAAATTCAAAACAGAAAAGAATTATGGTGAGACGCGGATGTCAAATTGATATTAGCTACATCAGAAAAAATACTGTGAGAAAATTTAAAAAGTTGGGTGGGACATTTCCTAAATTAGATTGATGTGCATTCTGTTTTTCGAAAAGAATTATGCGAAAGCGAGGGAGAAGATCGAGGTTTCGGTATTCCGCACAAGGATGTCGAGAGTCTTTTACAAGAAGGAGAGCTCCAAAACTCGAAATGGGAAAAAAAGACCTCACTTCTACTATTTTCAAAATTGAAAAGAAGGCTGGCGAGGTGTTAGAGGAGCGGGCGCATCTTCACCTGAACTAAGTAAAATTCCCCTTGCTGAGGATGAGGAAGATCGTCGAGAAGTGAAATAAATAAGCTGGCCATCTCTTCATTTAGCTAAATCTGTAATGCAGCAGGTCGCCGCTTTCTCCGTTAGATGGTGGCTTGCTGCTTTGCACACAAAATTCCAACAACAACAGTTCATGCTCAAGGAAGAGCCGGAGGCGCATGTGGTACAAATTCTATAATACCACCTGCTCTACTCCAAGTGATGTTCCGACAAAAAACGTTGACGTAACCTTTCTGCTTCACACTACGGCTATGAAACTTATTTTCAAGCAGGAGGAAGCTTACTGTCTCTATATAGGAATCAGGCGAGTGGTTGAGTTTGTGAGGTCTAAACGTTTTAAAACACTAATTGGACGAGAAACCAATGTTCACTACATTATCAGGAGAAGTTCATTAATCACCGAGGCGAGAAGCTGTTGGAATTTATCAATGCTTACGACATTGTCAGGGGAAGTTCGGATCGAACCAGGGGAACAATTGCTGGAATTCAGGACAAGAATACATCCTATGGCGCTTTACATTTGTTCCCCGAGCACAGCTATACAGAGTTCCGTATGGGAGCTGATCAAATTGAGGTGGACTGACTAAGATAGGTTCCACATCGTTCTGCATTCCACACTCGCCTTTCTCGCAGCACGTAGTGAGAGTATCGCCGTCGTGGTGAAGTAAGTGGAAAAGCTTCAATTTCTAGTGGTTGATGCTAAGCTTCCTGTGTATCGGTCCGGACACTGGAAGGATAACGGCGCCGTGGTGGAGCGCAGTCTTTATAAACTCTAAAAGGCGTCTAAAAGGTTTTTCAATACGGCCGAGAGGATGATTTGGAGGTAGACTGGCTGGTTTATTGCGAGACTCCAGTCACAACAAAAGGCTTGTCAGGAAATTTAACAAAAAACAGGTCTTTGCTAGGCTGTTCAGGGCATGGAAGTGTGACTAGTCGGTGGCCAGACTGAATGTGCTGAGCAGGTTGGATGGTACGACTACGGCGGCGAAGGAATAAGCCTGTAGGTTTCTGTTATCCAATCTCTTTCCAGCATCAGCGATAATGGGCAAACTTGACCACTTAAAGGTCTACGAAATTGTTTCTGTGCTACGAATGAAGTTCACGAACTTTATCTTAGTGCTCTGAAAAACTCGGCGAGACTGTGGTCAGTGTCCACACTGGCCACAGCCCGCATTTCATGCTGATCTAATAAAGATGGGAGTTGCTTACAGCCCCAAGTGTTGATCCGGCCTAGAAGGAGCTTGAGAGCTTACTCGGCTTTTGACCGCTGCAGGATGGATAATATTGGATCTGGCCTCTTATCTGGGTATGAGATGAAAAACTAATCTCATCTGCACTTGATATGCTTCGTTAAGAGAACAAGTAGGTTTTGGAGATCGGTCTATATTGAAAAGGTTAGCACGCACAGTGGGCCCTTCAGGAAACGATGCCTTTTCGTTAATCTTATCAAGACCTTGTGTATCGTTACTGAGAAATTCACAATATTGCTGCTTTTTCTTTACCTATCTTGGAATTTGTTTAATGAATTCAAAAATGAAACGTGATAAATCAACGCGAAATTCACCAAATGATTACTAAATTTATAAAGTATCTTTAAAGTAATTTAAAATGCCGACTTCCCAACAATAATAAGGTATCTGAAAGTTTTAACACAAATTCTGCTCGCAAATTTTACCTTTACCACTTATATTCTACTACAATTTCACCCCCCAAATATTTAATAGATATTGATGAATTGAATGGTGAGGAGACATCAATTAAGATTTACTTTTGACAACTGGACCTAACAATCTTTGGTTAATACATCGAAAATAAACTGTTTACTATCAATTTTTGAATTCTAATTAAATCGACCAAATCAAACTTGTCGAAGGAATATTTTTCATTAACCATGAAAATAGTAAAAAAACTTAATGAGTTATGTACATCAGAAATTGTTGCATAACAATGGAAAATAGTCATTTTAACCATGAATTTGTATGAAATTACCAACGACATTACAATTCCAATCATAATAGCTATTTAACCAAGAATTCTTGCCTGGGTTCACTATTTGCCAGTTGTTATGTAGATAAAGAGTATTAGTCTAGGGGTATCGCTTGACGATATTGAAACGTGCAGTGATTGTAAGTGAGTTTTTATTTTATATAGACAACATTAATTAACGATCTACTAAAAATAAATTGAAATCTGCAGAATTTAATCTGAACAAGTAAAAAAGCCAGAATTGGTCTAAACCATTTCAGAATTACAGGGTGATTAAGAAAATATACTAGTTTTCACAAAACACCTTGTATCTGTAAAGTGTAGGGCGTACGGTAACCATCATGGGCTCATTGTATGCAGAATTTCATTGCCTTTCCAACGACTACTCATCTGGAGTTATGATAGTCTAATCCAAAAATTTCGGATTTTCCTAACTTTTTTTTTTTACTCTGACCTCATTTTTTTATAAAAACTATAAATTGTGGATGCTCCTCTTTAATTTGACCTATTACGCCCTATGTGCTACCTGTAGCTATTAAAGAGTTATTGGCTCATAACCTATTCAGGTCATACCGAAATTAGGCAATATTTTTTTTTTAAAGGACATGCTTTCAGTCATTAAGGGAACAAATTATCTTGAAGAATAGGCTTGATAGTAGGTTAGGAGCTAGTAACTCTTCAAGGTTCGTCTGGGTTTAACTAAATAAAATTGACAAAATAAAATCCTAAAAGACGTACATCCAAGGGCAGCAGTTATTTCAGAACTGACAGATTGCGGGTTCGAAACTTTTGAATCATTAAAATTTTTAATATATAAACGCAGGATCGGAAAAGGAGCTGTGGATCATTCGAATCTTATCGGTGACCAAATATTTTTTTTTTCAATTCCCACAAATAGCTTAGGATGATGTATGTAGCTCAGGAACGGCGTCTCTAGGTTACCTCTTCTACTAACATAGTAATATTTACTTTTCACATCATATGGAGCTTTACCATACGACAGATCATGCAATGTTTGCTCATCATCTGCAGCTTTACGATGTAGAGGTTTTTGGTCAATACAAAACTATATTTCGTGACAACCTGTCGCTACAAAATAATCCTGGAAAAAGAATGACGTATACAAATTACCTGATATTATCGAAACATAGAAATATTTCAAGAAAGTTACTTAACACAATCTTATGTCACAGGGAGATCAAGACAGAAAGGAATGATGTTATCACTGATTTGAGCTTTAACATTGATCATGCAGAAATATTAGAGAAAACAGAAATAAAAGGATGCAGAAGTTTACTGCGATAGACTTAAATAAAGAAAAGGGTAAAATAAAGGGATAAATAAAATAACAAAGTGGAACCATCAGTATACCGTGGAGTTTTGCCTTAGTACCTCGGAACTATTCTATTTTATTACAAGACAAAACACTCCTTAGCTTCCTTGTTAATAAGTACCTAACATGTTAACAATTGCCCCGGGTTGATAATTTTAGCCCAAAGGGTCCGAGTAAAAATCATATCAAATTAGACAGTATGTAGTCTAGCGTCCTACCCTGCGTCTTGTAAATGGTAGAAGAATAATAAAAGGACTGCCTTATTGTGAAAATAGTTTGTTGATAGTAAAACCTAGAAGCAGACAAGAAATATCCAGATATCGACGGCTATACAAACAAAGTGTTGCGTGAGAAGAGCTCGTAGCAAACCTCAATAACTCATTGATCTCGGCTAAATGAATCATAAGTACGAACCAAAATTTATATTATTTCGATTGATTCATTTCTATCTTAGAGCTTTAGTCAACCATATTTTTTCAGAATTCATCTTCTATTGTTAGTTAAACACGATTCGAACAAGTCTTGCCTGGACAGATAAACATTAGTTTTTCTTTGAAATTTTCTGAGCCTTTTTTCTTCAGAGTTTTACGCACTATGTTTATGCTATTAGGCTAAAATCAATGTCGGGTATCTATCCAACATTGATTTTAAACTGTAATAGTCCAGCGGGAAATATGTTAAGCGCTTGTAGAGGGAAGCGCTTCTACTCCATAACCAGAAAATATCTTTCCCAAGCACTCTTTTGCCATACATATCCAAAAGAATCTTTGCGGAAGCAGATCTCTTTTTTGAGTTTAGGCTTATTCTTAACCTATCTGATTTTTGCTGTAAAAATATAACTCATATACATCTGAAAGAGCAGCAGAATTCTCATTACAGTTTGCCGTCGCGAAACAAGCTGTAAAATAAAGATATCACGTAACTGATAGTTTTTTCTCTTTTTCGGACAGTTAAAGTGTAAAAGTAAAATAAAGTCAAGAGTATATTCAAGGTCAAAAATAAAGCCTGTAGGAAAATGCTAAACAAATATCCCGGGATATCGGTTCTGTTAAAGTCGTCATAGTTGGAAATTAGTTTCGTTAATCGCGTAAGATCCGGATAGCTCGGATCCAGATTCGGATAGCTCGGATCCAGATTCGGATAGCTCGGATCCGGATTATCCGGATAGCTCGGATCTAAATTATCCGGATACCCAAATTTGTGGAATTGGATCCTAATTATTATTCCGTCGAAACATTTTCAGTAAATTTCTACGTAGAAATTGAGGTCAAGGCATCGTTGATTTTATATTGGAGCGAGGCATTGCCGGCTTACCCTGTGGTTACATCTTCAAGTCGAGGCAGCGTCGATTTTATATACAATATTCCCACGCCACGCGGATAACACAGAAGTTCGTACACCGGAAAATGGAGATCCATAATCAATGTAACCGACAACAATTTTATCTGTTCGGGCTTGTATAATTTGTTTCAATCTCGATATTCATTTCATTTGGACTACATGCAGCTGTAAGCTGTAGAAAAAGGTTCAGTAAGTTCCTGTGAAAAAATATATGGGTATCTGCATGCACACAAATGTTATCTGCCCAGACACAGCTTGTTTGGACCGTTTTCAGTCATCATCACTAATGCGGATGAATTCTGAAGAAATATGGTAAATTAAATTTCTAAGAAAACAAAATAATTTTTGCATTGAACAAATTTTTACAACATTTTTTCTCGTACATACATACATACGGTATAAATTTAGCCCAGATCAATTAGTTATTCAGGTTTGCTACGAGCTACATCACTTTGTTAGTACAGCCGTCGCTACGTGGACATTTCTTGTCTGTGCTCGAAGTTATTCACCCGAAAAAGGTTAATTTTAAGCCCGGGTTTAAGGTGGCCACATCTTTTGCCTGGATACAAAAGTATTATTCTAAGTCTAGGCACTTCATAAAAATGTAAACAGATAGTGTAACAGTTCGCGCTTAACGATTTTTCACACTAAGGGAGACCGCCCACTGCCGAGTCCAGTCAGCGACTGGTCTCTTTACTTGTTACCGACTGACTGATTGATTTTTAACTGTTGCTGATTGACTATCGTTGCATGTGTCCATATTGCATCGTCTACTGTCAGATTAGTAATCGAGTCAAAGACATTGAGTTTGAGTGTTGTTTCGATTTTCGTTAAAATTTCACAGTGCTGTTGATTACTAGTTAACCGAATTAAAAATTTCAACAGGAAACATCAACCCTGTAGTAATTTACTGGTGGTTAACAAGAAGGAGAAGAAGAAAAAGATTTCAAGAAAATGCACGTGGAAGAATCCATCCATCCTTTCCGAGCATAAATATAAATAATTAGATATTAATGTATTTAAAATCTAATAAAATAAACTGAACTTTACTTAAAAGTTGACAATTGCATCAAAGCAGTAATACCCTCGACAGACGATAGCCATAATTCTAAATTACCTACATCAACAAGATAATCTCTGTCGTGTGTCACCCCTAAGCTTTTAATTATCCCACAAAATATTACATAATCGCCACATCTTGACATTGACATAATTGAGTTTGGTTTTTAAAGATTATCTCCAAAGCGCCACTAAAAACACGTAGTAGTGATTCTGTAAACTAGCAGTTACAGCTTTTAGACGCAGCTGTTCGTGGCGTTTATGACAAATTGCATCGTTTAAGAACAAGTTTTTTGAAGATAAGGAAAACGGTGACAAAACAGGTATTTTATTTGCTTTAAATTTTCGTGCACTATTATAAATACGTCTTTTTAACTTCTTACGTCTATTTAAAAGAACTGTTAGATCACCTAGTAAATCATTGCAGTTGGTTGCTGTCTTTGGCTATTGCAAACAAAATTTGATTTAATGTGTCAAAATCGTCTGTCACCATATATTTAATTGGAAATTAAAAATAATTTGCAATTACATAATTGGAAATTATTTTTGGTCGTCTGTCGACGGTATAAGAATCCTAAATTGCTAGAGTCTTCGAGGAAATTCAAAAATAATACGAATTTTTCAAGATGTTCTCTTCAGAAAAACAATAAGATGTCATCCCGTAAATACTTCTTATTATACGATAAGTATTATACGTAAATAAGTTTTAATATATTTATACATATATCTACTTTAGTCAAGACAAACATTATTAAGATATAAGAAAAGAAAAAACATTACTACGGGCGGCGGCTGCAATCAACAATAATCAATTGATCGATATTAAGGTTGTTGACTGACTGACTGACGTAGAATAGAGAAGTTTGCGGTACCGAACCCGGTTGCGTGTAATGCCCAATCTGATATCGTTTGCTGAAGAATGCATATAAATACACGAAATATGTAAGTAGTGGTAAGCTGCCAAATTAAAGAGCTGTTGACCTGTCAATTATCATAAATGTAATTGCTTCCTCGATATCATTGCATCAAAGGAAGTATTTGGTCTCAATAATTTATACTATGATATAGTGAACTTAGTAAACTAAGAAATTGCTTGGGACAAGTCCAATAATATAAAATACTGCTTTCAAGACTAAAAGTACTAGTTCCAGTTTACAGCTGTTTTGTTCTAAATTCCCCTACATGGTTCTAAATTATGCTGAATACACCTGAGGTATTACTATATAGTTTTTGCTGATTAACTACTCCATATACGCTCGTGCTCATCTCGTCAAATTAATGAGAAAAAGGACATTTTTGCAAGCATAAATTTTCAAATGCAAGAGTGGGAAGCAAACACAAAAATCCATATCGTTTGCTGAAGAATGCATATAAATACACGAAATATGTAAGTAGTGGTAAGCTGCCAAATTAAAAAGCTGTTGACCTGTCAATTATCATAAATGTAATTGCTTCCTCGATTTCATTGCAGAATTACATCAAAGGAATTATTTGGTCTCAATAATTTATACTATGATATAGTAAACTTAATAAACTAAGAAATTGCTTGGGACAAGTCGAATAATATAAAATACTGCTTTCAAGACTAAAAGTACAAGTTCCAGTTTACAGCTGTTTTGTTCTAAATTCCCCTACATGGTTCTAAATTATGCTGAATACACCTGAGGTATTACTATATCGTTTTTGCTGATTAACTACTCCACATAATCTCGTGCTCACGTCGTCAAATGAATGAGAGAGATCGGACATTTTTGCAAGCATAAATTTTCAAATGCAAGAGTGGGAAGCAAACATAAAAATCCATATCGTTTTGACGACGTGGTTTAACCATGCATTGTAGATTGGGCATAACTAGCAAAGTCAAGGCTTAAACACAATTCCGACGACAGAGCGACAGAACGACAGACGACAGCGAAAATATCGTTGCGAAACAGGCAGTCGGAAAATTGGGAACACAATTGCAACGACATGCGGTGAGCGACGACTATGAAAGAAGAAGATATTGAAATTTAATTTGTTAAATGTTTCGAGCGTTTTAAAAGGAGATTTTTATCAAGAATATTTTATATTATATTGAGAGAAATGCAATGGACCAAAGTGTGAAAAAACTGAAAATGCGGAAATTAACTAAATTAAACGCTTTGATATATCCATCCAAACCACGTCTGTTTTGTCCATTTGTCTTGCCAGTCTTGTAAACTATAAATTATTTTATGAATTTCGCATTTCCTCCATAAATTTTTCCTCAAAGCTCATTATTTTAAAATTACCGCGGCGTGCTACCACCTGAAAAAGACAAAAGTGAATGCCACAACCATTTCATTCGATTAATTTTGTTGGTAGGACTGCAGCGACGACGGCAAAATTAGAAATTGATCAAACCCGGCGAAAATGTCGTCGATCGCTCAACGTCGGTCGTTGCAATTTGGTGCATTCGCATAAGATGCTGTGCTTTTAGAAGTTTGACAGCGATATATCGTCGTCGTTTGTCGTCTGTCGTCGCAATTGTGTTTAAGCCTTCAATTGACTTTTTCGCAGGGGTGAGGCGTATTAATCGCAACAGATAAAAAGAACAAGTATTTACACATGGAATATAACAACTGTTACTTACAACTTAAATACCTGTTATAAGAAATACTAGGCTTACAATTAAAAACAGCTGTTACGGATAATATGAAATCGTAACCTGTTTTAAGAAATACTAGGCACGATGCTTCGCCCTGATATAGGGAAGACATCAATTTTATTCTGGAAATTTACTGGAAATTTTTTCTTTAGAACTTTTATGTATTTTTGGAGGGCGACAACATATGTATGTATGTGAAAGAATTGTATCTGAAATCGCCCTAATGTAGGAAAGGCCTCAATTTTTTCCTAGAAATTTACTGGAAATTTTTCTTTAGAATTTTTATGTATTTTTGGAGGGCGACAACATATGTGACTCAGACCAAAGTAAATGAAAATTCTGCCGAAACATTTTCTCTAAATTTCTAAGAACAAATGAATGCGTATTGCCAAAACCCTCGAGAATACTTCACAAGCCATGAAACAGACTCCCCCCTACCGCATGCGAGGCCAAACGTAGTCCTTACATTCTAAAATATTTGCAGTGTACTTATGTAAAAGTGACAAAAGTTTGATTTGAATAGCTCCTCCGCCCTAAACTACTATTCATACAGAAAAATGGCGTTCTGCTAAACTTAAGCTTGCTTTCTTATCTTCCGAACCGTAATAAAATTTTCATACCTTTCCTAACAAAATTATTTAAAAAAAATTATCTTAACCAAATGCAACGATTCCTGAAAAAAAAAAATCTCAGCTGAGTAATCATTGTAATGTCGCTGTGCCGGCATGGCATGCCGTGGGCTGATGATATCGATAGCTGCCTACAGATTCGGACTACGGCTGCACATACACACATGCAATTATCACTCCGCTGAGAGGTATTGAGCGTAAAATGGTAAGGTTACTTTGTAATCAAAACTTTTTTATTATTTGGTTAAAGAAGGTATAAAGGAAGTGTAGCCTTTGGAAAGGTAAGGAACCAGCTTTAAATTAATACCAGACTATTTTCCTTTATGGATAGTAGTTTAGGCTCTATGGCATATACAAGTCAATCTTTGGTACTTTTCCATAAGTATCAATATAGAACATTAGAAAATGGAGTACGCACGCACACATATAGATTTCTGTTTCGGCTTGGGAAGTATTCTCGAGGGCTTTGGTATTGCTAATCTACGCGGTAAGATGGTACGAAAAATTGAAAAATTGAAAATAACAGGATCTTGGAACTGTTAACTTTAGATAACAAGAACAGTTGTAACAGGTATTCAATTTTACCTGTTACAACCCATCCTTATTTAGTGTGCAGAATGCGGCCTACCTAGGTATCTGAGTAATACCCACCAATATAATCGAATACATGAAGCGGGAAATGAGCGCTGACGGGACGGGGGAGGTTGCGCGCAGATTTGCGCCATACACCAACCCGCACACATACACACATCAGCCATTTACTATAAAAATCGTTAATCGCAAGCTGTTACACTATCTGCTACACTTTATGAAGTACCTAGACCTTAGATTATTTAGCAAAAAGAATACCTAGGCTATGGAGAAGAAAAACTTAACCATTTTTCTTCATGTAGTAGAACCGCATTGATGTGTTAGACTTAGTCATGGAGGTAGTAAGTTACGATATCTTTAAACCGGGCACATAATATAGCTGTTGAAACTTTGATGGAGAAAGAAGAACTTTAAGAACTTTTATTTTTAATGATTCTAAATCAAATTTATAAAGTCAAGAAGAAAAAACAACCGCCTCGTCCAGGATTTGAAACCGGGACCTTCCGCTTGCCGGGCGACTGCTCTTACCACTGAGCTAACGAGACAGATGATTTTCCTTCTTGCATTTATCAAAGCCACTAGTAGGCTAGTTACAAATCTAACGTTCAATTAAACAAGTTGCTGCATGTGGAAATAGCAATTAAACAACGGAACTTTTGTCTAGGCGAAAATTATAATACCAAGCAGCCATACTCCTCTCGGTGACGTACCGTTCACTACTGGCAAAACGGTGACGCTTAATGCATGTGCGCATAAAGTATGACGGTGCTGCAATTCATTTTAGTAGGAATTTGTAAATGTGGGCCTTAATACCCTCCGGGCTTTATTTTCCGCAGGTACCTTATATATAAATCACTTCGTCGCTTCTTTAAGAAAAATCACTAATAAAACACTCAACTATTTTTCGTAAATTCAAGTAAATTTACAAATGTCAGAAATGTCGAACTGACAACAAATAAATTACCCAGCCCTCTTGTCATTCCTCCCACACGCACATGAGTTTTACACAGCATAGCCTATTCGTTTTGCTATATAATCTAAGGACTAGACTTTTCATGAAGTGCTAAAATACGTCAAATGTCTACGACATATATCTACATAAGAATGTTGTAATATGTTTCAGCCAGAAAAATGTTCACAAAAAGATAAAAAAAACAACCTCAAATTAAGCCTACACAGTAAAAAAATTGCACAATTGTTGCCACAAAGCTTAGGAATTTTTCCCTAAAATGTAGGGAATATTCCTCTAAATTCTGAGGTAATATTCCCTACATTTTAGGGAAAAATACCTAAGCTTTGTGGGAACAATTTGTGCATTTTTTGCAGTGTACTATGCAGATTATTCGAATTCATGACTACCATCAATTCACAGAATAACAAGTGGTCTTTGTCATATGAAAGATTTCGTCAAAGTATTACCATCAGTTGTATTACGAATAAATGAATGATCAAATTGTCCAAAAGAAATTTTATCCCTATTGCGGTAAAGATAGGTATAAATAAAGTATTAATCCAAGGTGAAATATAAATTCTTAAAAATTATTGAGCTTGAGTGATAAAATAGCATATGGATAAAAATACATAGCAGCACTATTTTTCAAACAAAAGCAAGTGCATAGTACTCACTGACTTATAACAATGGACTGAGCGATTTGCTATTTCATGTGGCACAAAAAATGTTGTGTTTCTGTATCTCACCGGTAGAGCACCCATTAAAACGATTACATAAAAATACATGTAAAACTCAACCAATCAGATGAAATTTTACACCCGAAAATCGAATTTAATTAAAAAAATGTATTTTCTTGTGCCCAAGTGATATTTTAATCGCTTATAAGGAATTAAACCCATTCCGACTTTAATTTTCAAAAGCTATTCTTAACTGAATCCTGCTTATGGGCAAGAGAGACGGAGCATGGTAAACACTATCTTTACCTTATTCCTTCTGCGGTGATTGCTTCTGTAGCCAACATAAAAATATCAAATGGCATAAACAAGCGTTCCAGAATGCAATATTTTGTGTTGGTAGCTCCAACTCTGCCATAGGGCGAAAGAGAGAACTATAAAACTTGTGCCATGCTTTCCTATAGGTAAATGACCATACGCTCAGTCCATTGTTATAAGTCAGTGATAGTACTATATCGAAGCAATGTTTCGTGATGAAATATAAGCTAGAGATGAAATTAATTAAAGTTGCGAGCACTTACTTAGTTGGCAAGTAGAAAAAAAAAATATAGATTAAATTATGAAACATATGAAAGCCGGGCACAGAACCGTTCGGATCCGGAATAGTCAATATTAGCCTACACGACTTAAATAAATAAAAAAAAAAAATAATCAAGTTCAACTTCAAATCTCCAATGAAAGGTATTTGGAAAATAATTTAATTAAATAAAGAACAAAAACGATAGATTTCTTCAAAAGCAAACATCCTGCAACGAGAACCCCTTATTTTATGAAATATGTAGTGCTTGAATTGCCTTCACCCGGGATGCTGCTTACACCGTAGCAATTATTGTAGTATTATTAAAATTTGTACACTGCGATGCAGTCCAAGTTCAACCAACCTTAGATTAGATTCGCACGACCAATTACCATTATCCAATTAAGTTTTCTTTATGGGTAAATTTTAGATTTTTTTTTATTGTCGTGACAATAATATGGTCAAAGAAATGATTGTGTCTGATGAATCACAATCGTAAAAACGAAAGAATCAATACGTTTTTTATGTTTACAAAATTTTTTTCCTCTAACGAATTTCTATGGTGAGTTCTCTTTATAGTGTTGAATATTTTCACAGCGGGAAAAAATGTTATGCCCGAAAGGCAATTAAAACGCCAACGAACCGAATTTTTTAGAACCTAATGATTTAGGTATATAGATTTGAAGAGAGTTAACATAGAAGCGTATGTGGGCTCACCGCGCACATGACGAGCACTAATTAAGGTTTTATGTCCATCGCTGTATAAAAGCCAGTTAAATTTGGAATCGGAACCGGCATTGCTTCACACCGTAAATGTTCCTGATAAAGCGATTATATTTAATTAATAATGAGATCAAGGTTTTATTATCACCCTCCATATTGTCTTACATAATTGACAGATTTTGATCGTTATTTCTGTAAAATTAATGCGTGGGCGGAAAAATAATTGTTCCCAATAATTATAGTTAAGAAGAAATTTCATTCCGGATTTCCTTTAAGGAAAATAATAAGTATTCTCGAGTTTGTGTGAATAAGAACTTTACTCGAAGTACAGGGCAGATTTAAGTGAATGTCTGCCACAAACTTATGGCTTCTTAGTTGTGTCGTCAAATTTCATCCGGAACTTTCTTTAAAATACCCTTCCACTTCTTATGTTACCTCACAGAACTAGGACTGACTATACATATAAGACTGTTCCGATAACATTGTGGGTACATTTAACGGTCTTCTACAGACTTTTAATTAAACCTTTTCGTCCGCAGATGTCTTAGGCTTCCTGCTTTACAGGGGACAAAAGCCACATAAATTCAATTATTGGATAAGAAGGCAGCATTTTGGTGGTTTCCGCCTCCTTTCAGAAAGGAAAAAAGGAACGTCGCGTCCGATTTCAGAGTTTGTCGGCTCCTTACATATATACATATATGTATACTTATACTTATCCATATAGATATGTATACTTATTCATATAGATATGTATAATAATATATGAAGGTATGTATATAAAATAATTTTGTGGGGAAGAGCATAATGTAGGGGTGAATATATGCTGCAGATGAGAGATATTAATTCTTCTTTAAGAGTATAATATATACTTACATGCCACTTCAATAGTGGCAACTTGACTTTTGGATCCTCCACGTGATGACCAAGCATGACATTCGCACTTGAAGGGTCCTTTCCCAAAGTATTCATCAACAAGATCTCTGGATATTGTTGCTGTCACCTCCTCTAGATGAACTCCTGTATGAGGGTCGACATGAGATTCGTATTCCGATGGAGGTGGTTGGGAGCTACCACTGCATTTAAATGACAGCTGGAAAGAAAGATAGAAGTGAACATTTGAAATCTTATGTGTGTATTTTCTCAAAATAAAATTGTAGCAAACACAGGGGTAGCAGATGATTAGTCAAGTTTTGAGTGTGAAAAATTGTAATTGTAATTATGGTGGTTGGGTGATATGTGATGAGGGTTTCCTTTTTGTGGGAAAATATTTTCTCCGACAAAAGAATCCTGTAACACAACCATTAATAAATGAGTTGGCTTTACCAATTCCAGTCATAATTACATATGTTTGTGAAAAGCTGGCTGGGATCCAATTTTTTGTTTTGTTTTTATTTTTTGACATGACTTCATAAAAAATTAATTAGCTGCGTAGCACTAGCATGGAACGTTTTAAACCACTAGATGATTTTTCAGTCAGTATAAAAGTAGAATAGAATTGTTACATCTCTTCAAAAAAGTATACATTTTTTGTTAGCTATTGGGAGATGTGCTGGTTAGCGGAATCCTCAGCTATATTCCACCTTGCATATTGCAGGCAAACCTCGAATATACTGAATAAGGAGCGCTTACCAATCAGCTCCAACGCAAATTGGAACAGCTATGGCGAGGGCTGCATGCCTGAAGGAGAGCCAAGTGTGGGAATTCTGCATATCAGGAAACCTTCAGATTAAATTGAAATACATGTTAATGCGGACTCTGCAGCACGAGGCTGTTTATTCCTAACTCCTCGTGGAAACAAAATGAACTAATAAAAAAGACGATGTAGAAGAAGAGGCCGCCTTTGAAAGGAATGCACACAAATACTCCCGCACGGAGATAGAGGAATCTGATGATGGAGACTCTGTGATTGCACTAACAGAAACAATCAAACAAGGAAACTACCAATAGTCTTTTGCCTCATGGAAATTACCCGCAATTCAGACACTAGGTCTGAACAATGAAGCCTAAGTTAACCGGTGTGTCAAAAAGGTGTCAAAGGTGTCGAGTACAACGTTGCTTTAAGAGAGCGCCAAAAATGTAAGATTTCCTCAGAGACAACAACGGGTGCCAAAGAGAACCGATCTGAGGAAGAATCATTTGCGTAGCCTCCAAAGAACAAGGCCCTACAGTCAAAATGTCATTTATAATGAGAGAGAGAGAAGGTGGTAATCATGGCCTTTGCTCAAAAAGGTACAGAAAATCATTATATAGAGGAACTTGCTGTTACAGCGGAAAATGACACTAAACCAAAATTCCTGAGCTATATAAGCCGAGTTAGCTATAACTCTATTTCCAGAGATGAAATTACATGCAGTAAAGGAATTCAAAAATGTGATCTGAATGTATCCTTAATAAGGACGAAAAGAAAATGTTTTTTAATATATCCTTTCCAAGTCTTTTTCAAGGACTTCTGCTATGCCAAAGAATACCTTGGCTAATGATACGTACCTTTTATTATTAAGACTTTTCCGATATCTTCGCGCATTTTCGAGAAAAATGCCCAGGGAACACGTTACGTTTCATAATTGGTGCACATAGCTCAAGGGTTTGAAGGCTTAGGTGGAGACAAGCAAAAAATTATAAGGTGAAGGAAGGGGGGGCACGTTGTTTCGGCGTGGGAGACACGTTGTTTAGGGGGGGGGTTAGATTTTTTGTGCTTTTTCTACTTTCTTGATATTCACCCTATCAAAGTGGGATTAATCTCAGATAGCAAACCGTCTCAACTTTCCAATGAATGCCGAATCAGCCTTCCTGTCACCTTCCGTCGAAAGTTGTAGGACGCCAAGGTCAAAAAAGCGGAAAAAAATTCCTAATTTTTTCAAATTTTAACGAATTTTAACAATTTAGAAACCCCGGAATGTTGCCTTAAACTTGATCTTGCACATGTAGCCACCTAAATACAACCGTTTTTGAGATATTCCCGTTTCTATGATTCATAACTTCAGGAAAGCTGATTGGGCATTCATCGGAAAGCTGATACGGTTTGCTATCATCTGAGATAAATCCCACCTTGAGAGGGTGTATATCAAGAAATATACAGGGTATAAAGTGGAAGAAGTACTAAATATCATAAGCGCCCTACCGCAGAAACGACGCGTCTTACCGCGAAACGACACGAAACGACACGATTACAATTTTGAAAATTTTGATAACAAAACAAGGAAAAAACTAAATTTGGTCTAAAGCAATTCTTAAGATATCCTAATGAATGTAAAATTTCGTAAGGTCACCTCTCTGTCCATTCTAACCAATTTCCTTGGATTTAATATTCTGAAGAACATTTCTGCGCAATAAAAACGTGGGTTTCACAGTATACGTATAAAACCTAAATTTTTGCAATGCCAGGAAGGCGTTGCCCAATTTAGACCATTTTGAAATTATATTTACTTCCTATTTTATGAAAACTCCATGTAGAAAATTTAAAGAGTATCCACCCTTGTGTGTTAAACTTGTAGGCTATGAGTAATTCGCGCAAGGAAAAATGTGAGTGAAAAAAACCCAGATAGAGTTATATTTCGGGCAGATTATTCGCTTCTGGGCTTCTCAAGTTCAATATGAAAAATTGGTGTTGATGACATGGTTTTTGATAAAAATAGTAGTTATGTAAAGAAAACTGAGTTATATTTCCGAAATTTAATTTTAATTTCAAACCGGAGAGGGGAGTCTAACGATTATCTATCTAACAAATTTTAAATCACCATCATAAGGTGTAAGATTAGAAATTGCAGGGTGATTTATAAAAACACATCCAAATATTTTAAGTCCTGTTATCTCGGAAACCGTTAGGATACCCGTCCCTAAACCCATCTAATTTTTTGCTTGTCTAGGCATGACCTCAGGGTGTAACATCCAAATCCAGACACCCTATAGTAAAAAACGAAATTTTAGTTTGACGTAAAAATTTTTTTTTGAGATCTCGTCGAAATATATCATCTATTTCAATATTGCTAACCTGATACAGGAGTCCAAGTACATATTCTACCACTAATTGAAAATATTACTAAATAAGATGAAAAATGAAGCCTTCGTGAAATGATCTATACCAAAAAGTATGCCAAAATTATGGGAATATTTTTAAAAACATATTCAGTTGAACTTCAAATTTTGAAGTTCTCAATTCAACCTATTCTGAACCAAAACGAAGCAGGTAATATTTAAAAAAAAAATAATTGTAAATCTACGAATGAGAGATTTTACTCATTTTGGAACCAAGATTTATAATCAGTACAAAATATCAGCCCATATGCAATATTATTTCGAACAACAACCTACAACAGGTTTCTAAGGCAAGAAGATCTGCCGACATAATCAGGTTTTGGTCAAACAGACAAAGTCCAATATATGTGTGAGTAGAAGATGCTCGTCAGCAGGTCTACATTGGCTTAGCTTAGTAAACGAAAATTCATTGCCAGGACTTTTGGCTCAGGCTAAGAATAAGAACTGGATTGGTGATCCTAGAAACAACGGACGGTCTCAAAAGGTTAATTTTTGTACATTGTCCGGTGACACACGATGATACACACGCGATACACTGTACTTAAAACTGGTTTTCTTAGCACTATTTTAGAACATTTTCGTGTATACCTCAATTTTGAGCAGAGGGTTAGACTCGGATGATACACGAGTGTTTTATTACATATGTATGCGTGTACTCGGTTTGTGTGCGTACAAAACATATGGAAACGATGAATTTTCTTTGCTGCCCCAAGAACGTGTATCAACCGTGTATAAACTACGTGTACCACGGGCTGATACACACTCGATACAAAAACCGGTTTTACGTCGTGTCTAGTCTCGGGTGTGTATCATCGTGTGTCACGGGACTTAGCTATACCAAAGTACTCTGGAGTGCTAATCAGTATCAATTAGCGTGAAAGAAGGAAGGGGATGGTCAGACAGAACATACCAAGAGTTGTACCAATGTACATGGCTTCTGTTTGAAGTGCTCAAATTTATTTTTGCATTAATTGCTAGTGTTGTCAAAAAATATGCAATCAGAAAGAATAAGACATTACTGTGAATTTTTAATTTCTCTTCACCATGGATGTAGGTATATACACACTGTGACATGAATGTGTTGGTGGTTCAATATGTGACGTGAGAGGACTAAACCATTTCTTAACGCTATGTATACATTATGGAAGTAATTATCATCTGCGTGGTTTACGGATGCAACAAAAAGCTAGAATTGGTCTAAGATCAATTCTTATGATACCCTAGACGAATGCCCGTATGAAATTCCGTATGTTCACCCATCTGTGGAAGTTTGATTTTTGAAGTGTTTTTTCGCATATATTTCTAGAACGGTTCGTCGGACAGAAAAAATGATTATAAATGATTTTATAGGATTTTTTATTCTGAAGAAGTTTTTAGTACAATCAAAATGTCTAGGACTGATCGTTTTCACAGTATACGTAAAACACCTAAATTTTTATATGACAACACCAAGAAGGGGCTGCCCGATTTAGTCCATTTTTTAAATTTTATTTGCTATTAATATGAAAACACAGACACCATGTACTAAATTTCAGCTATCTATGTCGACGCGTTCTCAAGCAATGTCCAAATATATAGTAAAAAACGAAATTTTTATACAGCAACCCCACGAAGGACTTCCCCGATTTGTCTCATTTTCGAACTTAATTTTACTTTTTATTTAAAGTCCGTTCGCAAAATGTCAGTTCTTTAAGTATACACATTCTCGAGTTATATCGTGCACAGACGAACGGACATGCAAAAATCACAATAACTTCTAATATTGTGCGTGGGTGTCCAATCCATTTTTTCTACCATCTTTATTTCTGTGCGTTACAAACGGAATGACAACTTAGTATACCCCATAGATTTTATCTAGGGTAGAAAGATTGGAAAGAAGTAAAGTGTTATTATCATGGCATAAATTTTTTTGGATAACTAACTTTTTATTTTGGAGAGTACACAATTCGCAAAATAATCGTTTGTGGGCAAAATGCACGTACCCAGGTATCAAAATGTCTCATCGGTAATGGTCTAGGGTGCAATATCGCGAAAAGGTACCCTTCCATTGGTATTTATCGAAAAAGATATTAAAATAAATGCTAGTTATTACCTGGAAGAAGTATTGAAGATAAATTTACTTCCCCTCACTTGAAGATATTTATGGCAATGACTATTCTTGCTTTCAATAAGATGGTGCCCCTTCGCATGCAGCTGTAGCCAAAATTGTACAATCATGGTGTAAGCATAATTTAACTGATTTTATACCAAAAGGCAAATGCCCACCGAGTTCACCGTACTTAAACCCTTACATTTTATTATTTGGGGATATATGCAGCAACAGCTAAACAATTACAAATATCGAAATTTGACGGAATTTAAAAATATGGGACGCAATACCTGTAAAGGTCTTTCGTGCTACCCATACTGATTTGAGAAAAGATTAAAACTAGTTATTAAGGCAAAAGGTGGAACCATCGAATGAATTACATATTTTCGGACATATTATCTGTATTAGTTAAATAAATAATTAAAAAAATAATTTTTGACTTTTAGCACAAATAAGTAAATATACAGATAACGAATCGAATAGAAAAATTCAAAACCACAAGTCAGATAAATGTTGCGAGTCAATTAAAAAAATTTGCAACATCTCACTCGAATATAAAATTGACAATGTCTCGAGCTACCTCAATTCTTTCTTAGAAATATACTGAAAGTTTTTTCTTAGAAATTTACTGGAAATTTGTTCCTTAGAAGTTTTATGCATTAGTGTATTGGAGGCTGACAACGGCAGAAGAAATGAATGCTTATCGGCAATTGGAGGCCGGCAAAGGCACAAAAATGAGAGTATACTTAACGTTAAAGCTGAGAATTACAAGAAAAAAAGTATAATTTTATATGCATTGCCACCAAACACCACTCATATGATGCAGTCAGCTGACGTTAGTTAGAAAAAATCGTACGAGAATGGCAGTCAAGAATGTTGGCCAACTTATAATAACAAGAAAATTTCTGCCCTTTGCTGGAAACTGCAATCTTGCGAAATTTAAAAATTTGGAAACAATAAAAAATACTTAAGAGGAAATGTGGGCTTTATCCTTACCAACTACAATACAAGAATCAATTCCAGTACAGATGTTTCACACTGCTATTGAGGTTATTGAGTTAATAGATCATAAATAAAGAATGAGAAATATTCACGAAAATGTCCAACATCAAGGAAGCCGGAGCAGAAGCTTCGACAGAAGCGTTACCAGAACTAGATCTTACATTCAACGATCTGACGGGAGGCACATATGATTTGAATGACGGCAGAAAGTTGCAACTGGTAAGAGTTAAATAAATTAAAAAAGTTGAATTATTTCTCCCGAACTTAGTCCTTCTTGCTTGTCGCAGACGATTGCTCCCTCTCGTATTACGATAGGAACACCACTTTCGATTTTGAGCAGAAGATCGTGCACCAGCTCAATTATTAGTAAGCACCTTGTTTACCCGAAGCTAGTTTATTATGGGATAAAACCCAAATTAAGAAAAAAGGTAGTGATAGTGCTATATCTTCAGAGGGATGGCGAAAAATATACACTCTAGAAGAAAAAAAACCACGCGGGATCAATTCGATGCCGTATAGAGAAGACTAATGAAAAA
The DNA here is from genome assembly GCA_963930735.1 of Dioctria linearis. Lineage (NCBI taxonomy): Eukaryota > Metazoa > Arthropoda > Insecta > Diptera > Asilidae > Dioctria > Dioctria linearis. The sequence goes on along the minus strand of OZ005740.1, from coordinate 212,337,103 downwards.
GGAACAACGTCTAAAAAAATCTAATTGAATTACAAAGCGATGTCGAAGATGACGATTTGAAAACATTGGTTGGGATTCTTGCACCAGGTGGTTGGTGGTACTACCCCAAGTGCACTCCAATGTTTTCATTATGTTACGAGGAGCAAGCAAAGACTTCGTGTGCTCGAAATATTAACAACAAAACTGATACGCGATAACTTTTTTGAGACTATTGTTTTTTTTGTTATCTATTTTATAATATTTTCAAAACTACTTAAGTATTTTTTTTTCATCATTACCAAGTTTGAAGTATTTGCCTGCATAAATTCTTCAGTTCTTTTTTTTTTAAAGAAAAGTGCCTTAATATGTGTTCTTAATTCTTTGAATTAATAAAATGTATGTAGTTTTATGAAAACGCAAATTTTTTTTATTTTCTACAAAAAATGAGTAATAAATTTCTTCCAAAAAGCCTATGTCCGTACACTGAAACTGTAGTGTCGGAATACTAAATGTTGGTGTCCGAATACTAGGTAAAAGCAAACTTTTTTTTCAAACCCCAAAACTATAACAAAATAATTAATTGACCTAAAAATAATAATAAAAAAATTAAATATATTGCATATTCTTAATAGCAATAAAATGCTTGAGCAAAACAGTAAGATGATACGTTAGGTGTCCTAGTACTAGTACATTTACCCTATCTGAAAATAACTCCAATCGGCCACGAAAGTGAATAAAAATTCTAACGAAACGAAACATTTGCTGTAAATTACTACATTATTGCATATTTTCGCATCTACGCTAAGAAAAATTGTTGTCTTGTCGGCCTCCAAAAATGCGTATAAATTCAAAGAAAAAATGTCCAGCAAATTTCTAAGACAAAAATTAGGGCTTCCCTACATCAGGCCGAGTCATCGTTGATTTTATATTGGAGCGAGGCATTGCATTGTTCTGGTAAAAGATATCGCGGGTGACCTGGCAAAACCTCCTATCTCACAAATGTCAAATTTTACAGGGGGAGTGAAAAATGCCATTCTTGTTACATGAAAGTAATTATGATTAATTATGCTAACTATCTTGGTTACCAGAAATGTTGATAAGGTTTTCATTTTTCTGATATGCGTTCTTCATCTTATTTGTGCTTTTACCCCCTGGCTACACTGGTCATAAGTTATGGCCTACCATATGTTATTGCTACGGAAGTGCCAGTGTAGACCGTCTAGCCATGGCAATAATTCATGGTAAGCCATATATGGCAGACCATATGGCGTACCATATATGTTCAAGAAAATTGCTTACCATAAATTTGATGTTTATAATCAAAATGGCTGAAATGAAGCTAACGGGTTCGGAACTAATTAAATTAATTAATTTTTACGGACTAAAAAAGTGCTTGTGGAACTATAAAGGTGCATATTCGTTTCCTTAATTTTTTCATCTTTTCTAACTCGGCAAGCTCCAAATTCTTTAATGCAATCGATCTTCCGATCCAGTCTTTTTCGGTCTTGATAACGCCATCGGCAAACAAAAATGAAATGGCATAACATAATTTGCCCACACTAACATTTTTTTGTCCAAGATAGGCTTTACCATAAAATATGGTAAGCAATTTGTCATTGCCAGTGTAGACAGAGGGTTAGTTACATAAACATACCAAATTCGTTTTGTAAAAACACATACATGTCACCTTGTAAATACCATACACAAAGCCTAATAAAAAGACGAAAAGTAATTGTTTTCAATAATTATATAACCAAATTTATCAACAATTACAACCTGTTTGCATTACAGTGTGAATCGCTGTTCAATTCAGTCACCTCATATACAACATTCAAGAAGATCTTTATTGCTTTATTGCCATTGGCATTATCAAGCTCTAAATATACAACATTTCAATTAGACTATATTTATTAGTTTCTAAATAATGTTGCTTTTGCTTTTATTTTCGGTTACATTGTGAAAATGAATTAAGGTTTCTTTCAAAGTTTGATAAATATAGGAGAATGTCTATATTATAAAATTTCAGAGGACATTGAATTATTTATGCAATTATAATTTTAAATTTCTCTAAATGCAAACTTTTGAAATGTCCATGCAAGTAAAAAACATGTAACGTAGCATGTCTGTAATGTCATGAACACTACATTAGAATGTAGTTGGAATTAACATAATCTCTACTCTAAAAATAAATCACATAAATCTTTACTTGTAACCAATACTGACCTGAAGTGTATGTGCTGCCTTACACTTTAAAGTTGCGGGCCGATTTCTTACAACAAATGTGCTTTGTGGCTCTTCCAAAAAAACAGGTAATGAACTACCTGTCTCTTGCTCAGCGAATTTATTTCCAAATGTGTCCAGCATCGGTCCTAATTGTCGTTCCTCGTATTCACTGCTCTTGTAGTCAGTTACGTCCCCTGCAGCTGTGTCACGATAATGAGTTGATTCAATTTGATCTTCGTCGTAGGTGTCATCGTCCAGCCCCTCAGATTCGTAGTTACCAAAACCAAAGGTGTTACCTGCAGGGGACTCATCACTTTCCACTTCTTTGGTCTCTGGCTTTAAGGCCACGGGTTTTTTGTCTAAACTAGTTGAATATTCTGGAGGATCTGCAGCAGTTTTGACTGTGCTAAGGTTCCGATTAATGGCTCCAGCAGTAACATGGTAAATATAAAAAATGTTAAGGCACAGCACAGTAATAACAACAGCGTTATAAAGTATCATTTCATAGCAATCGAAAGTATTGTGTTACTAGATGCTATCAATCATATTCTGCCGCCTCCAATACCCTCATGTTTGATGGGTCAGATAATACCTGGAATGAAGAAAGGTATTTTGTCAGAAGGGGAAACATGAATATATGTATATATTAGATTTGAACATAAATATAAATTTTAATTTTCATAAATTAACATAAATGTCAATACGCATACCCGCACATATGACAGAATTATCAATGTTATATGTATCTTCCGTGTTGAGGGAAATTGTCACGTTCATATGAAAATAGACTGCATAAAACTTCAAATGTTTAGATGCACATACATACATTTATACATGCATACATATACATTCAATTTTATGTAAAACAATATAAAATTTAATGTAAAACTAATTACACTGGAAAAATTAAAACATTGGATATTTGACTTTTAGATATTATAAGAATGCTCTTACAGGGTCGGATAGAGGGAGACAACCGAGCGACAGCATCCAGAAAAGGTACATTTTTAATGAATAGAACTTCGGAGTTCGAGAAGAAATACAAGCATTTCTCTAGCAACAACGCATTAGGTAAGTCTAGTTGAGTTGGTTTAGGTAAATATTCTTTAATACATAATATATACCTGAGCAGACAACAGCTGATTTTGTTGATTCCCCTTTCTCATTAAATTTTCTACTAGCGTGTACTTTTTTTACTACTTATGTAACGCAGATTTTCAGTTTAATTCAGCCATTAATAAAAATTGGCTTACTTTTCCATTTTGAGAATTCAAAAATAGATCTTTAAGAATGAAGATCTTTGGCTTCTCTTTCTTATACCTTCCCTAAGGACTATTTCTTATTGCCGAGTGTATACTTCGTTTTTTCCCTTCTATTTTCATAATAAAATGTATCTAGTGACAGGCCACAAAATGCCATGGGTGAATCGTGAATGAGATTATATTGCCGAAGCAGAATAAGTGAATGTTGACAGTTTACCGCTTTCCTTTTCCCCTTAATTCATTTGCTGTGCTCTTCGGCACAACTTTAACATTTTTGTCACGAGAAACTTCTGTTGTTCTAATACTAAGCTTAATGCTCAAAAACCATCCTAACTGTTCTCACCCAAACACCATACAGTATTTATAACAAGCGTTTAGTGTTATGATTTAACCTAAAAAGTTATTTATAGTATTGGAAAACAATAACTTTTGGAAAATTTCTAATTGCGAGAATTACCTATAGCGCAGTTGATTTTAATTATTTGGTATGGTATATGTGAGATGCCTAGCAAGGGCAGTGCTTATATTGCCAAGAAAAAAATAAAGATTATATAATACATACATTTGATTTAAATAAAAAACAATGAACCCAATGAATATGAAGTAAGTAAGTTTCAAAAAATTCAACTAATATTTAATAAGCTCAATGCAATTTTGTTTACTGATCTTAGATAAAACTGCAATTACAATACAATGTAATACAATGATTTGTTTCCAGTATCCGTGCACAAGATTACAAATCTTTTAAGCACTATAAATTAACTGGGGGAAAAACAATTCTAATAACTAAATTATATAAGTACTAGGGGAGCCCGTCGGCGTTATCCGACGATAATATAGATACCTAGATGGGTGGATGGTCTCGATCGCGCGATTACGTACTCTAGAGTTTACTTTGTGTCTCTGTGTGTATGTGTGTTCGTGCGTGTTAGAGTGTGCATGCATAAATACATATGTGTGGGAGAGTGTAGCTCTCTATGTCGACGCGTTCTCATGCAGTGCCCGAATATATAGTAAAACACAAAAGGTTGGTATGGCAGCCCTACGAAGGAGTTGCCCGATTGGTCCCATTTTTGAACTTAATTTAATTTTTTTTAAGAAGTCCCGTTTACAAATTTGAGGCAGCGTCCAAAGATATAGTGAAAACCTAAAGTTTTGTATGTCAACACCAAAAAGTATGGTCGCCTGATTTGGTCCATTTTTGAACTTATACATATTTACAATTTTCATGAAAATGCCGTGTTCAAAATTTGAGGCCTCCACGTAGACGCGTTCTCGGGCAGTTTGCAAATATATAGTGAAAATCAAAATTTTTGTATGGCAACACCAAAAAGTGGTCGTTCGATTTAGCCCATTTTTGAACTTGTATTTGAAATTTCCATGAGAACTCCATGTACAAAATTTCAGCTCTCCACGTCGACGCGTTCTCAGACAGCTTCCAAATATGTAGTAAGAAACTAAAATTTTGTATGGCAACACCAAGAGGAGGTTACCCGTGTAGCCTGTTTTTTAAATTTTATTTACTATTGCTATAAAAACACCACGTACAAAATTTCAGCTCTCTACGTGTATTCGTTGTCAGGTAGTGCCCAAATATATATACACTATAAAACGAAATATTTGTATGGCAACCCTACAAAGGAGTTGCCCGATTTAAACCATTTTTGAACTTGTATTTGCAATTATTTTGAAAACGCCGTGTACAAAAATTTCAGCTTTGCAGCACGAAGCGTTCTCAGACAGTTTTCTAGACCTCGACAACAGCGTCATCTATCGTGTCCAAAACTATCCTATCTGTCAAGCTGGAACTAACCAAACATATTCACAAAATTTCATTGAAATCGCTTGGGCGATTTCGGAGATTAGCGTGTACAAACACAGTGACACTGGATTTTTATATATTAAGATATCTAAATATATGTACGAGTATGTAGGTGCTATAAAAAAAATTGTATGAAAATATAAAAGATATAAAACAAAGAGATTAAAAGTAGTGATAGTAAGAGAAAGCAGTGAAATAAGAAGTAAAAAATGTAAAAGAAAGTGGAGTATATACATAACATATTTCTATTGAATAAATTGGTATTTAATTAGTATAAATATCAATACTAAAGGAATTAATAGTAATTAAAATATCATATGACATGGGGGCTCTATCTATTACATTATATTATCTTATATTAAATATATTGTAATGTAAACTAGTATTCCTCCTACATATACAGGTGAAGAGAGAACTATTCTACTTTTTCATCATTTTACAACCACTTCCGAATCCTTCCGCAATCCTGAGCATCAACATTTAAATATCGGAATTTGCACCTGCAAATTAACCTTTATTATAGTAGGGCCTAAATAAGATCATAAGATACCTACACTATAGAAATAATGATGATACGATAAAATTGACACACAATATGTATAATATAAAAGGATTTTTCGATGGTCATTCATCTGTCTGTCCGAGTAGAAAGCAGACATTTCATAAAAATTAAAATCTATGTACGGAAAGGAAAAGAATGGGCATCTACTTCGTAAGAGTTTCATACAAAAATTTCGTTTTTCAATATTTATGTTTGAGTACTGCTCTAGGACGCGTTAATATAGTGAATTGATATATTGTACTTGGCTATTCTATTAAAAATGTTGAGCTACGCTCGAAAATTGAGAAAATCGGTCAAGTTACGTAGCATGATTATCATATAAATATTGTGATTTTTCAAGCATATTTGGAAACCAGATGAAAAGGCACTGATAGACAGACCCATAATTTTTAGTTCAGTAATTACATTACTATTTTAGATGTATCTTCGAAAATTAACTAAACCGAGCAATCTTTTCTATATATTACAATACAAAAATTCTTATTTTGAAGGTTCCGTACCCAAAGGGTGCCAAGAGACCCTATTACTAAGCCTCCGCTGCCTGTCCGTCCGTCTGTCTATATGTAAGTGGGCTGTATCTTATGAACCGTAATAGGTAGATAGTTGAAATTTTCACAGAGTGTGCATTTCTATTGCCGCTATATCTAAAACAAAATAAAACTAAAATTAAATTTAATTGGGGGCCCCATACAAGAACCATTATTTTCTCGGCGTTTTTTGCTCCACCTTAACAATCACTGTATCTCTTGAGCCGTAATGGGTAGAGACATGAAATTGTCAAAGAGTGAGTAATACTATAGCTGATATAGGGTCATTTCATAGCAAATCGACCAAAAATCACGAAAAGTGTAACATGAGGGCTTGTGAAAACAAAAATTCAAATTAAAAATTTTCCTTCTACAGTACCAATTTGGCGAGTTATGGCATTTTCAAAATTTTGCAAAAATGCTGTCCTGATCTTCTTTAAAAAATCATAAATGTATTTTTCTATTTATACTAGGACAGTTAAAAATATCTCATTTAAAAGATAGGATCTCAACCTATCTAAGAAAAATAGAATCTCAAAAATATACGCCAAAAAGAACATTATGGATAAGGATTTTATCCTTTATCCTTGAATATCCTGGAAGATGTGCATTTGATTTTGTCCATATGTTTATATTTTATAAACATAAGACATATTAAAATTTCAACTTGGGCAACGAGATCAAGGAATAAAAACTCAAGAAAGTTTCACAAAAATACATTTATAACTACCTACAAATAAAAAAATATGGTTTCTATACAGGGTGTCACGTATGTGGTCTTGCATCTGAAGACTACGGATAGGCCATGTTTAAACAAGCAAAAAATTGTATAGTAGGTTGGGGAAAATCCTTAGGGTTTTCGAGATAAAAGGATTTAAAAATATTTGGGTATTTTTTTTTATATATCACCCTGTAACTTCTTAACGTTGCAGACTATGATGATGATTTAAAATTTCCTTATCCTTATTGTCCTTTTTCGCGTATATTTTTAAGATTCTATTCTGCTTAGATAGCTTGAGATCCTATCTGTCAAATAAGCTATATTTCACAGTCCTAGCATAAATAAAAAAATATATAACGATTTTTTAAAGAAGATCAGGACAGCTTTTTGTGAAATTTTGAAAATGCCATAATTCTCGAAATTCGCACTGTAGAAGGAAAATTTTTCATTCGTACTTTTGTTTTCACAAACCCTCCAAGTATGTAAAATTTCAACAAAATTGGTGATGGTCATGTAACACATGTTGCCTATTTGACATGGAATGACCCTATAACAACAAATAATGAATATAAAATAAAGTTACAAATTTATTTAAATAAAAAATACATAGGGTAAACCTTGTGCGATGGTACGAAAGCATTCTTGTGCGAGTCCGACTCGCACTCGGCCGGGTTTTTCTTATTGAAATTTTATTTACTCCTTTTTTGAAAACTGTGTGTACAAAATTTCAGCTCTCTACGTGTCGACGCGTTCTCAGGCTGTGTCAAAATAAATAATGAAAAACTTAAGTTTCGTATGGCAACCCCAAGAAAGGCTTGCCCGATTTAGTCCATTTTTGAACTTATATTTGAAATTTTTATGAAAATGCCGTGAACAAAATTTGAGCTATCCACGTCGATAGGTTCTCAGGCACTTTTCAAATAAGTTAGGTGAATACAATATGCACATATCGGCAATATGCTCACTGACTGTAGTTTAGTTATTTGACGAATGATGACAGCACATGTCATAGAAATAGTTTCCCATTATGTCATTGTAAAATCTGAACTGGAAATTGGGTTAATAGATGACGCTAAGCGAGTATTGTCAGCGAAAATATTTTTTTAAGACGCAGATTTAATAATCAGGCACTTTTCAAATAAGTTAGGTGAATACAATATGCACATATCGGCAATATGCTCACTGACTGTAGTTTAGTTATTTGACGAATGATGACAGCACATGTCATAGAAATAGTTTCCCATTATGTCATTGTAAAATCTGAACTGGAAATTGGGTTAATAGATGACGCTAAGCGAGTATTGTCAGCGAAAATATTTTTTTAAGACGCAGATTTAATATTTACGAGGTACCTAAGTAAAAAAAAGTGCAATTATATAGCAGCATCTTGTATTCCGATATGTACCGATGTATGGTTACTGAAACTTAGATTGCAGTAACAATTGGTTGATGTGCAGTAAAATATCAGATAAATACATAACCTAACTTATAATATAATATAATTTCAGACTTTTTCATATATGGCCTTATTATCAACACCGTGTTGGCAATATGGCCAATCACACATTTTTTTTTAAAAATTAGGTAAAGAATATAGGTTGGGCAAATTATATTCACTTACCTTATATAAGCTGTGTTCTTTTTTGTCCGCAGAATAAGACAGAAGAAAAGATACACAAAAGAACGCCTCATATATTTTCATAGATGATTTATAAATGAAGCGAACAGTACAAATACTTCTGTTAAATCGTCAAAACAATTTGTTCTCCCCAGTATATGGGAGCTCTAGAACAGGGTACACAAAAGAACACAGCTATAGTGAAAAACAAAATTTTTTTATGGCAACCCTACGTACACGGAGAGAAAAATAAAAATTCATAACAAACGCTCGTCGCGTTTGAAATGCATATTCGACTGAATTCGTTTCATTCAAATACTTTTCTATCAAATTAAATGAAAATATATTGCGCCTTTAAAACAGGCTTTGAATTTAACAATTCATTATGAAATGAGAAAATAATTCGTGTTGAATACTTTGACGTTTAGTATGATAGCTAAATGCATTTGCATTTTCATTAACCGCCATGTTGTTTGTTTTGAAAGCAAAACACCTTCACTTTGATAGTCAACGGAGTTAAATTTAGTATTATTTTTGTAGCTTTACTTCAGTTCATTCACACTTCGAGTCAGGAGTCTGCTTTTCGCAACTTAAAGGTTTTCTTTTAGTTTTGGTATTTCGCCTATGTTCACTCATTTGAATACCTATCTAGAAGCTGAATTTGGAATTGAGTACATTAACAAAGAATTATAGCGAAATTTCAGGCAAAATTGAAATTGTTTCAGAAACAAAATTTGGTTCAGTTGTGAGTATGTATGTATGTGATTTTTGGAACTTAAATATTAAATAATATTGTGTATTTCTTCGTTAAAAAATTACAGCCAAATGTTCGAACTGATGATACTGGGTGTGTCTCCGCCATTAGTTGATTTAATCAGTTACCATCAACTACTCCATCATAAACATATTTTTAGTGAAATACTTATACATATGTACATAAGTTTGATAAGTTAAATTTTTATCATAAATAAACAAGTTTACAATTAGAAATTTTCAATTTTTTTAAAAGTTTATATTGTTGAAATGAACGCATGGTTGTTTGATGTGAATATTTTCAAACGTTTCAATTTTAAACATCAATGAAATTCAATTTGCATGAGAAAAATGTTCCATTTCTTGAACATTTTATATGTTTTAAATGAACGCAAGTTTGTTTGATATGAATATTTCTTCAATCAGGATACATGCGTTCTATACGAACGTTTGCTTATTGTTAAAACAAACGTTAAGTGCCATTGAGCGCCGTTTTAAACTCGAAATCGTTTGGTTTAAACAATGATTTCGTTCAATTTGACATACCATATTCATTTTTCTCCGTGTAGTTACCCGATTTGTCCCATTCTCTCAAATTTACTTAAAAAAAAAACAGCCTTTGTGCACAATTTCAGCATTCTAAGTGAACGCGTTCTCGAATTGTCGTGAGTATGGACAGACAGTCAGACATACAGACTCACAGAAAGACAGACAGACAGAAGGACATGCAAAAATTCAAATAATTTTTAATAATCTACGCATGTCCAACCCATTTTGGTCTACCAGGATTATTTCTGTGCGTTACAAACGGAATGACAAACTTAGCATACCATATGATCTAGTTGAACTCAGGTTTTAAGAAGATTTCTCAAAATATTCTGAAAAATTCATATAATTAACAAATGGTTAGATTTGCGAAAAGTCTGTTTGTACGGTAATATTAAAGAGTAGATTTGTGCTTCTCTATGCGCAAGTGCAACAAATACCTTAATAACTGGTATATATATGTATATATGCATAATTAGTTCAACGGAGAGAAACATAGTTTATAGTTAATTTACCTCCTTAGGCTTGCATGTTCAGTTTCAGATTATTAAATGTGTTGAAAGTACAAGTAAATAAGCACAATACTTGGAAAAAATTAATGTGGATTAGTTATAGGGAATAGTTAAGCATTTCAACATTCTGCCACTTATACAATTATCTGAGGACATGAATACACTTAGAATTAATTAAATAGTAGAGTGTTAATGTTACATCAATATTACATTTGGAGTGTCTTGCCAAAGGCCGGAAACAAAAGTGTTCATTGAGACAGAAAAACCATTTCCGATGTATCAGTATTCAATGTGCCAGATAAAAGCATTGACACTTAGAAATGGAACAAGAATACCAGACAAAGCTTGCCGCCAAATATGTTATTTGAATTTAAATGGGCTATTACAAATGCACTTCCAATATGAGCACTACTTTGGTTTTCAACAAAACAACGAGAAAATTATTCGAGAGATTATACTTAAGTATATACTCGAATAACACGAATGGACGTACAGCCAAATATAGCTACTTATACATATCTGTAAATTAATCACGGACGAATCTCTCAATTATGAATAGTTGAATTTATCATCGCAAACATCAATGAAATACTTCCGAGTCTAGAGGATGAAATAATTTCAACGAAGCAATCAAGAAGTGAAGTGGACTACTTTTGACTTTTCAAGACAGGGCATTTCATTTCGAGGCAATGTGGCTTCATTTTCATCTCATTTATCTGGAGGAAATTCCAGTGGTAGCGCCGTATAAAAGGGCTGCAGTTTTTCTCTATTTTCCTCTTCATATCCATTAAATCACTCAGATAAAAAACTATAAAACTACTTAACTTAAAAGTAAAACAGACTTTGAAAAGGTTTCGTTCGTGAATTACAGGACACGAAAAGGAATCCAATAGGGGAAGTTTTTAAGTTAAGAGAGTAGAGAAACTTCTTTCAAATCTGCCAGACATCTGAGAAACTGAGGGAATTTATTATTAATGGAAGGATCTCAAGTGAAAAACGAACACAAATCAATGAAGGGCTGGTAGCTTGCAACAGAAACAGTTTGGCTCGATTGGTTGCATGAAGCCGCCAGTCCTCTTCATATTACTTTTTTGGCTTCAATTCAACGCTGAAGTGTCCGGAATGAGGATTTTATAGGGCAATAAGTACAAAAGAAATCAGCGACAATGAGGGCTTTACAAATAATTTCAATAAAGTACTCCAGGAGGTAATGTATTGTGCTGGCTCGGGTGTGTGCAAAGTATAAAAAACCCATAATACCTCTACGAAAGCCGACGATGACTGCAAGCAGCTTCCATACAGGGAATCCACTTCAGTACGGCTGTTTTTGACATAGAATGCCAGCATGTGGTCCAGTTCCTTGCTCGAATGTTTGCGCTCTAGCTATTCTGTAAGCCACTGTGGTAGGAGGAAGAGATGTCTTTAAGCCTATTCGCAAATACTTGTCCCTTGGAAAGAGATTTATGTAAATATTTCTTGTGCCAGATGATTTCCACTCTTACGTAGTTTCGAATTCAATGAGGGTGCGGGTGAAATTCTCCTCGTTTTTTCCTAGAATCATCTTTGTTACTTTATACACGTTTAGAAAGCAGAAGAGATGATATCTGGTCCCTGATAACAATAGAGGTACAGGTAGTATCCTTAAAGTCATCATTTATTCTATTGTCGCTTTGGCCCATTGACAACTGCGCTTTAAATCATTCACAGAATATCTTCACGTCAGACGCATACCAAGCATTTATTCGCTCTGTACGAACGAAGGCTTCCTTCCATTCTCCTACAATCGGCAAATTTTTTATTATATGGGAAATTCAAAACCGCGTAATAAATTTTTTACGATTTGCGATAATTGCTATTAGAGGGATTCTACTTTGACAAAGTCTTTGTTTTCTTCTGGTCATGTCCCCCTGTTTCTGGTACAGCTGCAATGCAAATCTAATGAAAATTTTTTACGGTAATAAAATTTTACGTGTATCTTATCATGAAAAGCCTTCTAAGTTTTCTGCAGAGCAATGAGGAATTTTGATGACGCGTTCAACCCTGGTTGGAAAGAAAGGAATTTTCGTAATTATTATAATAATTTCAGACATAAATAACTGCTTTACAGGCCTGCCATTCATGCATTCATTTTGGTTCGTCATAACAAATGAAAAGTGACTAATATAAAATATTGTTGAGTTTATATGGTACTTTTTAGTCGAAAAGCAGGTAGAGTAGAAGTTATTGTATTGCTTATAGTTCGAGATTAAATATAATAAGAACAGAAATTTGAGGACGACAGAAACTAAAACAGTATAGGTAGCGCGGAGCCTACTGAAGATGCAAGATGCATTTTTTTTAAAAATAGCCTTTTTCTGATTAGTGTTTTTTTTTATCGCATCGATTGTAGGTATACGGTAAAATATAACTGCTTCAAATTGGGAAGCGTTACCAAAAAATGCGCTAATTGCAGTAGTTTTCAAAAGTTGTTTTAACAATATGTATATCAAAAATCACGCACATTATTCTTAAAATAAAAACACTAACAGAAAACCTCAAGAACTATTTCTCTTTAAAAGATCCAAAACATATTAATTAATGCAAGGGGTTGTTTTACTCCACCTGGTGCTTTGAGCAAAGTTGTCTTAGGGGTTTCTAGAACTACTAATTGTTGTGATTGTATATTTTGTTGATTGCAGACAATTTACTTTCAAGCGATTAGCCATCGACGTCAGGTTTAATTGAAATTTCAAAAAACCCAGTCTATGATAGCAGTACTGACGATGAATTTTTTGGAAATGCTATTGGACATATCATCCAGAATAGGAGAATGTGAGGACTACAAATTGTGAATATGCCTTTAATCGACCAGAGGCATCTAAGAAACAAATTACAGAAAGAAAACAACGTATTTTTCGGGATAATCAGATAGCAGAGAAAGAACAGAAAAATGGAGAGAAAAAAACAACAGCTAAACAAGAAAATGGGAACGCGATATTTTATCTAATCGCGGTTTCCTTTCTTTGTTACACTTTTGTACTTTTCTATTGTTCTCATCTACGATAAAAATAGAAGCGAAATGTTCAAAATAAATTAATAACGGAAGGTAAACGTTGTAAGACCCAAAAAGGAATAGCCAAAAGAATAGCCATTGTTGTATTGTTTCTAAAAATAACAAATCAAGCTGAAAAAGAAGCATTTCAGAAGGAAATGGATTTTCATTTGAAAAGAATAGCTGGAAACAAGATATCATAACGATTCTGAAAAGGGCTGCATTAAGTCTCAAAACTAAATTTTTATGTATTTCACGATGAATATGAAAAAAATTGAATCTAGGGGAAAACTGAACCAATTACTAAAACAGAAAATTTTCAATTTTAATGTATAATTTGGGTAAATCTTAACTTTGTGAGACACGAAAGCTTTGCATCAAAAAGATCTTCGCCGCGTCGTGTTTCGAAATACTAGCATGTAATTATAGATGTAGAGGTACAAGAAATGACCTTTTAATCAGAGACCGAATCTTGTCAAAACCATAACTTATAAATACGACTATGTTTCTACATGCCAATGTTTCTGTGTTACCTATAAAACTGATTAAACTAAAAATATGGAGTCGGTTCGGGACATTCAGAAATTAAATGTGATAAAGCTCATTCTGCTATCAAAATTGAAACGCTTACTGCAGAAACCTCGTTAGAAGGGATATTTAGCCCGTTTTATTAATGAACATTACAGTATAAAATATGCATTTGTTTTTGTAAAGTTCCGAATTCTTATTTTCTTTCCAATTTTTTCTGTTTCAATAAAATAAAACGTATTTTGTCTCCATAAAGTTATTTTGTGAATTTTACAATAATGTTAGAGCAATGTTTTTATTACCATCCATTTTTATACACTAGATGATGAAATCATAGGGTTACTAATTTTGCCATTTCATTTGTAACACCTGGAAATGATAATGGTAGAACAAAATGGATTGGACACCCAAGCATAATATTAAAAGTTGTTTTGAATTTTGCATGTCCGTTCGTCCTCACGATAACTCGAGAGTATGTGTATACTTAGAGAGCTGAAAAGTAAAATTAAGTTCGAAAATTTGACCAATCGGGTAACTCCTTCCTGGGGTTGCTACCATACAAAAATTTCGTTTTTCATATAATGACACTGCCTAAGAGCATGTCACGTTGAGAGCTGAAATTTTGTACTAGGCGTTTTCATATAAATAGTATAATTGGTTATTATCATTTTTACTTCCCGATGAACCGTCCTAGATATATATGCGAAAAACCACTTCAACCATCAAACAAGCACTTATCGGAGACATCTAGGGTGTCACAAAAATTGGTATTATACCAATTCTAGCATTTTTACTTGTCCAAGATTGGTATTTTATTGGTTTCAAATAGCTCAACAGATGTCACGGATGTAAATACCTACATCTACATCACTTCCGAGTCGGCCATTGAACCTTTAGGTATCAGAAAAGTTTTAGCTATTAATTTGAATTGGGAAGAAAAGGTTACATATAACCATGTTAATAGTATATTTAAAATAAAGTTAAAGCATCGAGCTATAAAATAAGAATATTTTGTTTTTTCACTTTTAGGCTTAGAACAAAAATTATCTGGGAATGTAGCTTAGATCTTTTCATCATAATCATAGTTACTAGCTATAACAGAATTAAAAATGAATATAAAAAATCGCTAAATTAAATTGTATATTTTAATACACATTTGAGATTTTTAGGAACACTTCCAATTTTTTAAAAAAATCGCGTTTCTACAAAGGTGAACAAATTCAAATTGCCGTCTTCGACCAGCTGTGGGTTAGAACTTTTAACTTTTAAGACTAGCCTTTGATCCAGAGACTTTTAACTATTTTACTAACCTAAATTACGAAGTGTTTATATTTTCAGAGAACTTGTCCAAAAATAATTTTCACTGCGAAAAACTTATCATGTTGCATGCAAAAGCCTGTAAAACAAATGTATTAATACAAAAAACAAAGCTAAGTGTTAATGTTAAGCAGAATCTAGACTACGAAAGAGCTCAATCGTGATAGGCTTTTTGTAAAATTTTTCCAGTTCACGACCGCGAGCCCTTGACCAAAAAATTTCTACGTATGGCAATTCTTAATACAATTTAGTGTATGACACAATTAATTGAAATCTATAATTGGTTCAGGTGAGACTTCCAGGGGGCGGATGCTATAACACGGAGAATTGTGGAATTTGGGTGATGAGAGTTGGTTAGACACTTAATTCTCCACTTGGAATTCTGTTCTGTAACTTGGCGAATTTGTTTTCAGAATAACCAAATTCTCTACTCCACTTGTTAAAATTATCCGATGTTTTGCAAGTGGAAAAGTACGAAGAAGAACTCCCACCTGAGAGTATTGTCAATTTTTGTTGTATTATGAGAAGGTAAGTAATCTAGGTAACTATGAATTTTCAAATTAACCGGTCGGAATTGCAATCTGTCTTTTCGCATTTCTCTCACGTTTTCCCTAATTCTCCAAACATGTTAGTAAATTGGGAATGTTTAAATTGGGAGGTTTAACCGGAGAAAACGTAAATTCTTATTTCCCAAATTTTCCATATTACAGAATCCGACCACAGGCAAACAAGACAATGAATAAATAAATAATTTTAACAAACAATTAATAAAACTTCATACAACACAATTTATACGAATTTGGAATTTGTTGCGATAGAAGTGTTTGTTTCCCTAATAACATTTATTTTTGTAAGAGTTTCTCTAGATAACTTTATATAATGAACGTAAAAAAAATATTTGTACGCAGACCTACAAATACAAAATTTTGTACATACATAATTGTTTTCTGAAAAAAAAGTAAAAAAGTAAGATCAAGGTCATAGATGTGTAAAATGGGGTAGCTTCTTTGTAGTGTTGCTATATAAAAGTTTAGGTTTTCACCATATATTTGGACACCGTTTTAGGCGCTGAGACAGCTCTATAAAAACTTGTACACGGTGTTCTATATTACTATCGTAATAGTTGTAGATCTAAGTATGAAAATGGGCGAAAGTGGGCAGTTTTTTCATAGGGTTGTGATGCAATAATTTTCAGATTTGGATACTATAATAATGATACTACATATACTAAACAAGAAATGAGTGTTTATAGCACTTATTTACATTGCTCGTTTTCTGTTACACTCTTCAATTTTGTTCTTCTAATTTTTTTCATTTTCGGCCTGGGATCGAAAAATGATATCTTCTGGTGAATCAGCAGTTGCATATAGGTCCTCTTATAATGTCCCCCTGTGGTAACTTAACCATACGCACCATAATCGTTACATTCCGTCCTTAGAATGTCATACAATACTGTTGCTACTATTGCTTTCCCCTTATTATCACGAACTAATAAACAGGTACTGTATTAATTCCATAAAATCGTGAGCAATGCAAAATCTTCATACCATTCCATTTCTGCGAATATTTTTCGCATATCGTCATAGATAAATCTTGCCCTTCCAATCGCGGACTTAAGAGCATCTTTGAAGCTTTTAACGCCTTTCTTAGAATTCACTCCATTACTCTGCACTCTGATGTATATACGTATTTCCAATGAAGTGAATGAAAACTTTTGAATAAACTTGGTTTGCTAACAAATACAGGAGTTTGAAAAAGAAATAGACTACCTAATACTAAACACCGAGTACCTACTTTTGTGTACAGTAATCCCCCGAGATACGTAATTAATGTGGATCGTAGACTTTTGTGTAACTCGAATTTAGGAAAACAATTTTTAGAATGTATATTATTAATTATTTTTTTATAAAGGACCAAAAGAAATATAAACTACAAGAAGTTTCTGCAGTATTTAGTGATATTCACGCAAGAAAGATTGGCAACACCAACAAGATAGTAAGAAAAGTATGTGTGTTTGTTTACAAAGAGAGAGAAAGTGAATAGTGTATATATTGATGCGGTCGCTATAAGATATTAGGTCTGTATGTTTACTGGAAAGGTTTTATCCAGGCTTCAAAGATTTTACACTTACTAGAAAGTTTTTACCCATAATGTGTATGTGAACTTCTCAGACTAGAAAAATTTGACAGTTGAATGCATTTCCCCTCCTGAACAAAAGTTACCATTTTTAAAGTGGATGAGTAAGTTCATTTTTTTCTTTCATATGTCATTTGAAATAATTCTTTCAGTTGTCAGGTCGACTTTTAACAAATAAAATAAGTCCGAATAAATAAATTATAAATTAATAAAAAAAAATAATCTTGATTTTTGACAGATGACAAATTTACGTCGATTTACCCAGACTTTACTCATAAGTTGTCTGTTAACTTTTTTCAATCTCATCTAGTATTTCCCCTCTACTGAAAGAAAGTTTTTACTTGATTTTTACTCAGGCTTTTTTTACACAAAAGTAAACATACAGACCTATAGCATGCTTGAGAAAAAAAAATTCCTTGTAAAATTGTATGTTACTCTACTCAAAAAATTTATCAAATTTTAGAAATTCTCATTTTACGTAACTGCGAATTTACATAAGTCGCGTATTACGTATCTCGGGGGATTATTGTATTAAATTTCGGAATACAAAAACTCCCAATATACCTACATAATAATGATAAAAATATTTAGTCCCACTAACAGAATTTCACACTACTGGACCGTTTTGAATTCCCAGTAATTAACTACAAAAATATTATATCCGCATTTTTTAAAGTGGCACCTACCGTATAGTTCCCTTTTTGCAGTTTATTACGAGAACTTTTTATAAGCGCTCTAGATTCTATATCTTTCCTAATTTTATGAAATGAGTCTAAATATTTTTTTCTGAACAAACATTTTTAGAACCCAAAATAAAAAGCAACTAGAAACATAATATACCTATATTTACCAGTAATGGCGACATTTCTTTTTTCTTAAAATAAAAATATTTGGATTAGTTGTTTGCTAAATCGAGGCTACATCAAGAGCACCTATACTCGCATTTTTTTATGTTTACATGGCACAATATGTATATGTACATATGCATATGTATGCGAGGCCAGTGAAAATCGAATTGTTGGCAATTATACCCTCCTACGGGTCATAAATATGTAGAAACCTTTATTTAATTCTTTCATGGAACATTCAATAAGCGTTTTTCATATAATTTTACCCGAAATATGACACGACATTCAAAAGAGGAAATCTGATATTCTCATGCTGAGAACGAACATCCATTCAAAAGTTCTGTTCCCATTACATGAACCTTTCTAGGGATATTTTGTTCTGTTTTGTGCTATTGTAGGCACTAACAATGACAAAAAGCATGTCGCCATCAACTGAATATTCCTTGTTAAACATGATGGCTCTAACGTAGTTTTCAACAGACGTGCAGAGTCGCTGATTAAACACGAAAATTTACTTTCGAAAAGAACAGTTCGTATCTTGATGAACAACTTAGCCTGCTCTGAGTGATCAGAATCGTAATCGGAAGAATCACAAAAGAAACTCGTTATCACCATTTAACATCTTATGTAAATTTGGAAGAAGTGCAGTTAGTAAGCACTCCAGACTCCGCTGAGAAAGTTTCGAAAATGGAGAAAATTTATAACGAACAGAAATTCTTACCTGTGGCGATAAAGGAGTGAAGGAGCAAGGGAACATCAAACATCGGCATTATAATGGTCGGGCGCATGCAAATGTACAGTAGACAAGTGGTGCTCGATTTGCAAGGTAATGAACGCAGTCTGACACCTCTCATTACCCACAAGTATTCAGTAACGAAATATATGTTCAGCTCTGGGGTATTAATTATATGCAAATAACTTATTTCGAAATTATTTACATAAACTTGTCGGAATTCTTGAAGTGATTTTAATTGACACGACAGAGCGATGTAATCTTCTGTTGCTTACTCGCCTGAAGAGTGCGAGTAGCTGCACAGGTGGTAATAAAATTTCTTTAATCAGTTTTGTATTTAATTACCTGAAATTGGTACTTAATCCTGTCCATATAGATAACGATAAAAGATAATAAAACGTAACTAGCAACAATACAATAAGCAAAGTACATATGCATGTATACATGACAATATGTACATATCCTATTTATGCCTTAAGGGAATAAACATGTTCAAGAAGTAAAATTACGTTTAAGGCAATAAGTTATGTAAAATGCAGAACTGATGAGTTGTAGATTAATTTCGAGCTAAATTATGACAGATAGAAAATATGTTGTTGATGTAGGTATTGGAGCTCTATAGTTATCAGGAAAATTTCACCAAATTTGGTTTACTAGAAATAAAGATAACAGGTTGTGTTAGACGTGAATATAAATTCAAATGCTAATAAGTTGTGTGTTGTGTCGATGAGCGCAGTTAGTTACAATTATTATGAACACTATAAATATTGTTGTTATTACTGTAGGTTACCAGGTACCTATGTATGTAGGTCGTACGATAGACATTTTTTAATCAAGGTATTCATGACCCTCACTAATTTTTGCCTTTCATAAATTTTTTGAGTTGACATTTTAGTGTTTTATCATACATAGAATATAATAAATTTTGTGGGCCAACTATATACGTAGAAAAACAATTTAAATGAACATATTTATGTTCAAAAGCTCTTGAGGCTTTAGTTTGCATAAAAAATAGATAACGTTAAAGGGGTAACACTAAAGAAATACAATTATAAAGGTTATTAAAGTTAATGACATTATATTAAATGTCCCAAATGACCTCCACAATCATCAATACATAGTTGAGCTCGTCGGTCGGATTACGGAATGTTTAACAATTCCTGGTGTGCTCCGAATTCGTTGGCATACATCTTCCACTCTTTGTCGTAAATCCTTGTTATTACGAACTTGGGTATAGAATATACCAGCTATAAAGTTTAGATGCTCCCATACGTAGAAATTGAGATGATATGGATCAAATGACCAAATGACGCTGCAAGTTCAGTCCATCTTTCAGGATATTCTGTATTAAGTTCATATGGCCAGTGAACCTTATAAAAAATACGATTCATGCCTGAAGTCGTAGGGGTGTGCCAATCAAGAAATCGTTGGTAATAATATGAAAACTGCCGTTTATTCCTGCATTAAATGAAGGCATGAGGATTCCCTTTTTTGTAATGTAAATTTCAATGATACGATCTCTTGCAAAGCCATCTTCATCAGAGCACAGATGGCAGATATTTTTAACAACTAAGAACAAGAAAATTTCCGTGGTGTGGAGTCTCTTGCTTAGTCCATGGATAAAGTTGTACCGAAAACGAAATCAATCACATATTAATACTGGCTTCGAAACCTCATATTATTTTACATATGTTTACATATATTAACTTTTTTATTATTTTTAACCGCAGAAGTCTTCTGCCTACCTACAATTTTTTTTTCACACACATGAATTGGTAATTATAATAGTTGGTCCCAGTCATCATTTGGATGATAGATCCCCCAGACGAATCGCCGAAAGTTGCACCTTACAATTATGGCTCATTTTATTCAATGTCGTAGGTTCAGTATAAGCTCTTTTAACTGGTGCGTATGAAGGATATTCAAAATCACCCTCAGTTGTTCAAAACTGAATTTGAAGATATCGAAAAGCACTGATTCACCTTTTAAAAACAAACAATATAAAGTTTGGAAGTAATAAGAATATGAAATTTAAAAAAATTTGAACAGCGGGTAGGATGAGATAAGGCGTTGATAAACTATCGTGAAGAAGTGTCTATTTTGTATTATGTATGAACGCATCACAAATTCTTATCCTCCCCGCGGTTCATATTCTTATTACTCGCAAGAAGCAATTTTTTATTTGCTTGTCGTCTCGCCAATATCTCTCCTGGGGTTATCCATATGAGGACCATTTTCTACCGAAAGGAGTAATTTTTATGATGTCATAGAAAATAAAGATATCTTCAAAAGCGAAAAGTATTCTATATTCTGAAAGATAAATATTGTTTGCTGGGGTTACGTCAAAAATTATACGAGTCAATTATTTTGGAAAAGTTGAAATACTTAAAAACAACAAATACATACATATATGACTCAATTTCATAATCATTTGCATGCTCTGTATATTAATTTAAATTGTAAATATTTTATTGCGATATTACAGGCTGCTCTCGCGGGACTCTATGCTGGAATCGGTGGCATTCGGCAAAATTATTTATTTAAAATATCTAAATTTCTCATTCCCTCGTTTTACAAAAAAATTTTATTAGCTATTTTGGTAGAGATTTCATGGAAAAGTCTTTTTCGAACCATCACATATCTGCAAATATAGGCACATTTTTAAATTTTAGCATAATTTTGATTTTGGTTTTAAATCTTTATTTACAAATTTTTTGTAAAAATTCTCCTTTTTTTTTACTTTATATTGTTAGGTTAATCTGTTTAGTGTGCCTTATTTAGCCATTATTTCGTTTATTGTTTCTTGAGTTTCTATACAATTGTTTGAGCCTTTTGCGTCACCTTTTAGTTTTTATTAGTTTTTTTTTAGATATAACGAGTTTTGCGTCTTCATTCTTTTCATATTCCATCCGCTTAAAAAAATACAAGTTGCAACTAGTTTTGCGGGTGGATTGATGAATGAAACTTGTTTTCCTAGAAGTAACGTACGCTCAATTCCAGATTCGACTGGCTGTTTAAGATGGCAAATTTTTTTATTGCACCGGTTGAATTGAAAAGAACTCTAACTGAAGAAATTGATTTAAAATTGTTTGGGCCGAAATTATAGTATCATGTGGATATTGTCCTCCACTTAGAATAATTGTAGATAAGTGATAGATATGTATGTGACTTCTATTGAATGATGCTAGAGGTGGTAGAGGCCAATTTTTGGACGATATATTCCTAAATAAATGAGTTCGTAAGATCTTAACCCTACATACATAAAAAGCTTTATTTATTTCGGAGATATGTCTACACAGGTACAATTTTTCTAGTAGTGGCAGATGATTCAAACTTATTAAAATTCCAGTAAATTATGATTCAGGCCCATCTCAATTTCCCTTTGGAGACAGTTACAACGTAAAACAATGAAGACAAATATGAGAATCTATTGTAATAAAATAACAAACTCGTAAATGTGAAATTACATTACGTGCTTAGCTTACTTCAGGTAAAATGACTTTCTTCCGAATTCAGTGTCACATAAATACTTTTTGGGATTATTGGATTGAATTGGAATAACTTCTGAAACAATAATTTCAAATTTCGAATATATTTATACAAGCAATTATTCAAGGAAATTAAAAAAAAAAGATATTAAAGGAGAAACTTAGAATAAATTATATAAAAACATTTATTCCTATTGATTGAGAATTAAATCAAAATATAAAAACTATAAGTCATAATATAAAGATCTGATTACCAGTTTACAAAATTGAAATATAACCATAAAATGACAAACGTATATATAACAATAATAACCATAAAAAGTATGCATAACAATAATAATGAAAAAGAAAAGTAGCTTTAACTAAGCTGATCTCTTATTTGACTTTTTGAAAGATGAAAGCAAACTGGCGGTTAAAGAGACGAGACATTGATGAAACCGGCTCCTGAATGCCATAGTTTGTACTATGCTGAGGAACAACGAAGAAGTCATAGTTCCTCAAGGAGCGCACAGGAATAG
Source organism: Dioctria linearis (assembly GCA_963930735.1). Lineage (NCBI taxonomy): Eukaryota > Metazoa > Arthropoda > Insecta > Diptera > Asilidae > Dioctria > Dioctria linearis. The sequence continues at coordinate 212,313,979 of OZ005740.1, read as the reverse complement.
ATATATTGAAAGTATTTAAGAGCTCAGGTACTTATCACTCCTTGTATATACACTGAAATGCAAAAATAGCTCTAGAAGCTTTTCGTCTATTCTTAAGAGAATATAATGGAAAGAGTTTAAGCCTGTCAACATATGGAGGCAGAATAGTAGGGTTGTCCGAATGAAGTCTACGCAGGGCAAATGGACGAATCTCCGCTTCACAGCCTCGATGCGATTTATATATATAGCATAGAAGGGAGACCAGACAGGACTGGCCTATATTATACAATATAATGCTAGAAGGAATGACAAGTATTAAGGAAGACGCCCAAATCTTTGGTTTTGTCAAGTCTAATTAATAAGCATCCATGTAAAGTATAATTGAAGTCCAATGGCCTCCTTTTATGAGAAAATGACATAGTAGTACCTTTGCTGATATTAAGAGGAAGACAGTTAATAGCACACCGTTTATGAAGGGTGCCTAAGTCAGAGATTAAAATTCCACACTCCTTTTCATCAGAAACAATGCGAAAGATTTTGGCATCGACAGCATAGCAAAGTATTTTTTAATTAGCCAAAATCAGAGATACATCGTTGATGTAAATTTTAAAAGGAATGGTCCAAGATGGCTGCCCTGAGGAACGCCAGAAGTATTATCTTTTTCGTCAGAAAGAGCTGCGCGGAATATATATTGCTGCGTACGATCAGATTAATATGAACGAAGCCAATTGACAAAGATAGTAGGTAAAGCAAGAACAGCCAACTTATGAATTAAAATGTTTTGATTGATTCGGTCGGTTTTCAATAGCAGAAATGCAAATTAGTAAACTCTAAAAAATTAGCCGTAATCGATTTACGTTCATAAAGCCATGCTGAAAAGAGCGTAAGAAGGCTTGCATAGTGGAAGTACAAAACATTGCAAGCCAGGGCTTCAAATATCTTATCAGTACAACTTAAATTAGCGACAGGTCTGTAGTTAGAAATATCGTACTTATTGCCCTTCTTGTGTGCAAGGGAATAATTACAGAAAACTTCCACTGTTTCGGAAAAACACCACAAGTTAAAGATAAATTAAAGAAATAACACAAAACAGAAACTATGGACGTAGCACAATGTTTTATGAGCGTGGAAGGAATGCTATCTGGACCGCTAGAAAAACTATCAGATATGCTTGGAATATACTTGGAAACAGACGCTTCGTCGAACAACAGATCTCTATGTTGAAGAGAAGTCAGCGGAAGCTTCGTCAAATGGGTAAAAAAGTTATAACTAATATCACAGTGGTTATCACAGAAGACAGTTTCAAGAAGTCACAAAAAAGATTGGCAGTGTCTAAGGGATCAATACTGTCTTTGTTACCGAGTCTCAACGATGAACAGTTGCGCTTAGAGTTAACAAACGTCCAAAATGGCTTTGGTTCAGCACGCGAAGCCCATCTAATTCTATATACATAATCATTGTACGAGTCAGTCAAACACGAAATGTACTGAGCACGCGAATTAGAATAAATTATGTAATCAGCATCACCCCTTGAGGAACAGAACCATCTCCAAGCTTTATTCTTTAAATTTTTAGGATGCTTCAAAGAGCCGTTGAACCACGGTTGACAAATCGAAGCACAATCAATTCAATCGAACAAGTGGTAAACAGTGAGTAAAACAAAGAAATAGTATGTCATAAAACGAGGTAACAGCTTTATCAATGTCACATTCACCCAGCACACTGGTAGTTACTGGAAGTATTAAATGATGAAGTTACAGGAACAAAAAACAAAACTATACATATATAGTGCCGGAAAATTAAGAGCGCTACTTTTTATTGTGGCTCTTGTCGGATATTATATGGAGCTACCACATTCATTCTATATTTTAAGATAAGTTCAAGGAAATATGGAAATTACTTTTAGAACAAAAAAAAGAACATGTTGTGCTCATTTGCATTCATTTATACCAGAACGGCATTTTTCATGACACTCGAAGCAAATTCCCTACAAAGTTTTAGGAAAATTTTGTAATTTGTGTAACATGAAAATAGACTGTCTAATTTTCCATATTTTACTTATGCAGAATATGATCAGAATTAATTTAATTAATTTATCAATTATTGAATTTATGTAGCTCTTTGTAGGTACAATGTTGAAGAATGTTGCAGAATGTTGCAAACTGCAACAAATTTATGTCGCTCATAATTAACCTGATCCTATTGCCAGTGCAAAACATTAATCTAGAGTAAACTTCTTTGCATGTATGTACATATATATCTCATTTGTCAATAATTTTGTTTCATATGTACCTATATGAGAAATACTGGAAATTACAGTTATGTAGAACAATGTATTGAAATTCCACATGAAGGATCTCTTGGGAACGAGATCAGTTCAGTCTTGTATAATACATAAATGTGATCGCACATTAAATATAATATTATTTTATATTTATAGTTTATAGGAAACAGAGGCAAAGTTAAGCGACCCACACACGATACAACTGTCGGTCCAACTGTTGTACCATTTAATGTCGGTGTACAATCGTTGTGTGGTGTGTGGGCCAATTGTACGAAGTATGCAATGATCGCAAGCTTGATTCGATGCGCATGCAGGTAGACCGCTGTTGTACATGCGACGGTTGTATGATGTATGGCTTTGTTGTACAACCGTTGCTCCAATTTAATTTTCCTTTTAATTTTCATCACTTCTTGAAGTGGCAAAATAACGCAAAATAATGATAATTCGCGCTCTTCTACAGATATGGCATTTCTCATTCATGAATTGCTGTTTTCATACACATACAGTATACATATGACTTAACCAACTCCAGCAACATCTTAAATTGTGTATCATTAATTCTTAGGAGGTTCCTATAGCACAAATTTCTTTTTTTTTAAGTTTCTTGTGAGAAAATGTTTCCTTTTTATACCCAAGATGAAATGTATAGGGTATACTAAGCTTGTCATTCCGTTTATAACGCACAGAAATAATGATGGTAGAGCAAAATGGATTGGACACCCACACATACTATTAAAAGTTATTTTATCCGTCTGTCTGTCTGTCTGTCTGTGCGCACGATAACTCGAGAAAGACGTATACTTAAAGAGTTGAAATTTTGTAAACGTACTATAAAAAAAATAAGAAAAATTAAAATCGAAATGACACAAATCGGGCAACTCTTTCTTCGAGTTGCCATACAAAATTTTTGTTTTCCACTATATATTTGGACACTCCTTGAGAACGCTTGACATAGAGAGTTGAAATTTGGATCATGATGTTTTCATAGTAACAGCAAATAAAATTTCGAAAATGGAATAAATCGGGCAACCCCTTCTTGGTGTTGCTATATAATACTGTAGGTTTTTTATGTGGATTGTGAAAACGATCAGTCTTAGACATTTTTATTGTACTAAAATCTTCTTCAGAATACGAAATTCTATAAAATTGATTCTAATCATTTTTTCTGTCGCACTAATCGTTCTAGAAATATATGCGAAAATCCACCTCAATAATCATACTTGCACAGAGAGGTGACCATACGAAATTTCATACGAGCATTCATCTCTAGGGTATCATAAAAATTGGTCTTAGACCAATTTTAGCTTTCTTACTTGTTAACAATCAATTTTTTACCACTTTCGTGTTTCTGTTTATTTTTATTATTTTTAAAAGGCCAGCCGAAAATAAAATGCAGAACTTCTTCTGTTTTATAACTGATGACAGTCAGATGTATACTAAGAACAAATAGTAATATAAGACTTAAGTATGGAAGAAATTGGTCCAACGGTTGTATCGTGTGTGGATTACCATACAACAGTCGCACAAAGGTGGTACAACAACAGTTGGAACGATGATAGCTTACGTCGATAACTTTTTTCAGTTTTAGTTTTGGCTAAGTCTTAGACACAATTAGTAAGGTAACTAAAAAAGTACTTTAAAAGCTCCACAAAAGGCTTATCGTTTAGTTGTCAGTTATGCATAATCTGATTATTTTCCTTCACACAAAGCTTGACTGGACAGTAGTTGGGCAGCAGCCTCGAGCTAAAAGCAAAAGTTAAATCACTGACAACCTCTTAGTTACCAGGGTCCACACAGTACTAAACAGATAAAATTTGTTGAACATATACATATATATGTAAAGCGGCCCATACACGGCGAACATGTTGTTCAACTTGTCACAAATGAAAGCTTTTTATCCACACACATCTGAAACATGTTCTCGAACATCAGGACAATGGCCAATATCAAGAGCTGCTAGAACTGTAACTGTTAAGTTCTTCAGTAGAGTTTACTCCAGAATGACAAATGCGTGAAAAACAACACCCTACACGGTACAATATGTTGTCAAACATGTAGCCCCGCCCCTAAAAATCAAACTAATTTAATTTTCGTCAAAGCGTTTGACATACTGCGTGTCACACCGTCAAACAAGCACACATACGGTCAAATCTACGAGGCGATATCGTTGTCCTACTCGAGTAAAGCAACTTGCGTGACCCTGTATGGGCCCCTTAATTATTTTATGTATATTGTTGTCAGTTTGAAGGGATAATTTTTAGTGTAACTATGGTAGATTACGGAAAATGTTTTGTATTGAACTTTAAGTCCATTATGTTCAAACTGCGTTTAGTTTCAAAAATTAAACTGAAAGAGTTGATTTTAAAAGCGATATAAATTCACATGAATGTGAGACCAAAAGAATCAGTATGAATTTATTGGATTAATTGATCCTTAGTCTATGTTGCGAGCTTGTATTTAATTTTGGAATGACTCTCGAATGCGGACAAACAATGATCCTGAATTTTCGGATTGCGAAGAATGCATACAAGTCAAGATAATACAGAGCCACCGTGTATTAAAACTATACAAATTTACAGAGGTTTCATATAGACCCCAACTATTGCTAACTTCATTAAGTGTTCCGTATGTGTCACAGTGGCAATTAAAATTACAATTACGACCAAAACCATAGTTCTGGTCATATTCATATTCACATGTAAGTACAATTACAATCATAATCATAATAAAATCATAATCATATTAACATTCAAAATTACAATCGCATTAATATTTACGTTCACAATCGCAACCACATAAAAATGGCAGTAGCAATCAAAATTCCATTCATAGATATTTACATTGAAGTACAATCCGAATTTCTACAATAATCTATCACATTCATAATAGCAACTACAATCAAATAGGAATCGCAATCCGAATAACATTCATAGTCATATTTACAATCACAATTAGAAAGTCAATGAGTAATAAAACACAAACAAAATCACATTCGCAATAACATCCATAATCGTAATTACAGTCACAATCACAACCTCAGTCACAATATCACACGTATTTAAATTAATAAATCATTATTAAAACGGAAATAATAGAAAGAAGAGAAAAATTTATATATATAGGTCTAAGACTATTAATATTATACCCTAGATGAAAATAATAGTGAAATAAAGTGAAAAAGCAAAGTTGTGTATAGCAACACCAAGAGGGGTTGGCCGATAGAGTCCATTTTTGATATTTTTTCTTGTATTTTTATGTAAATGCCATGTAAAAAATTTCAGCTGACTACGTTGGCTCGTGCTCATCAAGCAGTGGTCAAATTCATAATGAAAACGAAAATTTTTGTATGGCAACCCTACAAAGGAATTGCCTAATTTGACTTATTTTCGAGCTTAAATCTATCTTACCTTTTTTTTTGTCAATAGGCCGTGTATAAAATTTCAGCTCTTTATATAAACGCGCTATCAATTAAGGATGGACGGACGAACAGACAGGCAGACAGAAAGACAGACGGACGAACAGACTGACATGCAAAAATCAAAATAACGTTTAATATTATGCGTTTATGTCGAATCTATTTTATCCTAGGCGCTAGTTCTCTGGAAAGCCTGCTTGAGCCCTGTGTACTCAGCAGGCTCAAAGAACTGAAACTTTTTGCTGCAGCCGCAGGACTGCTGCAGGTGTAAATGCGCCAACGATGCATTCAACTAAACTATTTAATTCACTCTAAGTGGCAAAATGCAAAGAGACCTTCCTATCCTAATCCCTATGTTAGTGATTGTGTGTTCATCCTTGTATGTTATGTGTTTTTTCCTTTGTAGATGTATCTTGTGTTGTTGTCCATCCCTGCTTAACCAGCAGTCATCACAATTGATTACCATCGAGAACTTCAATACAAATGAAATCATCAACCAGCCAATAGTCGGAAGTGACTACAGGACATACTCTAACAATAAACAGCTGGACCTGGCAATCAACTTATAGCCGGACACGGCACTCTACATATAGCCGGACACGGCACTCTACATATAGCCGGACACGGCACGTTTTTTTCTGGCGTTATACCCCATAGGGTCAAGCCATTGTGAAAGAGCCTCAGTTCGCATGACGAGCCCACAGCTCTGGAGCAGAATCAATAGTTAAAGAAGAAGAATCCATTTTGCTCTACCAGCATTGTTTCTATGTGTTACAAGCCGAATGACAAGCTTAGTATATCCTATGAGATTTCATCTAGGATACAAAAATTGAAAGGTCTACAAACCAATTTACATAAAATTTTGAAGTGAGATCCACACATTTGGAATAATTATGTCATATCAAATGAAGCAATATATGTATATCATTATATACTAATTCTTTATGGTTGGAGAATCTTCGACAGTAAATTAGGTATACCTACAAGGAACAAGTTGTAAGGATTGAAATTGTTATTAGAAATCGCTCTCACTTGAAGGAACTAAACAAAATTTATTTCAGAAGCCTGAATATCATGAGACAGCAACACTTTCACGGACAAATTTCATATTCAACGCATGGAATGCCATCATCCAATTATTGCATGTTTGCTTTGGCTAGCTAGACTCATTGATATTAATTTAATTGGTTCAGCTAACGGAAAATATTATTTTTTTATTTTTAAACATATTTTACATCTTCTACTGCTTGGAAGGTGTAATTATATATGTCTTCCCTATACAAAATCTTTTGGCGAAATCCAGCATATCACAGAAAACAGAAGAAACGTAATGAAAAACATTTCAAAATTACGCATCATCTACATTGAAGTATGTATATGACTATATGAGCATTTAGTGCAATCTTCAATTATTATTATTAGCTTTCAATTTCCTACAGCAGTTAGATATCATACTCATCGCAATGTATGTGTGGTCATCGGACAGTCATGTTATCTCAGTTAGTTTTTATAAACATTGCGTGCTAAAAAGTCTTGATTAATCTAACCAATGGTCAAAAATAAACACAGATATGAAGTTAGTGTATTGTTATCTTATTGTGTTTTAAAGCTTTTTGGAAAATTTTGTGGTTATTTCTGGCAAATTTTAATGGATGACAAATCTGCATTAAATCCAAGACTCCAAATTATTATATAGATTAGGAAATGAGTTTTGAAATTTCGGATTTAGGTTATCGTTGAATATGTTTGACTTGTGATTAGTGAGTTAATAAAAATTTTTAATTGGTTTTCAGTATTTTTTTTAAATATGAATATTTGACATCACAAAGAATGTTGATAAATATTCTGATTGAAGTTCGTAATTAAGTTGCAAACTCCAATTAAATTAAGTTTTTTCATTCCGCATACTAAGGCACTCGGCAGAATTGGAACAGATTTTTAATTGTCAAAATAAAATAATGCCAATAAATATTTACTACGCTATATGACTATCATCTGACTTGCCGATGGAATGCAGTCCGAATCCAATTCAAGCCTTAAATCGTGATAGTCTTTGAGGTTCCTCGTTTGAGATTCGGTCACTGCAGAGAATGTTTAGGTTTCCTTACATTTCTCTGACTTAAACATTGCTTTTTTTTTGGAGATGCAAATTGAAAATATATGTTCTAACTGGAGTGATCTCACTGGATTTGTATGTTCTGGATGGGAGCAGATACTTGCATTATAGAAATTTTATATGATAGTCAGATACTAGGTAATAACATATTCAAAATTTGTGATTGAATCAATCAATCCTTATTGTATATCGCTAGAGATTTTAAGCTAAGTTTTTCAAAGACACCATTAATAACTAGTTACATATATAAAGATCCAGAAGAGGCGAAAGTACATACATACATATAGGTGGTAATCGGAATAAATATACACTGTCACTGTCGAAAATTAAACTTTTATTTCTACTCAGTGTAGGTTCAAGAAAGTTTTTCGATTCTTTACCGTTGATGAAGAAACATCGATTATTTAATTATCCCCAATTTTTTATTATTTCTACTTGTTGTCGCTGATACCGTATGCGTGTGTCGTATTCACTGATACACACAGAACAATCAGGGCAAAATAATCTAATCTTTGAATAACTTACACCGTTTTTTAATATGCTTTGGCATTAGAATTTAATTTCATTCGGATATTAACATACTTTTAAACTAATTTGTTTTGGACGAAGATTAAAATTTTCTCTTTTGTAATTAGAAACAAGTGTTTAATAACATTTAGAATTACAATTTAAGCAACTTGAGCATTAGAATTGAATTGAAATCTTTGTAAGGATTACAGGTACCACGTGTGAATTAAAATATAATTTGTAGTGGGCATTAAAGTTTGCATTTTAACCTAAGTCGAATTACACTTTAATGCCTCGGAGGATTAGATTTCGTAATTGCTTTCTACATTGTACGATTTCTCGAAGCATCAATTCGTTGCCGATCCTTGAAGTAAAAGCATCTAAAAAGTACCAATGTCTTTTTATATTAAACTGGAACGTGCAAATGTGAAAAAAATTATAACAGTGAGAAGTGCATCGGAAAACGGGCTTTATATTCCGATTTTGTTTTATCAGGTAAGGTATGTTTTTTCAAAATAATTTATGAGTTGTTTTATAGCTAGTAACGAGTTTGATTTTGCTGTGGAAGAATTTTCCCATTTTGTGGCTCAACACGGATTTAAAGTTTCGGAAGATATAGTTCTTGAAGTGTTGGAAAACTTTTCTCATCAAACTGAGGAATTTAGAAAACAATAAAAGTATTATAAACAAAGTAGCACTAAGCCAAACAGAAAATATTGACTACAAAATAAGTAAAAGGTTAATAAAATATTGTAATTTAAATGATCTAAAATATTTTAAAATTTTTAAAGATTGTTCGGTGACCCAATGCACGACATTTTGGAAGGTGTTGTGCCATTTCTTTGAAGCGGGTTTTTCTTTTTTCATTTAACATAAATTTTTACGCTTAGAGCAAATCAACCTTGTACGATTAACTTGGAAATGTCAAATATTGGGCAAAATGTTTCCCAATTTAAGTGTTTGATGATTCATTTTCCTTTGTTATTCGGTAATATTTTCTTAAAGATCACTTAATTTTATGGCAATGTATTGAAACTATTTTAAGTATAATAGAAATATTTAGTTTTCTCTTATGAAATTCGGAATGAAGATATAGTCACTTGAGTAACTTAATCTCGCTACACTTAGAAATGAAATTTTATTAAATCAGACTTAATTCCAAAGTTTCACTTTTTCTCGCACTACGCTAGAATAATAAGGAAAATGGGGCCCCCTGTTTATTTTAGCGCCATACGATATGAAGCTAAACATAAAGTGTTTAAGGCAATCTGCAGCCAAACTAAAAATTTTAAAAACATTTGTCAAACTATGGCCTTTCGTTACCGAGAAAGCCATTTCAATCAAAATTCTTTCTTATAATTTCCCCTATTGATAGAAAAAAGGAAAAAATTTACTGAAAACATATCGAAATATGACGTAAATGAACAAAATGAAGTTTTTAGTGTAAAATGGGTGAAAACAGAGTATTTTTATAAACCCGGCTTATTTGTTTATTTCACTAACAAATTTTTTCAAATACTACAAAAAGAGGAAAATATTATATTTTTGGTTAATCAACACGATTACACTTATTACAAATTTCACAGTTCATATGAAATTTATAATTTAAATAAGCTAGGTAACATTAACTTCTCTGATTTAAAAATAACTGAAAGTTTTAAAAGCAAAATATCACCAAAGAATGGAAAAATGTATATTATAAGAGAAAATAATAATAATTTTGTAATTTTTAACAGAACACTAATAAATGCCTTTCATTTTCAAAAAAGTTATTTTATTGAAATAAATTCCCATAGCAATTTTAGTTTCCAGGTTATATTTTAATGTTTGGAGATATTACTCTGCAATGCAGAATCTTTCACGTTGAATTGAAATTTAATCTTAACCCATATTAGGTACTAATTATTTAAAAAATTAGAAGTTAATGATTTAGTAATTAACTTTTAATAAAAAGTGTATTAATTTCCAATCTTTTCCATACTAAAAAGGTAATTTAAGGTTTACTACAATTTAATTCAAAAAATATTAAAAGTTTTTAATATCAAACAGGATTAAGATCGGGCATAAAGTTTTAAGTTTTTGGGATGCTTAAATTTTAATAGAAAAAAGATTTGGTCATATATATAATGTAAAAAATATTAAAATTTACTCCCAAATTTTTCGGTGTGTACATGTGTCTGCTAATCGACAGACGAATTTTATACATAGTTGAATACTATCCTTGACAATGCAATGAGTGGTGCTAACAAAAATCTTAAAGGCAGCTGTGTTCTGGAGAAGCACGATTCAGTTATGTTTTTGATCAAACCATCTTGAAGACACGTTGAACTGAAAATTCTGATTAGATTTTCTGAATATGTCGGAGGAGCGAGACACAAGAAGCCTAAATCGGGTCTCTCAAATCATCTTGCATAAAAAACCATAGTACAAACATCAACAACCTTACTCTATTACATAATTTAAGAAATGATCCTGTACTAGATAAATTGGAAGTATTTGAAATTAGACGAACTGTGGATAGTGGCAATGTATTAGTGAACGATCAGATAGATTTCTCCGGCAGAAGTCCTCTATTTAAACTATGTATATTTTTATGGTCGCCGGGTTTTTTGTAAAAGTAAATTTATTTGTGGATTATCACAATCTAGCAATCTAGCTTTGAAATTAGAAACGGTATAGTTTGGAAACATGTCAAAGTTCCAAGACCGTCGCCACAGCTCGGTAATATCAAGTGCACAAAATTGATCATTTGTAAGATTCGAACAGATAACCCTCAGGACCCTCTGGCTTCGCCGCTGCTGGCAACTGTGGGTAAATGCGATCAGCAGCACGATAGTTTAGATGACTTTAAAAGTTGTCTCAAATGCAATAAGTCTCTACATTCGAAATGTTTCCAATAATAATTTATGTATTTAATAAAAACAATTGTATACCAGTGTAGTTTTTTCACTTCTTCCACAAAAATGTACCTAGTACCTACCTTAGACATATAGCACGATCTTTAACACTTATTATTAATTAAGATGCCGTGTGTCATATGTCATTCATAATTATGGCTCGAAAATAAGGTTATAGTGATGTACATTTGTGTGGTGTTTTTTTTTCCTTTATTAGAGCACTAATGGGGAAAGATATATTAAAACTGAATGTATTTTTTAATATGATATCAATATGTCGCTCAGCTGTGCATCTACCTATTTAAAAAATAAGAAGAAGAAATGGAAAACACAAGCTCTTAGATCATATAACAAAAAGGATAGGTTATGAGGAAGAAAAACTTATGGCAGAAATACATCCAGGCCTCGAGGCTTCCTCGAGGTGTTGTCAAAATTTCTATCACGGGTTTTTAAATGATGCAAGACAAAACCAAGGCCTAGCCGTAAAGCGCGCTTTGCTCAATGTTGGAAATTTTTCTCTCTCAGGCCTACTGCTGTCAACAAATGTACTAACAAAATTACAATGACAGCACCGAGCCTGGTGGTATCATTTTGTTTTCATTTCTCTGAGGCAAGCCTTGAGGCGAGCTGCGAGGAAGCCTGAGAGAGGCCAGGCCTGAGGCTTGCTTGGATGTATTTCTGCCTTTAAGCATTTTTCTATGTAGTAGAGCCTCATCGATGTATTCGTTTTAGTAGGAAGTAGTAGACTACGATATTTTCACACCGGGCGAATAATTTAGTGGTTGAAACTTTATTAAGTATTGAAGAAATTCAATAAAAGAGATCCCATTATATCACAACATTTTTAAATTAATTTTTAAGTTTATAATTTTATAATATTTTTATAACTTTTTACATTTTTACGAATTTTCCTAATGCCCCGTTTATATTCTGACAATATTTTTTTGCGTTGCCTTTGTAGAGCTACTGTAACTTAAGACGACAATGACAATTCAATTATAAACAAATAAACCGGCATTGGAAAAAGTTAGATGTTTTTGCCACGGCTGTTTATTTTTATAAATATTTCACTCTTATTTTATTTAAAACACTATAATTTATTATTAAAAGAATTAAGCTTGCCTGCAAAATGATTTCCTAAGAGAATATCACCGGTTGTTTCTGCAGCACAGCACAGCGCACTTCATTCCGATAATTGAAGACTCCGGGGTCTGGATTCTATGAAATCCCGTTCACAAAACAATATTTGAGTATAATATAGCACTTCTATTAAGTATATAATCACTTATAATCACTTTTATATCACAAATTCATTAAATGAAACACGAACTTTCCTTTGATAAAATCTGAAATGTCAGAAATAAATCAGAATTGTCAAACTGAAGAATAACCTTAGAGTAACAAGGCGATAGCCTACTTGTCATGTTGCCTCCGTGTCTAAAAAAAAAATGCCGATCACACGTACAGGAATTTTACGCAGCATAGCCTATCCCTTTCGTTATATGATCTATGCACAAGCTACATTACCAAAACACTTTTTAATATAATGTTTTTTATTTTTTATTTCAGAATCGTTAAATTGAAAAATAAATAAATTAAAAACTAAGTATATCGAATCATTACAGTCTAATGAATCATTAGTTGATTATTTAATATTAGCTCTGTGTGTCTAAAGTGTTAAAATCGCAAACATTTCTAGCACAACAAAATATAGAACAACGAACTAACAAAGAATTTTCATACTTCAATTCCCGTCGCAGTTCAGGAAGATCTTTCAGGACTTGTCTACTTAAAAACGTTCAATGGTCTATGGCAGAGCAGAGTCAAGGCTTCATTTTCAAAGCACAACATAAGCACCAAGCCTATCCTAATATTATGCAACATAAGTAATATGCATATTATGTACCTATAGACATCTTTCCGATGGGATGGCCTATATTCGTTTTACTATTTTCTCTTTATAGCAAAACTGTCGACTTGTTATTATAATGGGATGGATCTTAAATATGTATTGCCAAACAGAAAATATTTAAAGAGAATAAAATTCTCTGAGAATTTATGTATATTATATACTTGTGATAAGATTTCCTTATGGATTTTTCTTAAAAATCTGATTTACTTGTCTTACATTCAGAATCTGGTAATGCTATAATGACGTATTATTTCATAGCGTTATAAGTTTAAAACCGTAGAGTATTATATAGCAAACGGAAAGGAGTTATACGTTTAAAATTCGTGAACATGTGCGAAATTTTTCAAGAGAAGAACATAATACATCGGAGTTGGAACAAATGAGATCCCGGGGAAGCTCTATTGTCAAAACTGGAACTTCATTGTCAAATTTGCTTATAAAACTTTTCTTGTTGAATTAAATAAAAGTAGAGCATCAAATTAAAAACTTTTTTAATCGTTTGAAAATTAATTTTTGACCCTTTCCGGATCTATAAATTTTGTAAGCCTGCACTTAAGCACAAAAACATGAACCACCAAAATAACACGAATTAACAGGCTCAAAGCTTAATATATTCAAAATTATTGCAACTTAAAAGATATATTGATGGAATTTTCGATGTTTTTAAACAGTTCTGATATGATAAACAATATACAAGTATATTTCGAATCTTTTTCCTGTTAAAACTTTTTCTTATTCCGCAGAGCATGCTCATCTGAGCGATCAGTGATGGCTGGTGAGGTGATATTGACGATAACCGTTAAATTTGTACCAATGTCACTAAATGGTAAAAACAAAAATTAATGTTGCAACTCTATTCACTTAATAAAAGAAATTAATTTGGTTTTCATAAAAAAAGAAGGTAGCATGTCGTGACTTGTAAGAAACTGAGCAAATTGTAAATGAACTTAGACGTACAATAATTACGAGAATTCCTAACAAAAACTACTAAATGGAGCGTCATTAATGTGCATCCAAAAATGGAAAAGATTGATGCTATAGGAATAGTTAGATATAATTCAAATGAGTATGAAGTTAAAAAAAAAGGTTATTCATAAATGATGCTTCAGCTAGATCATTTGTGACGGGCACGACTATACATTTTATATACATTTACTTTTGTATGCCCTAGAAGCAAGGAAAATTGATAGAACGTAAATTAAAAAAAAACAAGTGGGCAGTTAGTTTCACGTCACGATTTTGAAAACAGAACTGCACAATTCAAATTAAAATAAATAACCGGCCAAGTGCGAGTCGGACTCGGGCACGAAGGGTTCCATACCATCGTAAAAAATTTAACACTATGTACTTTTTATTTATTTTTTCAAATGAGAGTAGGTGTCATGTGAAAAAATAATGCTGTCATTTGAAAAAATAATAATAATGCTGTCATTTGAAAAAAAACTTCCTACTTATGATAATAATAATGAATGAGAATAAAACGAGAAAAAAAACGCTGAAAAAATCATTTTTCTTGTATGGGGCACCCTTTAATTTTTAATTTTATTTTATTTTTATTATTTGTTGTTATGTCGCCAATATAAATACACAGTCTGTGAAAATTTCAATTGTCTACCTTTTACGGTTCAAGAGATACAATCTCGTGACGGTAGTACAGCGAACTCGTAGTAATAGGGTTTCCGTTGTTACCCTTTGGGTACGGAACACTAAAAATGATAATAATAATAAACTCGAAGTAGGTATGAGTGCTGTCACAGTTTCCAATGGATGCGAAAGATGTTACATCTTACATAAAAAAAATGTCCAATCTTAATTCTTGCATCCCAAAAGAGCTTGTTCGAAAGCTAAGAGAATGCAGAAATTAGTTGATTTCTGACATGTAATTTTATACACTGGAATTGTAATACTCATAACGTGTAGATGTGGAATTATATTTACAATTCTTTCTCTTTCATGTCGCTTATAGACTTTTGTGTTGTTCAACTGAATATACATGTAAGACATTTGAAAACTGTGACTGAACTTATAATGACTCTTGCGGCGGACTTTAGTTTTCTGTACAACGAAAATAAAATCAGTCTCAATATCCACAGTTTATTGAACCTGCCACAACACGTTTAAATGTACGGAGTTGTAGATAATTTTTCAGCGTGTGAAAAATGTCATGCAAATGTAAGCCAAAAAGTCTAGGCTTACATCTTGATTGTACTGAAGATTTAGCCTAATTTGTATAAAGAGCTTTTATTTATAAGACACCGTTCAGCTTGAAATAATATTTTAATAAATTACTTCTTTAAATTCTTTGTTATAATTGACCGATCTTTTAAGGGGCACAATGTGACGCTTTCAAGAAATCCTTTTTTGCATTTTTACATTTTTCGATTATCTATACTACACCTTCAATAATAGCATATGTTGGTACTAAAATTTCAAGTAGTACGTAGGTATGTCAAATAGTATTTGACCTACAGTCTTCTAAGGAGCAGCTGAGGGCCGCACCTGAGTTATTTTTCGGGCTCTATCGGCATCGTAAATATTATGATAGTATTAGGAACTCTCGCCCTCTAGGTATACATATATATGTATATATAGGTATATGCCAGTACATTTCGTACATTGCCTAGAATAGTAGTTTAGCTCCAGGTATATTTTTATCTCTCAACACGTTTTTCTCATAACGACATTTTTCGAATATACTGCAGCTCTAACTCGAATACAAATAATCCTATTGACTTGAATCTTGTTAACGTATTTAGTATTTGTTTTTTTTTTAATACCATGAACCTCTAGTTTTTCGATTGGATAATAATTTCAATTTGCCAAGCAAAAAACCATTTTGTTGGATTTTATATTTTATTTTTTCAAAATCCTGCTTCAATACCTATAGTTTGACGGACTTTTTTGATTTTTTGATTTCAGGGATTCTGAAGGCCGCAATCACTGCAGCAATGAGAGAGTTTTTTCTCTGAGACTCGGTAAACGGTGCATAGCTCGCTCAAAATTCAATATTATCCAATACTTTTCTTTCAATAAATTCCTGAAAATCACCTTTAAGCAGTCACACTAGTTGCGCCACTTAAGGTACATGCAATTTTATGCATGTGATTCGTATGAATAGCGCATGCTACTTTATAGTAAAATTGCATGCAACTTGTTTCCATAGCGCATGCGCTTTTGTGTAAGATTCAAAATTATTTGCATGACTGTGCAGCGCATGGGGCTTTTTGTTACTAGTTAGTTTATTCGAGATCGTGTTTAGATAAAATTGTCTTCGTTTGAGCTTTGTGCGGCCGCAAGCGCTATATTTATAGCCCTCGAAGAAGAAGAAGAAGAAGAAGAAGAAGAAAAAGTCCAAAAAAGAAGAAAACGAAAAGTTTGGAGCCCAAAGTTTTTTTTTTTAAGGAAAAATGATATTTTTGATGAGCTGAGGGAAGATAAAGATTGGTTTATAAAAATTTTGACAGAATATCCGAAAAACATTTTGAATTTTTGCTTAAAATTATTGAATAAAAAATAAAAAAAAGACACTAATATGAGAGAATCTATTCCACCTCACATAAGATTGGCGACAACTTTATGATTTTTGGCAAAAATGTTTCTTTCAATTTTTAATATGTACTGCACGAAGCAAAGCTAAACACTGAATGGTACTCACTTCTTAAATAATATCACACGAACTTCACATTCAAATAGGAAAATTATGCGATATACGTGCGCTGTATTGTTAGTAGTAAAAGAGCATGAAAAATGTTGAGAAGAGGCATGCGCTGCGCATGTGCTGTGCATGCATATTGCATGCGTACATGTTGCTAGCAGAGCGCATGCGTAAAATTGCACCATGTATGAGCACCTTTAACTCTACGGTCCATCTAATGCTAGGAAGTATTTATTAATTTCACTTCTTGTTTTATTTTATTTTATTATATTTAAAGGATTAGTTATTTCGGTACTCGGTTACTTAGCTTCTGATATTCCACTTAGATGGTACTCGTCTCTGGACGAACTCTATACGGTCGATCTTAGCGTCCTCCAGAAAATGAAAATAGTTCTCAAGCGGCTAGCTGGGTATCTGGTCTTAACCCTTTTTTGGTTCAAATTTAGTTTCTTTTCTTAAAACTCGCAGTCTTCTCGAGCTTAATTTTGCTTGCCTTCGTATTCGTTGGATCCAAAAGATGAAAAAATAACCTGGTCATTTTGTCTCTCCAACATGTCGTTATCCGTATTTTAATTTATTTTATTAATAGTATGAGTTTTATGTGTCCATAATTCGGAATAATTATAATTGTTTATTTTATATATTCATTTATAATTTTATTGCTTGCATTTAGTGTTAATGTTATATATGTTGTTTTTTCTTTGTATATTTTTTACCGTTTATATTTCTATTTCTCTTCTTTTTATATTTTTTTATTATGATTTACTGTATTAATTTCTAAGGTACTATATTACTAGATTCTGTCTGTGTAATATCTTCTGAACTGCTCAAATAAATAAATAAATAAACTTTTTCACAATCTTAGTTATTATCTGTCTTAGGAATCTTAAGAAGTTCAATTCTGTTTTGAATAATTCATTTACAAAACAAACAATATTCCAGTAACACAATTCGTTCGCCAAATACAATATTCGAACAAATTAATTATCAGATAACAGAAGACCAATTTCAAATACCCAAAATTAAAGACTGCGGAATGAATAGATTCTAACAAGCCCTACAAGTCTATACAAAAACTACTCGTTTGAGTTATTTTATTTCCTTAAATGTAATCGAAATAATTATTGATGTATTAAGCTCCTATTTCCAATATACAACCATACAACCATTTTCTCAATTGTCGCTATAAGTATTTGCTCCAATCAGAATGAGCCTGTTTATATCAATGCTGTATTGACTATGTAAAGTAAATTTTTTTTTTTAAACTATGTATTCATAATATTTCCATTACCTACTCGAAACTTCTGCTTTAATTTTCAGGAACTTTTGGACTACCTACATATTTACAAAAACGTGAAGCAGCATTTCAGATAAATAATAATGAAGAGCAAATGAAAAACCTGTGTAGCTTTTAAAACTATTTTCCGGCAGTGGTTAGGAATGAAAATTTTGGCATCAGCGAAAAACAAAATGTATAAATAAAAATCGATTAACAATAATACATCGGCTTAGTAAAGAGTACTAATTAAGCTAAATTAGTGCGTAAAAATTTGCATCAGTAAAAAAAATATTCATTTTTAAAAAGAAATTGTTAATATGAATGTTAAAGGAGTTTCCATTCAATTTTCTATTTTTAAGATTTAATTTCCAAGCATAAGTGTCTTAATGTTTTTTTTTAATCTGAAAAGTTTAGTTATATCTACTTGTCCTTTTACGATTAGCTCTTTCGATAAAATAATAAGACTGTTTTTCAGTGGCAACAAAAATATTCTTTAATCCCTTCCTACTTTTGATTCTCTTTTTGTGTAAAGAAGAACAAGAAGCATGAATTCTAACCAACAAAATCCTATATACTCCTTTCAATAAAAGCGATTCCAGTGTATTTCAAAACACAGAAGCACCTATCTTTTAGGACAAAAATAAATGAATGTGTTGCACGTCTCTGCTGTCATAATAGCGCTTCAAAAACCTGATGCAATCCATTTCAAATTGGGAGATGTCAGCTATACTAGTTCAACACCAATACAAAACAAGAAATCAACACTAACAAGGGGTTGTCCCATTTTATCCTTTCAAGAATTTTACATTACTTTTTTTGTAAATTTGCTCTGCACAAACTTTCAGCTCGCGTTTTGAAGTTATATCGCACGGGCAAAGACACAAAATTCAAAATGTTTTATCAATCTATGGCTTTGTATCTAATTAATTTTTCTGTACCATCCTTATTTTAATGCATTATAAAGTATAGAAAAAAATTTTATCCTGGTTATAAAAATTGCAGGTAAGTACATTTTACTGAAATAAAAAGCTAGTTCCCGCTTACGAGTAGTACCTTTGCGGTATTTAATGACCGTCATCTTACTTTACATATAAAAGTCTGTGAGGACTAAAATTAAAATAAATTCAAATTATAAATTTGTGGTATCGGCCCAAACGTTGCACACTCATTGTTTTAAAAATTAATATAATAAATTAATGAAAAGTAAAATGATGGGGAATATTATAATATATATGTATATGTCGTAGGCACTCGATGTAACTCAGCACTTCACGGAACATCTAGCCACTTCATGAAATATAGGCAGATAGTGTAACAGTTTGCGCTTAATGAGTTTTTACACGAAGTATCTGAAATTTTTACCCACTTCATGAAATTTCAGAAAAATATTTCACTTTGTTTCACTTTGCTCTGGTGAAAACCTTAAACTCATAAAATGTGCTGCAAGTAAGGCCTGTACATTTTACGTTATGATTTGAGAATGATCAAATAATTTGGAGTACTGTGAAGATTGGCTTATGGAGCTCCGACTAGGCCTTCTTCTGGACTGAACAAAATAAAAAAATAGAGTAAATATTCAGATAATTTCATTTGAATTCGAAAAAATCAATTTTTTGACTCAAAATTTGGACTTTGAAGGCCTCTAAGACATTAACAACAGGAAAAAGAATATTACACCTTTTTAATGGGTATCTTATTAGCCATCCACTAGAATATTCATTCCGATATCTTACAAAACCTAGGAGATATGGGGATATATGTTGAAGCACTTACTCTACACTGGAAAAAAAACTTCAAACCCCGTGAAGATAGACTCCCTACCATACATTTTTTTTTCATTTGGCCATCCTAATTCGGGACACCCTGTATAATTAATAGTTAAGTACTCGCTATAACTGGATGTTGCTCATAAGCAAACAACGATAAACGAAGGAAATAAATGTATCCAGTTCAGTTTGAATTGTTATTTAGTTTTGTTATGCAAAAGTAAGTGCAGTGCAGTATTGTCAAAATTATGAGAGCATAGTATAAAAAATTAAGAAGAAATTAGTATAATTGAGAAATTTACCGTGATTTGTTCGTTTGTAAAGGCCCTGTGCTAAGTGTTCTAAATTGTACTTATAGTAAATATAACAGCTGTGAGAGGCTTAGTATATAGAGAGAACAAGAAGTGTTGATACCTATAAAATTCGTGTACATGAGTGTGGCTTTTCGTGGAGGTTCTTGAAGTAGGACGGAATATATTGAAGAAAGAGATGTCATAAGAAAAATATATGTTCATCTATTTGATTGTTTAAGTTTGAGGTCCATGGTGTAGTGTTAGCAACTAAGAGCATTTTAACTGGGAGCAAGAGCAATATTTTCAAACATACCATGTATCTTTTTGCCCCGCTCTCTATGTTCATACTATACGCCTGTACTAAGCTTTCACTAAATCGACAAGCGTTTTAACTGAACCAGAATTTCACTACGCTAAATTTGGCTTATCACACTTCCTGTTCTCCCAATGTGAGAGAGTCTTAAAATTCTACACTCCAATTTGTTGATAATATTTTATGAATACAGTTTTATGGATACTGACTGCAAAACGTTTAAGGTATTAAGTGGTAGTATGGATTTTAAGTGAATGAAGATACTGAAGTTCTTACAATTTAAGTTAATATTTCGAAACGGCTTATTATGGTGACGGTATGAGTGAAACTTCACCTGACTTTGATTCTGACGACTCGTTTGGCGTTTTAAAGGCCGTGACATATTAAAAGCACAATGCCGCGACAGAAGCAGAACTTTTTCATAAAACATGCAACTGTTCGAGCACTCACAAATTGAAAGCAGAGGCAGCGGTAACAGTACAAGCAGAACTAAAAAGTATATCAAATCTCAAAAATTCTGCTCCTGCTCAGTACTGCCAATATAAAGAGAGCTAAAATTTCTGTTTCATTGTTGGCGTCCTTTCTTTTAAAAGTGTCGAAGAGGTTTGATGCGAGAAAAACAAAATGTCTATGGAAGAAAAATTAATTAATTTTATTAGATATAACAAATTAATTTACAATGAACATCAACTTCTTAAAAATTATAACACCTGACATTTGTAGTTGACAAGTAACTGTTTTCTGCTTCTGCTCACGGCGTAACCCCCGGAATATACAAGCCATGAACAAAATCTGAAAAAGAGAGTATCGGGATGGTTCGCAGGTGGACATTACAGTCTTCTTGCTTTGTCTTACTGCAGAAGTTTTTCATATAGCTTGTATTTTGTTCAAACACTATAATTTCCATAAATTTGTTCCAGATGCTATTATTTCTTACAACCATTGGAAAGAAAACACATTTGGCTGCAATTTGTTTTAACTTTATTTATTTGGGAAAGGCCCTGTTTAAGATGAAATCTTAGTTCTTCCTCCATGACGAACGTACAAAACAAGTGAGAGTGAGCTTTTACTGCACTTTAATACATTAAAAGAAATATAGATTTATTATTATAAGTAAATTGAAATCATGGATTTATGAAACCTTTTCAATATACGAGATGCTCATTCTTTCTGTTGCACGTAGTTATACGTATGAACAGACAGACTGACAACGTTTTCATATATTTCTTTTAACTCAATTTTCAGTTGAAAACATCTAGAAATTTATAAAGATAAGTTTGGTGTTACTGCCAATATGCAGTTTGAATATCTGCAATAAAAGGCTCATTATATTATATTACATCGAACTTTATAAAGCACTTAAAAAAACATGCAGATGCTTGTATTGAATATTTAAAATTAAGCGAAAAGAAGTCAGTTTCAGTTAATTTAAAGAATCCCCAGGATGTACTAGATAACAAAATTCTAGATTTTATCATAGAAAATTTGATGCTATTTTCTGTGGTTGGAAAAAATTCATTTGCAAATTTAATTAGTGATAAGGGCTTACCGGTTGTGCAAAGGCAGAAGGCTGTAAATTTGGTTGATAAGATATATATAACTTAATAACGGAAATATAAAATCTAAAATTTTATCAATAAAAAGTGTTTGTACCACTGCGGATTATATTTATGGTCATCTAGAACAAGGAACTTCTTTGGTTATACCTCTCACTGGTTAGATGATGATTTGGGAAGATATTCAGTTGCATTAGCATGTAGATGCTTTCGCGGTGTACACGTTTTCAGTCGTATATATGATATAATATGCAAAATTCATGAACAATATAGGATAAATCCAAGAAAAGTAACCGCAACAATCACTGATAATGGCACAAATTTCATTAAAGCTTTTAAAAAGTTAGGAATAGACGCACCTAAAAAATATTTAATCAAAAGTACTCAAATAGAAATTGATGCCGATTTGACCGATGAAAGCAGAAATGCAGATAATAATCAAGGTGAAGTGGATTTACCGGAATTTCATATCTTTATAATAGTATTCTTCCAAAACATGTACGCTGTGCTAGTCATCCATTAAATTTGTTGGCCACTACAGATTTTATGACTGCTTTGAAGAAAAATCTAACTCTAAATATGTATTATGTAAAACCCTCATTATTAGAACTAGGGTAAAACGAAAGCAAAACACTTGTATGTAAATATTCCACATATATATTTCTTTAAGTTTTAACAAATTTAAAACTACGTTATCAACTACTAAATAAAAAATCCCGACGAGTTTCGCCTTATTGGGGCATTATCAAGGGCTGGCTACTGACTAAATATGTCCCACACAAATGTAAGAAAACACATGTAAACTTCCTGTAAATTAAAATCCTTCTTCTTTTTAGACTCTTAAAAAATGTTCGAATTAATCGAACAAGTATAGAAGTTCAAAGTCCACAGAAATCATAGATGATACACTTGGTGTGAGCCTTAAGTATCCCGTTGTAATAAAATGGAACTCATTGTATGGATCTGTTTCTAAAATTTTATCCGTGAAAAGCAAATTAATTAGATTATGTGCAGCTCTGTCAGTATCTACGTTTTCCCCGAAGGATATTAAATACCTAGAAGAGTGTATCCCTATGATGTGTCCTATAGCCGAAACTTTAGATTTTCTTCAGGGTGTGAAGTTAATGTTCTATGCTCTATCTCATTCCATTTTTGGTCACATTACAGATTAAATTAAAAGGGATTAACTTCTCGGATAAGGTTAAGATTTTCAGGGAGCTTGCAATGACTTTGAAGAAATGCGTTGTCAAAAGATTTAATCCATATTTTTCACTCTCACATAACGTGGATGATTCTATTGTGGAATCTGTCTTATGCCCAGATTTGAAAATGAAATTCATTGCACCATTGACAAATGATTCCCTCACAGCGAGAGATGATATTAATATACTACCGTCGTAATATACCTATGGACAACATTTTTATAAAAATCATCAGATATCTCAAATAACTGGCGCAGAGTGGGCCAAAACGACTTGTTGGCTATCCAAAATCTGTAACTCATAATGAAATTTTGGGAAATAAACCTTGACATTATTACCCTTCAATTGATAAAAAAAAGTTCAATTAGTTTATAGGGTGTCTCAAAATAAATCAACAAAATTTGAAGTAGTCAATAAATGAATTATTAATGTTATTTAAAAAGTTTCAACAACAGTTTTAACTTAATCTTTAATTATTTCATTATCTCCATAAAAATATTTAACTAAAAAAAAAACAAAATTTTTACAAATTTATACAAAAAAAAAATAAAATTATATACTATACTAAAATACTAATCAGTTGGCACGAACACTTTTAAACATATTATGTATATTTTCATCTGTATCTAGTAAATAGGCCATTTCCTCCCGTATTCTCCGAAATGATGAAATGTATGGATCTGATGATATAAGCAGCATATTCAATGATTTTTCTGTTGTAGTGGTATCTGTAGCAGTTGTAGTCTTTATTTTTGGCTTCCTTGGCTTCTTCCGACAATTCGCCCAATTGGCAAAAGATAGTGAAGCGTTATATTTTTTTCCGTGCATTAAAACTTTGTGGACTGTTGCAGTTAATTTTCTCCATGCATATTTCTCATTTAGAAATATTTCTGTTTGTTCTGCATATGTTTCGAATTTTTCGGCATTTATAGGAAGGCCATAAGAAAGAACATTTAATATGGCCACGTCTACTTTGGTTATATCCGCTGCTATGTCCGGGTATTCAAAAATTCTCCTCGCTGTCATTTGTACTTCCAAATTCTCGCTTAGGTGTATCAATAATTAAACTAAGTTGTCATCTGAGCTCTTGTTGTATCCTGTATTTCTTCTCCAGTCTCTTTTGCTTATTATCAGGGTTATTTCGTACGCCATCATCAGTGAAACTCAATTCGTAACGCATGTGCCATATAAATTCCATTAATCGAATCCTTGCATGAAGAGGCGAAAGCCCGTATTGATAGTTTTCTTCAGCATCGCATTCTTATTCTGTATTTTGAAAATCTTCTGGAGTTTTTTTGTAAATTGTACAAGTTGCCGATGATTTGTTGTCTGGTACAAATTGACATACTCTGCCGTCACACATTATTAAGTGAAGCCTATGAATTACTAATCATTTCGTCGGCAGTGAAACATTTATTTCTTGCTTCACGAGGTCAACTTCACTTTGAACCAACTTTTTTGTTTCCTTTACATATTTAAATTTAATAGGTCTACAAAAGTGTACAGATGATGGACGAGAATTTCTCCACACTAAGTTTTCCCAAGTACTGCATTTAAACGAAGAGGAACCAATGACATTACGAATAAATTGGCGTCTGTTATATTTTCGTCATTCGTTATTTCTAGAAATATGTTGCTTGTTTTCGCTTTGCACCGAAGATCCATCACATCCCCATTTACTCACTTAGTGTCATATAAGGCCTCGATTTCATCCTTTGATTTTATCCTTAAGATTCTGTTCGCGGTTGAATCAAGAAAATTTTTAAGAGGCACCGAAGCGAAAGTTTCGGCAGTCTGCAGCATTTCAGCAAACGCTCTTTTTTTGCTGCGACAATTTTGTTATAAGCTTGGCAAAGAATAGTCATCGTGGTCTTTCTTTTTTAATTCATTTCTCAGAAAATTGTACTTATCTTTAGAAAGTCTCAAGTCTAAAAACAAGGACAAAGCTTCCTCTGGAGTGAATTTCTGCGGCTAATCTTTTGGTATGGGGATACTACCCTTAATTCTACTCACACGGTTTGGACTGGCTTCATAAAGAGTTTTTAAAACAAAGGCTTTTTTAACTAGTTTCTCGGACGTATATCGTTGGCAAAGTGATTGCCTTATTAATTTCGTTGATAAATCTTCTTCTTTGAGTTTTTTGCTTTTTGATACTTTCCGAGCACTGATCGCGAGATTTAGCTGGTCTGCTTCTGCCGGATGATATAGAAGGTTCCAATGTTGATGCAGAAGATTCCAATGTTGATGAAGAAAATCCCGACGTTGATGTAGAAATTTCCGATGTTGATGTAGAAGGGAAAGATGTACGCGCCGTAAATGTTGAAGTTGATGGTTGAGATGACACGAAAGATTTTACGTGATGATTACACGAGTCTATAGAGCTGACGGACAGTCCTTATTTTGTCTGTCAATTTTACTGAGAAGAAACCATTTGCGTTCGATCAATTGACTAATAAGTACATAATAAAATGTCGTCAAGCAATGCAGATATTATTCTTCGATATCCATATCTAACGATTTCTTCCTTAATCCGTCATTTTTCTCTACAAAATAAAATTTAAAATGTATGCTAAACTCTTTTCAATCATTTCTCCCTCAAAAGAGAGAAGATTAGAAATATAAACACAAATTTCCAATAGCATCTACCTTTTATTTTCAATTTCGACTATCTTAATTTTACATTTGACAGTTTATTGACTAGTCTGTATTGACTGGTCAGAACTCTTGTCAGTATAGAGTAGTCAGTAGAGGCTTACACGAGCCTGTGTAAGTGTCATACGCTGACAGTATCAGTTCGATTAACTCGTGTAATCCCCGGGTTAGTTCTTTAGCACTGATTTCCATTACTGTATAAGTCATAAAACTTAATAATATATGTAAGTTCTTTAACGTTTATTAAAAAACTGTAATTCGTTTCTAAAACAAACATTACGAAGTCTTTAACGTCATAAAATTGCATTTTCTGCACAACAAGGTAGACTTAACTTCAAATACGATTTTCTCCAAAGGTCGCAAGTGGTCGCAGCCAAACGGTTTTTTATCGATGCAGGAGGGTACCGTTTTTTTGTTTTTTTCTTTTTTATGATGTTGTCAAAGCTCAGAGGATACCCTATGATGCCGTAGCACAGGGTTGGCAGGAAAGGAATAGGGGGTAGGGAATTGAGTTATTGGGTTGAGTCAACTAAGTGAGGGTGCGCATTACGCTTGAATGTTTGTGGCTCATAGTTGGCGGGGGGGGGGGGGGGGGGGGGCAGATGATGGCAAATTGTTCCACATTCGTACTGTTCTGCTTATGATTGATTCACGGAATTTCACGGTACGGCCGAATTTTACTTCAAGGGTGTGAGGATGAGCTCGAGTTACAACTCGTGTGGTGCGCATGGGAAGAATTCTACAAGGGATCAGGCTAGAAATTTTTTCAAAGCAATGACCATAGAAGTACCGATAAAAGAGAGACAGACATCCGACATTACGTCGGTGCTCTAGCGAATCAATAGTTGCTATTGATATGTCATCGTTAATAAGCCGGAAGGCCTTCTTTTGGACTTTGTCTAATGCGGACAATGTAGTGCGTCCAGCACTGATATGAGACTTGTAGATTTGCGCTGATGGAGTAAAATATTTCTTGCATTTTTCCAAGAAGCCCAGACATTTCATCGTGTTTTTGGCAATACCACAAATGTATCAGACCAACTAATATTGTTGCATATTTGAATGCCTAAGATGTTAAGAGATGGTGAGTTCGGGATATCTTCTCCGTGGACGGAAATGAGTTGAGAACAAGACCCAATTCGCTCTGCCCCAAGCGAGTATTTTTGTAAGGTCATAGTTTAGTGAACTGAACATGTGGTTTCGTTGTCAGCTATATCATTCGCCCGGGAATCAGCTATAGAGTCGAACGAGTACACAAAATTAAATCAAGGGTGCGGTCGTTTGCAAAACTATGAATAGGATTGAAAGTTAGAGCTAGCACATCATTAATAAAAATGAGGTAGAGAGTAGGAGAGAGCACAGAACCTTTCGGTACACCGGCATGGATTATAAAACGGTCAGAAGTAACTCCCTCCAATATAACTTGGATTGAATGGCAAGAAAGAAAGCTTTCAATCCATTGTAAGAATTTAATTTGATGCCAATTAAAATGTGGCCAAGCTGGGCATTTTTTCAAAAGTTGAAAATAAATACGAATTTGAACGAAAAATCGCCCGTTTTAATTAAAATGGTATTAAAAAAGTATTTGACTTTTGTCATAACTTTTTATCCTAATAATACCTCTTTCGATATAGTAAGTGATTTCATTAATACAATTCAACCTCCCCATAGAAACATTTTCACAATACAACTTTGAAATCATAGGAAACTCGAACATTTTTTTAAAAGAAATGAGCTGTTCAAATTTTTCTCTGACTTGAGCAATTTCAAACACAAACAGGGGGTAAATAATAAAAAAAAAAAGTTGTTGCCATAAGGATATATATTCAGTTTACTATCGAATGGCATTAAAATTTTTAAAATCCATGACATGACGAAAATCTGTATGTCGATTAAAGACAGTGTTCTCTTAACGCCTCATTTTTTGACTTTGGAAATTACGGAGGTATGCATGTAGGAGTTTTTGTGAAGTTCACTTCCATATAATTTTTTTTAGCTGATTCTTCAGAAACATTAGATTGGCATAATGAAATTGCAAGAGAATATATCATGTATTTGTCAGATCCTGCGACAGACATTGAGATGCTAGATAGATATAAGACTTTATAGATAACTATATTTCACTGTACCCTAAAGATAACCATACGTCGATTCGACGTGCGCATGTTTGAGTGCGTATATTTTGGATAATGTATATACCAGGCTTATGCATGTGGTAATATGTATTAATATATGTAATTGTATTGTGGCTAAATGAAAAACATTAAAGTTTATTTATATTTTTATTAGAAAATTTAAAAGTACAAAACACGGTACTTCTACGAGTTATATCGATTTTTCAAAATCGATTACGTCGATTCGACGTGGATTATCTATCTAGGATTAAAAGCATTATTTATACGTGTGAACACAACCCTTCCATAATCAATAATCAGCGCCAGTTGAAAGACTGTTTTCATTCATCTTTTTACTGAACGCTCCTCGCAGACATATGGGTTCTGACACAAATTTTGAAAAAATGGTACTCATGAAAGCTAATATGGAATATGATAACAATTCATTTAATTCTTAACTCCGTAAGTTTTTAAAATATTGTTAAAATGGAAGTAGTAAATGTGTAAATGAATACAATAAATAAAATTCATTACCTTTGGTTTATTTATTTCTCCTTTCAGATGAACCATACTTTTTATTAAATAAACAAATTTGTGATTGAAGAATGAAAACGACTGAGAAAATATACTTCTGAGGACATAAAGGATTTATAACGGAATTGTTGAGTTTTTTTTTACATATGTATGAAATTCGAACAGAAAAACTCTACTTCTCGATCGAAAAGGTGTCGTTCTTTTCGAAACATCCATTTGTGTATATCAATATTTCTTGAAGATATAAGTACCGATACACTTATTTCTGTAAGGAATTTTGACGATGGTGGAATAATTGAAGAATTGAAGGAAGGAACGGCTATTTAGCACTAGACTTGATGCACTTATTATCAATTGCAGTTTTCCGATATAATTTATTCCGCAAAGAGCAATTATCCATTTCTTTATTTTCTTTGTTTCTCACTATATATTTTTTTTTTTTAGATACCTCCACACAATTGTCAAATACAAATTGTCAAAAAATTCTTGACCAAATGTCAATTTGTCTTCGAGAAATAAGTGGAAAATTCCTTAAAGTAATTCCGTGACTCTAACATACCGACCTATAAACATCAAATCCGTCAAAACCCGATTTTACTATGTAGGCCTTTTTCTTATATGATTTACTAAATTTTTGTGAAAGCATTTATTACTTGTTCATCGTAAAGAAAATTGTTATTCATTCGATAATAAATTGTTGACGGATGCGGACGTTTCTTTTATTTTCGAATTTTCGAACAAGCTTAGCATTGTGTTTTGTATGGGTTTTGGATGAATATTGGAAGGCAGGAATACAACTAGTAAATATTTGGTCTAACAAAGCTGTGTCAATTATTCTAGTTTTAACTATAATAACTAAATTAAATCTAGAATTAATGGAATGTAATTGATACTACTAGTATATTAACTAAAATTATTTAGTTAATTATCGTTCTGAATTCTCGTACAATTCTTAGTTAAATCTAGAACTGACTAGCTGCTCTTACTAAATTCGCGTCACGAATGAAAACTCTCACCGTTAAACATTGAGGTTTAGTAAAACTCTTTAGTTATAATTATTCAAACATCATATTATTACTCTTTTACACATTATGCAACCTACTTATTACAACAAGGCATGCTGTTATGACATTTGGAATTGCAAAAGGTTTACAAACTCTCTTCCGTTAACAGAATATAAAAAACAAGGCGCGGCAAATATCAAGAATATCCAGTTAGTTGTAAGGCAATTTTTTCAGCTCTTTTAATTTGAAGCGCTCGTAATAAAACAAATTTGGTTAAATGCCGTGGTAAACCATAATAAGTTTAAACTTTATTAGCCTAACAGCGCATGCTTATTAGGTCTACTTGGCAACGGCTACTCATTTTTGAGTTAAGAATACATTTAGAAACCAAGCCTTTATTCTTTTTGTTCGAAAAAAACGAAGACGGTCTGTACAAAATTAGTATTGTTATTGGTATTGAGGTAGGAAGGTATGTATGCAGGTAGATTCAATAAAGTTTAATAAGCAGATACTTAAATTGGATATATCTAAGTATTTCAAAATTAATATTTCTTTCAGATCTGAAGTCGCTGCATGATCCGCAGTTTTTGGTTGCAGAACAGGTGCCACAGGATCATAAGATTTCTCGTAGAGCTGCAGCAAAAAAAGGAGCCATAGGAACAGATCAAGAGTTCGTCCGCTGCGCTTGCAAAGAAGGAGCTCCTTGCAATTATAATAAAAATAATTTATTAGCACTGAACAAAAACAATGCAATTATTTATAATAGCTTTTAACCAATTTCTATGACATAGCTCGAATATATTCTATACAAAGTTTTAAAAATACATTTACGTTTTTTTCTTCCTTTAACACTAATAATTATATAATTCAAATCCCTTATATATTAATGAATTTTGTGTATCTGAGCTATTGTAATTAAGTAATTTTATATTTAGATCTGCATTACTTAGATTATATGGCTGCGCAGCCGTCACTAGTGTTATTTTCTCTCTTAAATATGGCAGCAGATCGCCGTTCTTGATCCTAAATATAAATTTCAACAAATTAAGATCAATTAATTCTCTGTGTCACATTCATCCACTTCAGATTTGAGAGCATTCACCTAATTGATGTGTATCTACTACATTGCAAGATTATCCTCATTGCCGTATTTTGATGTTTTTGTAGTGTGTCCTTCGCTGTACGTGTGCATAGGCAAGGAACTGTTGAGCAGTATTCGAAATTAGGTTTTATAGTGACATTGCAGATTTTAATTGCACTCGCTAGTGAAACTGATTTTCTCAACCTTCTTAAATATGATATCTTTCTTTCAATCTTTTTACATAGTCGTACATAATCCACGTGTTTATTGAAATTTAGTTTATTGTCCAACATTATACCTAAATATTTGATGTCTTCAACTACTTCCATTGGCTCATTCTCAATTGTGATCGACACATCTACTTTGTTTAATATTATACATTTCGATTTGCTAGTATTTAATTTCAATCGATTGCTGTCTATTCATACTTTAACTTCGTTCAGATCGCTTTCTATTTTTCTTTTGATATCATCTATGTTTTCCCCAGTACAAAATATCAGTGTATCATCAGCAAACAGCTAGAGATTTAAATAGACTATCGCTTGCTTTAAGTCGTTTATATAAAGCAAGAATAATATTGTTCCTAAGACTGATCCCTGTGGAACCCCTATTTCAGTTTCAATTATTGTTTGAGCGAGCTTCGTTGACCTTTCTTCTCTGCGTTCTTTTTTTGAGATAATCCACGAACCAATTCAATTCACACCCTTTAATTCAATACTTGTCCAATTTCTCAATCATAATGTTTCTGTCCACCGTTTCAAAGGCTCATTTCAAGTCTACAAAGACAGCTACAATTGCTTACTTTTGGTCTATCTCTTCCATCCAGTAGTTGATAATAAAATTATATGTCGTCTCACATGAATGCTTTTTTCGAAACCCTGACTGTTCCGAGATTATATATTATTTTTTTCCAAATATTTTTCCAGCTCAATTTGTACAGTTTTCTCTAATATATTCTCGAAGACCTTTAACATATTTACTGAACGAAACTCCCCACACTTCTTTATATTTTTTACTTTAGGTATTGGCACTATAAGTGATTCTTTCCATGATTGAGGAAACCTACCCTCTTCAATCGACTTATTAACGATGTACCTGAGGACTGTGACATTCCATTTATCTCGAATTATTCTTGCATTCATTCCACCGAAATCATGTTTCTGGTTAATTACTTCACACGTTGATTTTAAATCCTTTACCGTAACCTTGCTGAACTTAAGAACGCATTGCCTATTTGCTACGTCATTTTTATATTTCCTGTACGGTATTGTATTCCTTATACTGTCTATGAAGAATTTATTAAAGCTTTCCACAAGCTGTTGACTAGCCGAAATTTTTCCGCCATTGACTTCTTTAACTATATCCCTGTCTTCTTATTCGAAATGTCATAGCAGAATATAGAACAATAGCTTGTATAATGTGCAAAAGAGTAATAAGAGTATAACTAAAGAGTTTTATTAACTAACAATGTTTAACGGTGAGAGATATCAAACGTAACGCGAGTGTACTAAGAGCAGCCAGTCAGCTGTAGATTTAAGTAAAAACTATGCGAAGATTCAGCCAGAACAAGAATTAAGTAAATATTTATACTTATAGTATCAATTATATTCCATTAATTCTAGACTTAACTGAGTTATAATAGTTAAAACTAGAATTACCGACAGAGGTTTGTTAGAACTAGGATTTCCTTGTAAAATCGGGTTTTCGCATCTTTTCGTATTCGTTGGTGGTATTTCGTCCTTACGACTTTTAGCTTCGTTTGTTGGACTTGTTTGCTTGTGATTTGGATTTGGTAGTGCCACACCACACACGAATATGCCAATATGCACTTCATTTATGGGGAATGCATCCAAATAATTGATGTTTAATTTTAAACTTAAAGAAAATTTGTCCTAAATTTAACAAAAAGTTAACATCTCTGACTCAAAGAAATATTTGTTTTCCCGTAATCTAAGAAATATTATAGCAAATTTTATACCATTTTAGAATCCTTATTAAATGCGTCAACTTTTAAAGTTACTTGCCAAACTGGCGTAATACATTTTTTTTCAGTACAGTCAGTTAAATTTCGGCGAAGTATTAATTTTCTATTCTTGGTTCGGCAACATGTGACATTTTCTTCCAAGCTGGAGCAGTTGGCTTAGAATTTAAAGCTACAGGTTACATAAGCACTATTCGGGATTACATAAGAAAACTAAAATTGGAAAAAAGTACAGATTTCTAGCAACATGAGCTAAAAAATTATCACAGGGTGTATATTTTCTAAAAAAAGAAAATAAAGAAATGCTTATAATTTAAAAAATACCTAAGATTTTTTTTTATTTTTCTGGTAACTATTGTGATATCGCTTATCACCAGATTTCGGCTTGATGTCGACTTCCGGAACACCCTGTATATGTGAACATTTCCGCTAATTGTATTATTTCTAATCCCAAAGATTTCATTTAATATTTTATTCAGTGAAAATGATCTCAATAATGAAATACAATTTTAGACTTTCTTTCACAACGTGAACCGACAACTAACTGCGTTAATTACAACATATTTGTCTCACACCAAAATCTACTATTGCTCTACAATTACAATATAATTCTCTTTTAATGATTTTCCAGTTAGCTATGCAACGAATGCAACGAAATATGGTGCATTAGTGTTGCCAATATTAAATAAATTTCACTTTTATATAAGTTTCAAAGAATGAATTAAAATTAATTAGCAAAGGTACCTACATTAATATTGATTGGAATTTACAAATCTGTATTAATAATTGTTAATTATAATTAAATAATTTATTAAATATACTGATACATGCTGGTTATTTCTTTTCTTGTATGTATATACTTTGTACTGGTAAATACTACCAGACCAACTGAATGTTTAGTACTGGCGAGTAGTGGTAAGTACCTACTGGCGATTACCGTAAGGTACTGGGAAGACTAGGAAATACTGATACACATCAGTAGTAGTTTTCGTACTGGCTCTCAAATCATTTTAAGTACTAGTAAAAAGTATTCACTTTTACTGGTAAATGTATTTCCAGTATCAGTAGCGGTAACTAGGACATTAATGAGTAACAATTTACTTGAATATCATACAACTCTGAATAAAACAAACTAATAGACTATTATAATACAATTTTTCAATCTCCAGTAAAATTCTTTTAGAACGCAATGCAAATCAGAAATCCAGTTAAGTGTTTGACAATTGGAGACACTATCTATTTTATGCGGCAATTTATCTTACCTTTGCTCTCCTTACTTTCTAATATAAGAAATTATTTGGTTTTGGATCATTTCGCACTTTTACATCTTTATTTTTTCCTTACTATATTATTAATTTACATTTTATTTATTTTGTTAATTTACTTTGTATACCAAAGATTTATGAAATGCAACAGTTAGGCAATTCATTCACTTTAGTGTTTCATTATCAATCAATCAAAGTCAGACATGTACCTACGTTATTCATAACTATATATACATATATAGGGCCTTTAATTGTAAACAGTAGGAAAACCTATAACTATATTGTTCAAAAACATTTCTTGCACTTTGTTCCTGTTTTTGTATGCGTCTTTCAAGAACATGATAACCGATGAATTACTACTCTGCTCTTCAGAGAATTATTTGCAATCTGAGTCTGCTAACCAAAAAACATAAACAGAAATATGAGACCGTTTCATTTTGCCTGAAACAACACATCAACACGAGCTTCAAGAAATGATTTAAACAAAGTCGAGAGGCTGTGACTATGTATGTATGTACTTGATCAAATGCCGATGATGTATTTCCAAATATCCGATTCTACAAGAATCGAATTCATATAGGAGCAGGCTTGAATTACCAAAGGGACTAAACGGTCCAAGGGGTTGCTTTTACCCGAATCCCCTCCTGATAACTAACAACACTCCATACTAAATCGAAAGAAGTCGGTTCCAAGAAAAATTAATATGCACAATCTTATTACGCGCTTGTGTATACAGGGAATTCGAAACTTCTTGTTTGTGCGCTATTTACGGGCTTCCCACACTCAATTGTGGTTTAACATGGGTTTATACTTAATTTATCAATTAGTTCTTTTCAGAAGGAGTCTATAAAAGACTCTAGATTAATTGTCTTCAGTTGTTAAGGGCCAATTAAGCCTAATCAAAGTAATGCGCGAACTGAATGGTTTTGCAATTAACATGTCCGATGGACTTTTGCGGAGGTTGTCCACATTACGGGGTCAACACAGGAAACGCGTCTTGTGGCCTATTTATCATTCAGTAAACATATATATAACAAAAAAAAAATAATTGGATCATTGAGATGACTTACATTT
Source organism: Dioctria linearis (assembly GCA_963930735.1). Classification (NCBI taxonomy): domain Eukaryota; kingdom Metazoa; phylum Arthropoda; class Insecta; order Diptera; family Asilidae; genus Dioctria; species Dioctria linearis. The sequence continues at coordinate 212,279,100 of OZ005740.1, read as the reverse complement.
TGGAATCTCGTTCTAAAAAATTGCGGGTCTAATCCACTAACTGATAACTATAATGCAGGTAACACCATAGGCTGGCGGTAATCCATCAAATCTCCCTCACAAAATTGGCTTATCACTTCACATCAAACTTAACCGCCTGTTTGAACTTCTGCAATTTACCCGTGTTTATCTAAATTTTATCGCACAATTCGACTTAAAAACACAAGCACACAGCACTAACTTAACACTCTGCACGCATTAGAAACACAATGTTTCGCATATGACCAAGTTACCACAAATCTTACTAGGCTAAGGAATTTAAACTCGGAACACCGTCACGATCCAAACCGTCTTATTCATTCGACATAAGATGTGTAACTGAAAAGTTGATTCCAATCAGAATTCAACGTGAACATAAACCGTGAATCACACTAAAGACTGAAGCAAACTTGAAACAACCGAAAAGTAAAACCATATCCCGCATGTCGCACTTTGGAATGGAATAAATTTGAGGCTGGCGCTGGCGGCCGGCTGCTGGTGGTGCTGACGCTGTTTCCTGGCTTGGAATTGGGACGGGATGTGTATGGAAGTTGGGAATGGTAACTGTTATAGGACGGAATGGGATAATGGAAATATAGGATTGATGGCATTGGGAACTACCTGCCTGTGCCTGGCTGCTGGCAGCGAATTCTCGGGAATTCTGTATTAAACACCATCGTCGAGGTTCTCCTGATGAAATCAGTTCAGATCTACTATCTCATCACAACTTAACCATGTCATTAGTCATAACATGAGGCGAAATGAGTCCTTACTCGGGGAAGTTAGGGATGATGGCCACTAATCCATTGCAAAACTCCAGGTATGGCAAGAATAGTACACACAAGAGCCAGGTAGAAAGATAACAGCGTGAAGAAACACGCCGGTTGAATTGGAACTTGCTTGTGTGTGTATATCAAACAAAATGTAAACAAGGAATAATTGGCAATGAAGCAAATGATGAATGAATTACATCATTTCCCGGCGCAGATGTCACCACACCGCGGTTTGGGATGAGTTTCATCTTTACCATTGAAAAAATTAGATTTTGGATTTGGATATTGGAATGATTACTATCTATACTTGGAATTTTTTTAAAACAGGTAAGAATTATACTGAATAGTTACCCGAGTTTTTATATGATAAAGGATAAATAAAAAGCAGACAAGGCTCAGTCTCCGAGTGACTTCGACACGATATGGTGTAATTACATGAGATTTAAGTGTTTTTTTGTTTTTGTTTTTTGTGTAAATTGCAATGTCAATTCACTATCGCTAACATTACTGAAGTAAAGGCAAATTATTCAGAAGTTAGGAAACTGATGCTGATTATACTTAAGCTCAGGACCAGCGCTGTCGTTTGGACAATTTCAAGAGTAGTGCAATTTGCTGCCAAAGCGGAATACTTTCGGGAAAAATGAAGTGCATGACTAACGAAAGTAAATAAATTCAAATTAATTAGAATGGGATGTCCAGAAATCATTTAAAAGTGAATAAACCCCACTTTCCTTAAAACTATTCATATTTAGATTTTCAAATAACTCTTTATAGGTATGTCTGCTACCAACTGCTTGGGCTTCTGAGATCACTGTCAAAGTTAACTTAACGATACGCAAAGATAACCTAATAAAAAGATAGGACACAGAAGAGATTTCCTACTGTTTTCCATTTAAATGTACATGGCTAGAAAAGGACGAAAAGAAGAAGAGAAACAATAAAGCTCTGTTTAAAACTTGTACGAATAAAGACAAAATGTGTGAAAGCGAAGATTACATGTAACGAAACACAATGGCCAATGATTCATATTCGTAAATAACAGGTGGCAACTAAGTACATTCCACAATTTCCCAGTAGGCAATAAGTTTTAAAATGCTTTGGAATATCAGGACTACTATGTAGATTGAACCTAATGTGTTGAACGTTTTTGAAACTTGTACCCATAAAGTAATTAGTTGAAATGGCTTCAAAGCTAGAACGTCTCCGTGAACGTACTGTTCAATTTTATAAATCTAGTGAAATAAATTGTTTACTGCAATGCATTTTAACCCTACAAGGCTAAACGTGAGTCAAATTGACTCCTCGCAAAATAATATTGTCGTTATTCCAATGTCTACATTATCGAAGTAGCCACAACTTCTCAGTACCTTCAATAATGAGTCTGCTGCGACTCTAGATGGAATACTGAAGCTCTTAGTTGCTTGTACGTTACATAACCGATAGCTATAGAGGTCAAAATGACGTATGTTTAACAATAGTGTTATTTTGAGAAACCATTGGATTATCTTAACAGCGGGCAGAGCCATCACAAAAATTGCATCAGAGGGCATATTATTCATTCTGCCCTTCGAAAATCAAGCGAAAGACAGTAAGGGTCTGTTCAAAAAGCTGTAAGCAAATATGTACGGAACATACTATTAAAACTTGTTCCCATTTATACAAAATTGTTGTATAATTTAGTCTTTTCTATGCATTATTTATATTCATTAACAAAAGGAAGAATATTGTTGTTGATATTCCTATAAATATGTTTCGAATGACAGGGAGTCAAATTGACGTATGTTTAGTATTACTGTATTTTTGCACATGTTTAGTATTCTAGGGTTAAAGAAGAAGGGGCATGTAAATGTATTGTATGTATATCGTGTTCTTCTAAATTTTAGTGAGTGAGAGAATTAGGATCGGATGGAGAACCCGTTATTATGATAAAAGAGGCAGTTAAAACGAAAAAGCAGAAATTAAATAATAAAACTGGCTTGAGTCAAAGACAAGCATCTCGGGAGTTTAATTGTAGTCATTAATACGTCGGAAATGTGTTAAAAAACCTTAACATTAAAGTTAAGTAAAATTAAAAGTCACCAGAATATACGGAAGAGCATATGTCATCAAAAGCAACTGCCAATGGATGCTGAGAAATCACAAAAAAAAACAAATTTCGTTTTTGACAAAGAAAGTTATTTCCCCAGTGCCCCGCAAATGTCGGGGAGTGACATTTTTTACATGGATACTTGTAGTAAAGCACCAAGATATAAATTTAGGAATAAATTTGAAGCAAACGTGATGTTGTATTTCGCAGTTTCTGTTAAGGTATTTCCGAACCATACTTCAAACCAGCTGGACTTCCCATAAATTAGGAAGTGTATGAGAGTATGGGAAAATTTTAGTTCCTTTTCTTAAAAAATACCATCAGGAAGGAAATTATATATTTTGGCCAGATAAAGCACCCGCGAATTATACGAAGAAGACCCACAATTTTCTGCAACTCAAAACCATGCCATTTGTACCGAAAGACAAAATCCTACAAATATCGCACAGTGCCGCGCCATCGAGTATTGTTTTGGTGAACTCGGCGCACTTGTCTACAAGAATGGCTGGATAGCTAAAAACATCAAACAATTGAAGTTGCGCATAAGAAAATGTGTAAGAGAAATGGAGCATATTCCGAAAAAGTTACGATACGATGCCGAAAATGGCCCCTTTGTGCAATTCATTAATTTTATTCTATAGTATTAAGTATGTTTATAAATATAACCAGTAGTAAGTGAATAATATAGCTATAATATAATCTCAATATGTTTTTCAAATATTTTAGTTGCCACCCGTTAAACTTAGAATATAGAGAGAACAGGAAGTGTTGATACCACTGCCATGTATAACATAAACTGCTTGATCTTCTATTTGATATGGGTCCACTTTTGTTGTCAGATGTGTGAAAACTATCTTAATTTCAAGTTTAATTTTCGCTTTAAAATTCATAAATTCATATTAGAAGCTTATCTCCGATAAAATCAAATATTCCTTAAACTCGACTTTTAAGGCAAATTTTGCCTATCCCTAAAAGTAGTTATGGGAGAGAGAGAAAAGATTTCAAATTTTTTATTGCCATCTATATTTATTCTATGTGTTCATTTGGAAAATCCTCTGAACTGAAACGTGAACTATGGTGAATTTCTTATAGAACGTATTATTTGGCTTTCAGCTGAATATAGTACTTAATCCAAAAAGAGACAATTATAGAAAACTGATCCCATGTTAGTGCTGCCACAAGTATCTAAACAGCATAACGTTGTCATATGCGGTGATATGAATATCAACATCCTCAGTTCCGGTTTCAATGTGGAAACATTGCGGTATTTATACAAGACCTTGACCTTTGATATGGTTAATAACTAACCGACTTATTTTAATAGCAATACCAAGTGACTTGCCCACGACTTTTTGTTTCTGTCTTATGACCTTCAGCTGGAATCGTTTCCCAATGATACCGAGATTTTAAAAATATTAGCTATGACCGCCTTAGGACTGAGTGTCGACAGATATCTGATGTCTATGCATCTAATTCTTTGCATGATAAGGTTGATGTTTTTATAGGCGTGCTTGCTGATCTGTATGACAGTAATGTACCCCTCCTGACGCGACGCACAAGGGCTAAGAGGTGTCCGTGGCTGATATGAGAAATTCATACCATAATGCCTGAACGCGATTACTTATACAGGTGATTTAGAGTCACACCATCAGTTGAAATATACAGACGATATAAACTCGTTCGTAATAGGACCAATTACATGCCTACTTTGGCGGTAAGCTGGACGTAAATTCACCTCCGATGAAGTGGCGAAACATACGCAAAATGGGCATATATGGAAGCGATCCTCCGAAGCGAGATCCCAATATTCTTAATAATTTTTTTATCACAAATAGTGGTGTCCCTCAGGGATCAATACTTGGCCCACTCTTGTTCAGTCTTTATATAAATGACCTGACCGATGACGTAATCCATGACGCTGTAATACATCTGTATGGCGACGACGTGCAGATGTATCTCAGCAGGCCAATTGGCCTAACAGAGGATTGCGTATGCCGACTGAATGAAGATCTCCAGTATGTGTATGATTGGTCTGTACAAAATAGCTTAGAGCTAAATCCTATCAAATCAAATTGTCTGGCGATCTATAGAAAAGACATTGAAATTGAAAATTTACCACCAGTAATTATAAATAACACCAGCCTTCCTTATGTGGATTCTTCAAAGAGCCTAGGTTTTGCGCTTAATTCGAAGTTCTCCTGTTGCAACCATATCAGTGCTACAATTGGAAAAAATATATGGGTGTCTACGGCAGCTGTGGCTGAATTCTAGCTTACTTTCGCTTCATATGCGAAAAAAACAAGTTAAAGCCCTGGTAATACCTCATTTTACCTAGCTGTATACAATGATGCGTTACGCTACGTATTCAGGCTGCCTCGGACAAGTCACATATCGCCTTATATACCGACCTTGCTTGGTTGCCCACTAGAAGCCTACTTAATCCAACGCAGATTAAAAGTTCTACATAAACCGGATATCTTGCAATCGATTAGACATAAGAAACTCTTGGTCGCTCATTGCAGGTCGCGGTATGGACAGCGTTCTTACTTTTTCCAAAGCATTCGCAAGTGGAATATTTTATTATGTGATGTTCAATGCACAACTATCAGCAAAGTTTTGCAGAGCTTATTAAATCATCAAATATATGTTAAAAATCATTGGCATTTTGAGTGTTTCTCAGTTTTTAGCCTATATCTCTTTTATCTATCTTCTATCTAAACTCTGTACAATATTTCTCTCTCTTCTTTTTCTTATTGTATTAGTTTAGTGTAATTTATTTTACTTTCCTTCTTGCTTGTGTTATCGTTTGTTTTTAAACTAATTAACTTTTTGCTGCTGCTTTTTATTTTTAATCTTAGTTTTATTTTTCATTTTATACATTTTATTTTTATATATTTTTTTTCCAATTCACTTTGTACACAATAAGATTTTGTAATCTTTGTACGTAAATAAATAATAATTGTTATTGTTGTAAGCGATTTCGGTAGTGTCGGCGGTCTATGTTATACATGTCAACGGTTGATACCTATAAAATTCGTGTACATGAGCATGGCTTTTCCTTGGAGTCTTTAAGTAGTGGAAATTGGAGAAATATATGCTCAGCTGATTACATTTGCAACAGATGTGAAACTCCCTGGCGCCTTGGCGCAGTGATAGCGACTAGGAGCATTTTCGGTGGGAGCAACCGGAGTACTTTCAACCATATATCTTTTTGTCACGCCGCTATGTTGATTCTACTAGTATACTACTATACTAAGCTCTCACTACAGCGGCAACAGATTCTAACGCAACCAGAATTAGACTACGCCAAATTTGGCTTATCACACTTCCTGTACGAAGGTATATAGAATTCAAGGTATTCTCATTAAAATTTTGACACTAGAGCTGTGATATATTTCGACCTACATATAACGTATATACATTTCTATTGAAAAGACAGAGAGAGGAGAGAGAATATTGTCTTCTCTGTACCGTACTTTCCTATACATTCTGACATAAAAGGCGGAACGTGGTTCGTAATGAGAATACCTTGTATCTCTGTACCGTGTCTTGTACTCTGTATATTCTTAGTAAATAAATGAATAAATGGATAAATAAATGTTCCAGGCTTTTGTGAAAACACATTTTTCTGAAATATTGAGAGAGTTTAAACCCATGTTGTTCTTGTGTATTGAACCCATGTTGTTGCTGTAATCCTATGATATTTGAGCAGCACGCGCTTTTATACCCTAAACGAAATCTATAGGTTATACTAAATTTCTCATTCCGCTTGTAGCACCTTGCAATAATTATGGTACAACAAAATACACGCATAATATTAAAAGTTATTTTGATTTTTGCATGTCCGTCTGTCTGTCTGTTTGTCTGTCGGTCCTCACGATAACTCGAGAACGTGTTCACTTAGCTGAAGTTTGGCACACGGGATTTAGAAAAAAAAAATTTAGTTGAAAAACGGGGTTACTGCTTCGTAGGGTTGCCATACATAAATTTCGTTTTCAGTATATATTTGAACACTGCCTGAGCCCTGAGAGCGCGTCGACGTAGAAGACTCAAATTTCGTACACAGTGTTTTCATGGTAATAGTAAAGAAAGCTTCAAAAATGCCATAAATCGAGCAACCCCTTCTTGATGTTGCCATAAAAAAAATTAGGTTTATACGTATACGCTGTGTAATTTTCTATAAATTTCTTAATACTTAAAGTGATAATATCACATAAATAATAAATTATCATTGATGAGTCGACGACAAAAGTGCAGTGATAGCAGCGAAAGTGGCGATTCTGTTTTGATGCTTCGAAGAAAAGTATCTTAACCGCGCGTTAATTATAATCTATTCATTTTGTTTTTAATTCAGCCCAAGTTTTTTCGTATGATCCGAACCGCCATAAAGCAGGTGAAATAATTTTATGATTGAACCACAAATTACTCACCGAACCGGCCCAACGAGCTCGAATCTGCATAATATTTAAAGTTGTGGGAAACGCAGCATTAATTGAATGCTGGATTCCGGTACCAACTATTCATTCTACAATTCATTTGCATATGTATGTATGCATGATGCAAGTATTGAGAAGAAGTCCACTTTTCTCTCTCAGAATTTTCATATTTTATAATATGATAAAATAATAAAAGTATTACCGATTTCGTTAATATCATTGCGTCTTTAAGTAATGAGCGACTCTTACCACACTTTGCTTACGGAAATTTGCCATTCAAACTAAATGAAACCTTCATGATTGACCTTTATGGCCACTTTCGGTACGTCTGTTTAATTTAAAGGGCGCGTTCGCCATACTTACGTAACTTTACATCAATTTTGGTTCAGTGTATTACTGCCTTCTTACAACTTTTGAAAACGAGAATCAATTTCTGGGAACATTAACACACTTGCTCGCAATGAATGTTTACATACAAATGAATATGCGCGCTACCGGGCGGGCGGCTGATAATGCGTCTGCATCTGCAGCGATGCCAGCTAAGCGTAGTACTAAGGTCTGAGCGAAACTGCATTTTAGCGAGTCTCCATTATCGGGCCGTTCTTTAGCACCTAAAATATGACAGCGGAGACTCAGAGAAAAGATAGAATAAAAAGAAAAAGATGAAGCATTTTGTAATTTTTTGACATCTGCCAGGAAATAAAGCGCGTGGTTCAAGTATTTCTAAAAACAGATAGTTGAAATTATTAGAAAATATTAAAAATATAAATATAATATAAAAATAATATGAATAATGTATACAATTAAAAAATTAGCAGCGATATTGAAGGTACGGCCACGAGAAGAAATCCAATTCGTTCGTACTTACAGCGCAAAACTACATTAAGTACAAAACTCCAATAAATCTATCTAATATAAGAACTCTGACAAGAAATCTTTTGAGCGCGCTAAAAAACGGCCCTGGCGGATAACTTCAAGATAAATTGTTTGGCGACTTACTGGCTGGTGTTGCTACCTCTTTATCAAGAAAAACAAGCAAAATTTAGCATGTTACCTTAGATCTGGTCTCGCAGAAATTTAGGATAAATTCTCGCTAATAGCTCTTAACGCGCTAAATTTTATATGAAAATTTAGTTTAGCGCGGACATTAGTCTAGGCTTTAGACTTACTCCCAGTACTACGAAGTCCGCAAAATTTTCTTACTACGGCAGGAAATTCACAGTGTTCAAGTAGGCCTCCGGTGTAAAAGTGCTCCAGTCGCCCTATATATTACAAAACATAGTGATCACATATTTCCAAAGGTGCTAATAACTAATGTAACTGTCCAGTAAAAATTTTTATTCGGCATTTTAGTTACGTAAGTGAAATCTTGATTGTTCACCCACTCTTTAATTAAATCGCTTTTGAGATTAAGTTTGCAGTCATCTGTTTCAATTTAGTTAAATTGCCACTGATTTCATCTTTAGATTGTAAAATTTCAGTATTCCATCTTTTAGTTTTTCATTTTTATAACTTAAACCTAATATTGAGGTCCGCGCTAAGCCTAATTTTAGCGAGTATCCATTATCGGATTCTTTTAGCAGATAAAATATTACTGGAGAGATTGAGAGATGAGAGATTTAAGAAGAAGTATCATTTTTATTATTTTACTTACTCTTTTCTAATATGCTGATATTTTTACATATTTTTCTGTTTTAGGTTATTGACATTTCTCAGAACTCTGGTTAATAGCTTCTGGACTAAGTTAATTCATTCCGAAAATATTATAAGTGATTTTTATAATCAATGTAATCAAATACTTGCCAAATAATAATAAGTTATTATCACTATGTAAAATTTGTTATATTTCGTATATGTGTATTTCATTCCTAGTAGAAATTGGCACGAAATAACTGCTTTTATGTGTGACACACAGCGTTGCAATATCTTTTCAAAAGAAGGAAAGAAAAAAAGAACTGTCTTTTCGAGCACAAAACTGTCATTGAAGAAGAGAGCACTTTCTTAGTTTAAGTATCATGTTTATTATACGTACTTAGATCATAACAGGTATTACAAATATCACACTATGTGTAAGGAAAATCACAAAAATTAAAATAATAGGATCTATTCTATTGTCACAAAAAGCCTCCTTGGCATATTGCTAAAACTTGAATACATAGTAGATTATTAATTACTTTGCATAAATTTCTTTGTGGAATTTTCCTTAGAATGGTTAAATTTTATGCACCCTGAATTTTGGTTATTTAAATAATGTTTCGTCCTTAAAATTTGACATAATGTGGGAATTCCGAATTATTATTTTATTGATGTTGACTTGTGAAAAAAATTTTCTCTCTGCATTTACTGTGGCTACAAGGATTGACAAAACAGCTGGCACCAGTTTTTTTAATAAAGGAATACACTTACATCCATAGTGGCGGTTATTACAAATTGTTTCCCAAACGATATTAACAGTTTACAAGTTTACAGATAAGATGGGAGTTAGAAAAAAAATGGCAATCCAGGGTTGCAGTTTGAACTAATTTTGATAAAACCAAACGAAATTGAAGCAGAATATCTTGACTTTAAAAGTTATACATGAAGTCTGTTTTGTAAACTTATTAATAAAAAATAAAGGATTACGCTTTGTCTACATTTTCTACAAAAACTGTAAAAAACTATTAAATTTAGAGGAAAACTGTAATTCTTGGTGGGAAACTGGAAGACTGCGCAGCTACCAGAAAAACTGTCATTTCGGATCAAACCCGATATTTTTTTTAAGTGACGTGTTTTCAATCACTAATGGAACAAATTAGCTTTGAGAATAGGTTTGAGCATAGCTTTCTGAATAGGTTAAGAGCTAATAACTCGTTAACGGCTGCAGATAGCACACAAAATTGAAGAGGAGAGTCTACAGTTTAAAGTTTTTATAAAAAAAATTATGGTAATTACCGTTTTGCAAAAAAAACAAACATAGAGGCCAAAGTAAAATAAATAGTAAAATAATCCGAATTTCCTTTCCTTGTTTAGACCCCGCCCGGTAACTCCTGAGAGGAGAGGGATACGGGGCTGGTTGAGCAGTTGCTGGAAAGGTCATGAATGCACACAATGAAATGATTGATATGCCCCCCCCCCCCCACCATACAATTTTTTGTTTGTCTAGGCACGTACTATCATCTCCTGCTTTATTGACCTCCTAGGCGGAAACAATTTATAATTCAACCATGTTTTTTTATTCGATGTAGAAGTTTTTGTGGTGTATGAAAGGAGAGATATAGGCCTTTGTAAGCATGTATTTCTTACTTTGATGTGATGAAAAGTCACAAAGTTACAGTCGAAAACATTTCGAAGTTTACCGTTTTTTATATATTTTTACAACAATTTGAATTTTGATGGCATTTTTTGCTCTACTATTTTTTTTCTGTTTGTGTATTATTAATAGCAAATTCGATTCCGCGTCTAATGAGCATTTGTTAACTAAAATCGATGAAAATTTCACTGAGTTAACGAACTTTTTCTGATTAAGCAGCTCCATTACCGTATAGAGAAAGTTGAAGAAGCACTGAGTTTTAACCCTGAAAACCGTGAAATCGTGAAAAAATGCAACAAATAACAGCAACAACTGCAGCAAACAAATGCTACTCGAAAATAATTTGTGCGTTATTCTCAACTTCAAGTACCTTGATTACATTTTATATTTAGTTTCGCACTTTTAATCTACAAGTTTTTGACCTTAGTTACTTTCCACGAACTTACGTGGTCTAGTAATTAAGGTCACTATTGTCGATGGGCCTTGAAAACAAGAATAGAACCATTCAAATCTGCACGAAATATCGTAGAAATGAGAGATGATTTAAGTTAATACCAGTTTCAAAATAAAAAAGAAAAAAAAATATATTAATAAAATCTACATGATGTTTCAGAACGACAACAAGTGATAATATTCATCTGTAAAAAACTTATATTGCAAGAGTTAGCCGATTTTAACAGAATTTCATATTGCAGACCTTGCATTCAATTTACGACGAGAATTTTATTTCACTGGGTATCCAATCCACAGTTCTGTTGAAAATGTAGAATTTAATTTAAAATTTACAATTATCTTAATTAAAGCGAGTTTTGCTATTGGTTGGAAAAAAAATCGTAAATCTATTTATTTAAGAAATTTTAACAAAATTTTATGCAAGAAAATTTCAAGCAACTCTAAAACGATTAAATTTTTAATTTAAGTGACTTTTGGTATGCTTCAGTCTATCCTAGATGAATGCCCGTATGTCCTTTCATATGGTCACCCCTCTATGCTAGTTTGATTTGTTAAGTAATTTTTCGCATATATGTCTATCGTCTTCAGCCACCATTATGTTCACGAATTCTGAAGAAATATGGTTGATTATAATTCTAAGAAAAAAATGATTTTATGAAAATATGAATTTTGCTAGCCTGAGCACACGAATCGAAATCGAAATAATATACATTTTGGTTCGTACCCATAATACATTTATTTAGCCGAGATCAATGAGTTATTGAGGTTTGCTAAGAGCTCTTCTCATACATCACTTTGTTAGTACAGCCTTCGCTATTTGGGTGCTTCTTGTCTGTGCTTCAGGATTTCCAGTTTTTTTTTTTTTATATATTATTAAGCCAAACTCAGGAGATACCCTATGATGCAAAGCACAGCATTACAGGAAGGAGATAGGGAAAGGATCAGGGGATATGAGTAGAGTGGCGGAGGTGCCGATGTATGTCGCCCTTAAACTTCCGCAGATTGTATGCCGGAGGAAAAACAGAAGATGGTAAGCTGTTCCACATTCGCGCTGTTCGGGATAAAAAAGCATCACGGAATTTTACTATACGGCCGAGAGTAATTTGAAAGGTTAAAGAATGTGCGCGGTTTGGAGCGCGAGAATTGCGTGCAGGAATCATTCTACAAGGGGTTAGACTAGATATTTCATCAGAAAATTGACCATGCATATAGTGATAAAGGAGCGAAAGGCATTCAAAATTGCGGCGGTGCTCGAGTGAGTCGATATGACAAGTTATTGCCAAATCGCCAATGAGCTTGAACTCTCTCTTTTGGACAATATCCAATGAAGCTAAGGCTATGCGACCAGCCCCGGCCCATATATGGGAGCTGTATTCCATTCTAGGTCTAATGTAGTGCTAGATTTGGCGGGCTGAAATATGTCTTACACCTTTTCAGAAATCCAAGACATTTCGATCCTTCTTTGGCAACAGAGAAGATGTGATCTGTCCAGTTTAACTTACTGGAAATATTAATGCCAAGAATGCTAAGTGATGGTGAATCAGAAATTAATGCTCCATCAAAAGAAACGGGAGTGGTTAAGTTATGATCTTGTTTTAATGAGGTGAGACAGCTTTGGGTCTTAGATGCATTGAATTCAACGCGATTCACTTTGCCCCAAGCGAGGATATTGTTAAGATCGTTATTCAATGATCTAATCATGCAATCTCGTTTAACACATCCGGCATTCCCCCTGGATTCCGCAAGAGTGTCAAAGGAGTAAGCGAAATCACGAGTACTGTCATCAGCGAAGCTACGGATGGGATTGAAAGTTAGGGAAAGCAGATCAATAATGAAAATTAAGAAGAAAGTTGGAGAGATAACAGAGCCTTGAGGCACACCGGCATTTATGGGATGCGGTTCAGATCTAACGCCATCTAATAAAACACGTATTTGGCGACTAGATAGGAAACTTTCAATCCATAATAGAAGAGGAGGAGAGAGACCAAGTGTTTAAGTTTGGCTAAAAGGACTGGATGCCAGACTCAATCAAAGGCCTTTGAAATATCTAGGACAACGATTTTAGACTCACCAAAATTGTGAAGACCACGCTTCCAACGTTCCGTAAGAAAGGTCAGCAAGTTTCCAGATGAGCGACCAGCTCGGAAGCCATATTGGCGATCGTTGATGAGATGAATAATTTCTAGGTACTTCCTTAATTTTGAGTTAATGATAGCTTCAAAAACCTTTGAAAGAATCGAAGTAATCGCAATTGGTCGATATTTAGAGGGAGCGATACCCCCTCCTTTCTTGGGAATAGGCTGAACTTGAGCTAGTTTCCAAGCTGTTGGAAATTTTCCTGTCGAATAAGACAAGTAGAATAGTTTATGCAGAGGTTTAGCCAAGGAAAAGGCACAGCTTTTAATTAACAGGTTCTGCGGCTTTGGAGACGTTGATCTCCTTAAGGACCCTGAACACATCTCTCGTACGAACGTATATTGGCTCTTGTACATATTCACACGGGCGATGCAAAACAGTGTTTGTGAAGAAGTTTACTTCGTTCACTTCACTGTCTGAAATAAAAATCCGCCCCTGGATGTGAGAGCGCCGTATTTATACTCTACGAATTATCCTAGAACCTTCCTGAATATTCTGTTCTCCGAACCCAAAGTTTACTAAGATGACACTAACCTAAAGTTGTTTGTATTTCCAACAGATGTCGCTTGTGTCACTTTGTGGCGCGTAACAAAAGCTTGGTTGCACTTATCGTTAAACCAAGAGCGATTTTGCTGCTGTTGAGATCTGCTGTAAGAATACGGAATGCATTCGCGCATGCCTTAATTAAGTATGTTACTAAAATTCTAATGTGCATTCATCAACATCCCTCGAAGCAAAACAGACCGACCAATTAATTTCTCTAAGATACTGATTGAGACTTTCCCAATCCGCGTTCTTATCGTGCCGAAGAAGCCTACTTGTAGGTGGAGAGGTAGGGCGGCACAGGTTTGAGGTGGTAAATTGAGCCGTGATTAAACAATGTTCTGAATTTCGTAGAGATGGAATATTTGTCAGGATAAGATTTTAGAAACAAGTCGAGTAAATTAGCTTTATATCCAGCTGCATCAGGGATTCGCGTTGGTGCATCCACTAGCTGTTGCAAATTAAATGATTCACAAAAGAGTTCAACTAAACGGGACGATTTCGGAAGAGAGGGAGACAGAAAGCAAAAGATCAATATTGTTGGAGATATTGTCAAATACGGATACCGTGTCGTCATCAGACATCTTCCTGAAATACTCGAGAATTCCCATATAATTACAACTATATATGTGTATGACGTTCATATCTATTTGGATAGGCATTTTGGTTTGATCGAGGATTGTTTTGACGGACTTGTTCGGATTTGTCGCAAATATCGGCGTGGTAGGTTATTTGTTGTCCTTAAATACAAAGAAAAGAAGTCTATTCGTATGATTCTGCTCCATAAACGGCTTGACATATCTGATCTTTTAGTAATATTCTGAACAATAGAGGTAAGTAGCCTATTGAGGGATATTTATGAAATCAATGTACATACTATTGAACTTTGGCTTATATTATTGGCCTGAGATGCAATTTAATAATTTTATTTCAATTTAAATTGTTCTTTCTTATATGATTTTTTCTTATTTCTTATTCTATCAGATTTTTCTGCTTCTATTTTTGATCGCCTAATTTGAGGCACAAGTGTTTCCTAATCTTAATATATAAAAATCCAGTGTCACGATGCTGTAAACGCTAATCTCCGAAGCCGCCCAACCGATTCCAATGAAATTTTGTGAATGTGTTTGGTTGGTTCCAGCTTGAAATATAGGATAGTTTTGGACACGATAAATGGCGCTGTTGTCGAGATTTAAGTACTTGCCTGAAAACACGTCGACGTGGAAAGCTAAAATTTTGTACACGGCGTTCTAATAAAATTTCCTTCGTAGGGTTGTCATACAAATATTTGGTTTTTTAGTATATATTTAGACACTGCCTGACAACGAGTGCACGTAGAAAGCTGAAATTTGGTACGTGGTGTTTTCATAGCATAGTTTTTGGTGTTGCCATACACAAATTGAGGTTTTTACTGTATATTTGGAAACTACCTGAGAACGCGTCTACGCGGAGAGCACAAATTTTGTACGCAGTGTTAAAAAAAATGTAGATTCAAGTTAAAAAATGGAGCTTATGGGGCAACTCCTTCGTAGGGTTGCCATACAAAACTTCGTTTTTAACTATATATTTTGATAGTGCATGAGAACGAGTCAACGCGCAGAATTAAAATTTGGTTGGCACTGCATGAGAACGCGTTGACTGAGAGAGCTACACTCTCTCACACAAATGAATGTATGCATGCCCACTCAAACTCACACACATGCACATATAGACACTAGGTGAAGCTCTAGAGTACGGAATCGCGCGATTGAGTGGGATAATAGTTTAGGTATTACTTATCTTTAACAAACCCAACCCCACACCCACTCATCTAGGTATCTATATTATCGCAGGGCAACGCCGACGGGCTCCCCCCAGTAGGAGATACATATGTCTAACGCCTAGAATTAAATTTTCTATAATTTAGAATGGAAAAACTGATTGAATTCTATAAATTATTTATTTTAAGAAGAATTTTTATTTGTATACGATACCAGGTCATAAACGGAACAAAGGACAATTTTCATGAGTGCATAGATAGCACGGTTTGCATTTAGCCCACTTTTCGCAAAAAACGGCCAGCGCAAAATATGCACTCCGGATCATCTTCATCCCGAAAATCGTCGTCGGCTGAGCCCTTGTAAATCGGATGTGGTATTGTCTCAGACGAATCTGATGAACCAGTTCTTATGTGGTCTTTTCTTTTTTGTCGCTCTTGCTTGCTTCCTAGTTTTAGCACTTCTCTTGAATTCACTAACATAACTTGGGTCTCAGCTTTCTTTTGGTTTGACTATCGAAAAGAAAAGACCTTGATGTTATAGATTTGGCCGTTTGACTCCGGAATTTCTTCTTTGTGGTTATGGGAATATTAAGCTGTGCTGCTGATAGGGTAATATTAAATTTTCTCTTAATCTCAGGAGTTTTCTCTGTCAAAATCTGGCAATGGTGTCATAGACTGTGGACCCACGTGGACTTGTCTCGTAATTCGTAAATTCGTAATCGTAATGTCTGCACAGTGGCGGATCTAGCATTGAAATAAAAGGAATATAAAATAAGAAATATATTTTTTCAAATAACTCATTAGATATTAGATATCTTTTACTTTACTTTTTTAGGGGGAGGGGCTCATGCCCCCCCCCCCCCCCACCATGTCTGGGGCTGATGGCTGGTTTGCAATCCCTGGAGGTATGTATGAGCGCTGGTTGGTAATCGGTGGATCTTCCACAAACAGGTTCATGTGACGGAAAATTTACCTGATCTGAGTCATGAATTAGACTGTCATGTTCCCTGAATATATTCCTGTTGCATGGTAAAAGCTATATCTTCCGAAATTAATTTATGGATACTTCCATTGTTGCTGCCCTTTGATATGCTCGACATACCAAATAATTTGCATATGCTTGTATTTGTTATAGTTCGACCAGGATTGTGTTTTATCCATATCTCTTTCCTGTGCGTAGTAGGTTTTAAACGGTGACATAAATCCAACACCTAATGGCTGAATCACAAACAAACGATAGCTTTATGAGTTTTTTTGGCCATATCTATTACGTTCAAATTTCTAGAATTCAAATAATAAATAAATAATAATAAAAGATTTAAAATGTGAAAACCATTAAGTAAGAATGTGTGCCTGAATGCACCTAGATGGATGACATGCATATACAGAATCTCTGGGTGCGCTTTCTATTAAGACGTCTATCACATTATACACTAGCTGAAATCTATAGGGTATACTAAGTTTGTCATGCGGTTTGTAGCACCTCGAAATAATGATGGTAGAGCAAAATGGATTGGACACCCACGAATATTATTAAAAGTTATTTTGAATTTGCATGTCCGTCCGTCTGTCCGTCCATCTGTTCGTCCGTCTGTCCGTCCGTCTGTGCGCACGATAACTTTAGCACGCGTATACTTAGAGATCTGAAATTTTGTACACGGACTGTAAAACAAAAAGTAAAATTATGTTCGAAAATGACAGAAATCGGGCAACTACTTCGTGGCGTTGCCATACAAAAATACAAATACAAAAATTCAAAAACAAATGCTCCAGCTGCATTCATGCAGCTATTCTTTCTCAATTTAAGGTAACCAGCAAACCTGTTTTTTCGCTTTAATGCCAACACCTTGCTATGTTTATGCTGAACTACAGTAATTATGGTGGTGTCGTCGTCATAAAATTATCTGTGAGACAAACATTTAATTTTTTGAAGTTCAGGCTCATAAATGCCGAAGAAGACATTGACATTTTCTGAAGCTTTTACTGTTGCTGGCGAAACTCTTTGTGGTGTTCTCATGGGCAACTATTCATTGGTAGGTGCTAGTTTTTGCCAGCAAACCCATTTCTGCCACAGCACGGATGACTTATGCCATTTTTTATTACCAATTGGTAGGCTAATATTTAATGTCCCTTTGATGTAATTCATAAAATTTGTAACAATTATATATCTGATAAGTAAAATGAAGGATCCGTAATAGGAGATATCTCATTTTGGGATAAACAAAATGTCAATTTGTTTTTGGGAATATATAAAAGATCGGGAAAATGAGGAAAAAACGAAATAAAGTATTAGTATATTTCCTCTATAAAAATAAATTATTTTAATAGCATTATAATACTAAACTTACCTTTCTAGATATATTGAATTCAAAAATTAACTAAAATATTTGTATTTGCGCACTTAACAAACAAACTTATCTGCACCAGAGCCTGATGACATTGGCGCTCGCCATGCATATACGATTTATACAAGAGAATAAGAAAGTTCTGGTAAGATTTAGAATGTTTTATTGAAACAGAAACGATATAAAGTGGATAAGTACATATACGTAAAAAAAGCTAAATTTCTATATGGCAACAAGAAGAAGGAATTGCCCGATTTAGCCCATTTTTGAAATTATATTTATTATAGTTGCGAGAGTTTCTTTAAAGCGAACTTTATTTTTATACCTTCTTGGCAGCCATTTGTTAACAAGTTCTACACGAATATTTAATTTCTAACATAATTTTCGGTTCGGAATGAGCTACACAAACTTTCTAAATTATGGAGACATGTTTTGAAAAAGTCAGTTTTATTTATCTATGAATTTTCATAGTCTTATTTAATTAAAATTGTTGCGCGAATTGGAATTAGTCAAATTGAGTTTTCCCCGTGTTATATACATATATACACCATGGCACACAATTATGTATATATCACGAATTTTAAGATGATACAGAATCCATATAAGAATTGAGATTATTTTTACATATATTTGTATTACATATGTATATGTGTACATATATATAAATTATTACAATATGACCCAGAAAAGCCCCCCCCCCCCCCCCCCCCCCCCAAAGAATACAACGAATTTCAATACTTCGTTCTGTTATAGAATCCGGCCAGCCTGACTTGAGACAGCCGATAACATTGAAAGAGATAATTAATAGATGATAACGTTTTTACAGTAGATATCGATAAACACTTTTAAGAAGTCTTTTGATGTTGTAAAGTAGAAAAACCGCGATTACGTACAGGATTGGATTTACTTGGCTAAGCGCACATATGCGCCGTTCCGAATTTTTACAAATTTCAAACAAACGCACTTACAAGCGAAATTCGACGAACTACCAGACTAAATAATACCCCGTTACGAAACTCTCAGGGGGAACAAAATTGATACACCACGACGACGTCATCATATCGATTCGGAGCTAGTCTCCGATCTGACACATAGCTGCACGATACCCTGCACTTGTTTCCTTATTATTCTTTATTTTTTATTTTAATATAATTATTTATTCTTTAGTTTTTTATTTTTAGCTTTTTAGTTTTAGTTTTTAGCTTTTAGGTTGAAATTCGTTTCTTGGCAGTTTTTGCATGTAAATTGTATAAGTTGTAATTTTTTCGTAATTTGATGCAAATTCTTAAGCTAATTTATGTCTTTCTTTTTCTTTCAGATTAGCTCCTGAAGTTGCAGGATGCATCTGATGATACTAGCCCAAAGGAACATATAGGGAAGTATAAAATAATTTTTATACAAACTGTAATGTTTTCGTAATTTTATGCTTGTTGTTCAACAATACCCTAGATGAATGTCCGTATTTAATTTCATATGATCACACCTCTGTGCAAGTTTGATTGTTAAAGATGGTTTCACACCTAGTTCTCGAACAGTAAAAATTATTACAACAATTTCATTGGATTTTATATTCTGAAGAAGCTTTGACTACAATAAAATCATTTATGACTTATCACAATACTGTATTCGTAAAATATTTCGACTCTCTACGTCGAAGCATTCTCATAGTGGAAAACAAAAATATTGTATGGCAATCCGATGAATGAATTACCCGATTTGTCCCAATTTCTAACTTAAATCTACGTTTCTTTTTAAAAAGACCGTTTGCAAAATTTTAGTTATTTCAGTAGAAGGCGTTCTCGAGTTATCGTCGGGACAAACCATATGTAGGGCGGAACAGACGGAGTTACAAAAATCAAAATAACTTTACATTTTATGCGTGCGTGTCCAATCAATTTTGCTCTACCAATATTATTTCTATGCGTTCAAACGGAATGGCAAACTTACTTACTTACTTATTTATTTATATATGGTATAGCAAGAGAAAATATTACAATTGGTCTACAACCAATACTATTTTACCCTAGATGGACATAAAAGTTAAATATTCAAAGTTATGTATGGCAACACCAAGAAACAGTTGCCCGATTTAGTTCATTTTTGAAATTTTATTTACTATTTTTATGAAAACGCGTGTACAAAATTTCAGCTCACTAAGTGGATGCGTTCTCAGGTTGTATGCAATAACCAAGAAAGGGTTGCCCGATTAAGTCCATCTCGAACATATATTTCCATTTTTTATGCGTGTGCCAAGTTTGAGCTCCCCACGTCGACGCGTTCTCAGGCAGTGTCCAAATATATGTATAGTGAAAAACCAAAGTTTAGTATGGCACCATCAAGAAAGGGTTTCTCGATTTAACCCATTTTCGAAAGTTTTTTACTATTGCTATGAAATTACCATGTACCAAATTACATCTCTTTACGTGAACGCGTTTTCGGGCACTTCCCAAATAAATAGTGAAAAACGAAATTTTCTATGGCAACCCTACAAAGATGTTACCCCTATTTGGTCTATTTTCTAACCTAAGTTTGCTTTTCTTCTAAAAGCCCGTGTGCAAGATTTCAGCACTCTAACTGAACGCGTACTCGAGTTATAGTGCGGACGGGTAGACAGACGGACAAACGGGGATGCAAAGATCAAAAAACTTTTAATATTATTCATGTGTATAGAGCTGCCATCTGTAAAATCATTAAAACAGGACAACGAGTTCGAAAGCCCCGGATTTTTTAGCTTGAAACCCGGACAATGTCTGGGATTGTTGCCATATAATTTTCTTATTTCACTTATTACTGAAATAGGTTGAAATTATTATACAGTGTCTTCCCGTATTTATTTATAATAAAATTGGTCAGTTTACAAAAAACAGTAAAATAAAACGATGGCAATGAACTAAATTAAATCTCTCTTCAATTCAAAAAGCTAGAATTGATCTAAGGCCAATTCTTATGATACCCTAAATGAATGCCCGTATGTAATTACGTATGGTCACTTCTATGTACAAGTTTGATTCTTGAAGTGGTTTTTCGCATTTATTTCTAGAACGGGTCGTCGGACAGTAAAAATGTTTATAAAGAATTTCATAGGATTTTATATTCTAAAGAACTATTCAGTACAACACAAACTTCTAGGAAAAATCATTTTCGCAGTATACGTAAAAAACCTAAATTTTTAAATGGCAACACCAAGAAGGGGTTGCCCAATATAGTCCATTTTTGAAATTTTATTAACTATTGCTATACAAACATCTTGCACCAAACGGACGGACGGACGGAAGACGGACAAGCAAAAATCAAAATAACTTTCAATATTATGCGTTGTGTCTAACCCATTTTGTTCTACCAGCATTATTTTTTTGCATTATAAACGGAAAGACAAATTTGTGTACTCTATGATTTCATCTAGTGCATAAAAATATAAATACAATTTTACTTCTGTAGAAATAAGACATACATACATTATCTAATATTAATTAAAGGGGCCAAAAATATAAACTTATTAAATTGTCTACTTTTTAGTCTGCTATATTGCTTTCAAAATAGCTTCCTTGCTTAGTAAAAGTGAAGTTACATGACGGAAGACTTGAGCTTCCAGAACCACTTTCTCGATCTATGGCGCAGCGACCCATGTATTTTGGAGATGTAAAAAATCTAGAGAATTTTTGGTCTTCGGTCTTCCGTTGTATATTTCATTCATAATGCGTTCCCATGTTTGGTCTCCGGACTCCGAAGTTTATTAATTTTTCGTCTCCGGAAACTATTTGTATGTACTGCTCTATCAGTTAACTGTGGCGTGAATTTGACCTTTCTCGCATGACATGGGGTAAATTTTGTAACCAAAAACATAGTTTTTGTTATATTCATACAACAATTTATAATTATGAAACGAAACTTCCTTAAAGCCTTTCTTGGAAAACTTGAAATACTTTAAGCAATTCAATTCAATTCAATTTTCTTTTATATGCAAAGAAAGCATGCTGGGGTACACTTTGTATCCCATACAGTGCTGTCGTTTGGAAAATTTCAAGAGTAGTACAATTCGCTGCCAAAGCGGAGTACTTTCGGAAAAAATGGAGTACACGACTAACGAAATTTAATGAATTAAAATTAATTAGAATGGGATGTCCAGAAATCATATTAATGTGAATAAAACTCCTTTTCATTAAAATAATTCATATTTACATTTTTTAATAAATCTCTCCTATTATAACATTATTTATATTTTTTTATATAGAAACAACTTGTTATTATTTTAAGATTTTTCCATGATTTTTTTTTCAGCAGTAAGAATTCCTAAGGTTAGTTGACAGCTGTTGATTTAAAAGATTCATTAATTAAAAGCTTTTATTCAGATCATACTTGCATGAAGTAAAATGATTCTGTTATGAAAACTATTTTTAAGAAGAGCATACCTGCATAAAGCAAATCAATACAGGTGTGTATACTAATAAAATACATAAATTCAATCATAGTTTAATTATTTAATTATTGAAAACTTTTGAATTTTCAAAATATTTGTAAGGATTTTAATACAGTCATCATGCAAAATTCTATTGACAACTTCAGTCGCTTTAGTTTTTCTGCATTTCAAATCTTTTAGAATATTTGAATCAGTAATGCACAGAAATAATTCTGGTAGAGCAAAATGGATTAGACATCCTTGCATAAAATTAAAATTACTTTGATTTTTTGTATGTCCTTCCGTTCGTCCATCCTTACAATAACTCAAGAGCGTGTGTAGGTGTGGATTAGACATCCTTGCATAAAATTAAAATTACTTTGATTTTTTGTATGTCCTTCCGTTCGTCCATCCTTACAATAACTCAAGAGCGTGTGTAGGTACTTAGAGAGCTGAAATTTTGCATATGGGTAACACCTTCGTGGGGTTGCCATGCAAAAATTTCGTTTTTCACTACGTATGTATGTATATATTTTGATATTACCTGAGAGCTCGTCGACGTAGACAGTTGAAATTTTGTACATGATGTTTTCATAAAAATAGTAAATATAATTTCAATTTCAATTTCTTGGTGTTGCGATATAAAAATTTAGGATTTTTACGTATACTGGGTATACTGGGAAAACAATCAATCCTATATGGTTTTAATGTACTGAAAACTTCTTCAGAATATGAAATCCTATAAAATTAGTTATAATCATTTTTGCTGTCAAAAATCTGTTCAAAAATCAATCTTGCACAGATGGGTGACCTTACAAAATTCATCTAGGGTATTGTAAGAATGGGTCTTAGATCAATTCGAGTTTCTTTCTTTACTTGTTTGCAATAACTTTAAAACATATTTTACAAAACCGCCTGTTATTTATAAGGCTGCGTGCATACAGAGCAAAATTTTTGAACACGCTTAGTTTGATAAGTATTACATTTTGTTGGCGACAAAAAAACTTCCATAGAATTTCAAAGAATGGTTTCTTGACATACCTGGTCGTCGTGCTCTAAATCTGTCGTTAAACTAGAAACTATGTTTTCTATATTATTTATATTTGTGGAATTTTCAGGAATTGTTCTAGATTGCCTTTGATCTTCGGATAGATTTGTCATGTTCATATTGCATGCACCACAACCAATACATTTAAAAATTATAATACTGTATCTGAAAAATTGTCAAAAATTGATTTTAGTACTTTACCTATGGACATATATTTTGGATGCTTTGACACTTACTTCTCCATCAGCGAAAGTGATTTTGATCACATTAGATTTTTACTCTGCACTTCACAGTTCTGTATGAAGTTCTGTTTCCCCGATAATTATGGAATAGTTAGTAAACTATAATATCTGAAAGAACTGTGAGGTTATTATAAATAATGGTCGATACTCATTAAGGTCATTCCACAGGAAATCGATAAAAAAATCGCACTTTGCTAACCCGACCATCACCAATCTCGTTTTTCTTTTGCTGAAAGTTAAGTAGTTATGAGATAAGAATTCAACTATTTATTTTTTGCATGCGCCGCATGCTGGTTGAAATAAAGGACTTTGAAATTCATAAAATACGCCGATATATTAAAAAAATCATAACTTTGGTTCTGATTATCACATTATTTTAAAGACGAAAGTACAATTCTTAAGGGAAAATTATAAAAACAATATGCCTTTAGAAGACAAAAAATTAAGGATAATAAATATATCCTTTAACCTTGAACATCTTCAAATTAATTAAATTTTCCTTACTTTATTTTTAAATTAATCCTCATAATGTTGTTAGTAAATCGTTAAATTTTTAAACTGTGATCCCATTGTTTGGAAACGAGATTTTTTTTTCGTTTGAGGTCTGGTTTTTTAGGACAAAAATGTCATACAAATTCATTTTGTTATCCTTGATATTTTTTTTTCTTCTCAAATGTGACCCATTAACAGTTCATTAAACCTCGAAACCCATTGAGTCCCAACTTGAAAATTTAACTTCTTACTAACAACATTATCAGCATTAATAAAAAAAGATGGTGAATTCCGTATTTTGCAAAATTTGTGCTCTTTAATCAAATACCACTGTTTCTGTGGAATTGTCCACAAGAAGTCAATCACCCTATCTCAATCAGATCATGCAAACTAAACTGTTGTTATATTAAATCGGCGGGCGTCTATATCATATTTAAAACAAAATTTAAAAGAAAAAAAACTTATACAAAAAATCAGCTTTACTGACGAAATATTTCGTTAGTTTTTCAACAAAAGAAGACAATCTTAAGCGTAGTCTCTACAATTTTCCACAGATGTGGTGTAGGCTATATAAGTTCCTTGAATTTCGTATTTTGAAAATTGGGAACTATTCTCAAGTTTTTTCCTTTGTGTCACAGTTCACAAATTTTATATTGTTTTATTACAAAAAATCAACATTTTTACAGCACTTGAGTTAAAGTAAACAAATGATATAGTTGAAATGAATCACTAAATACCTTCGCCGAATTATAAACAAAAACCCAACTTTCCGTGAAAAATTTACTGTTAATTGGACTTAGCTTTTGTGAGAAGGAAAGTGAAGAAAAAATGAAACTCATAGGAAAAGGCAAAAAGCGATTTAAATAAAAGTTTTCTGGGCTAGAATAGAATTTTTTGGAGTTGTTCAAGTAAAGAGTGTTCATTATTCACTTCATAAACATCAATCAGAGCGTTTAACGAACGAATCATAATGACATGACTAGATAGGTGTAATAGGCTAAAAAAAATCAGATTACACTTTAGTGCGCTGCACGCCAACTCTGAAAAAAAATTATAAAACAGGGATGTGTTAGCTCCTAGCTACTGTTTGGTATATTTCATCAAACCAACTTTTCAACCGGACTCGTTAATAGATTTTAGTACTAAAATTAACTACGAATGTATAGTTTTAAACGAAGGCGAATAAAACCTTTTAGATTATTTGCTAACAATATCTATAGGAGTTTTAAGTATGAAGATATGAAAAGCGGAGTACTTTCGTAAAAGGAGTAGTACGCTATTAGTTTTCGGAGTACAAACAACAGCACTGATCCCATATCGTAATTAGAGTAAGTATCTGCAAACATGTGTGAGTACGACGTACGACGAGTCTGATACCTGGAATCACTTTCGAACTTTCCTGTAATATTTTTGTTTTAGCTTAGTTACTATTGTATAGGATGCATAACCTTTTATCAGGAGACATTTCGCATTTGTGGGTCGAAATGAACATCTCACAATACATAGTAATAAGTTAGGATAAACAGGTAAAGAGTCAAGGAATTCGTCTAAATGTGAATACAAACGTCCTAAATTGGCACTATTAACCACCAAAAATAGACTAGAAGGATCTTCAAGTTTTACGTTCAATGAAAATAATAACAATGGTTTCGTATGTACCAAAATCCAAGAAAGATGTGATTGTAGTAAGTACCTAACATGATAATTCTGTGAGCGATGAAACAACCAAATTCAAACCGGAGATGACTCTATATTATAATCACACCTGTTGATACTATGGATAAGATGGTCAATGAGTATAGAGTAAAAAGGACCAGCAATTGATGGCCATTGTATTGTTCCAAAACTGTTTGGATTTTGCTTCGTTGAAGAGCTTCGTTCTATGGACTACAAAAAATCCACCGCTAAAAAATGGTTATCGAAGGAAGTTCTTGTTGAATCTAGGAAAAGAACTTATAAAACCTGCCATTGAAGAAAGACTGAAAAATCGACCGATAAATTTACCTAAACGTATTTTTGCAGCTACATATGTCAGGATACCATTTGGGTCCGATCGATGGACAGAAAATGCCGGAAAACATGTCAAAGTTATTTAAAATTGATATGTCCTGATCACAGCATTACAAGATAGTTATACAGTTTGCACTTTATGTGAGAATGAGGACTAAGAAATTTCTTTTATACTCCTTTATACCTTTAATTTAAAATATAAAAATACTTTGTTAAGTCAAGTTATTATATAAAAAATTTTTTTTTAACTTTTTACTATTATTATTTTTTTTATTATTTTACAAAGTGTCAATGTACAATAATATATTTAGATAGGTTCATTCATTATAGTAACTGTGAGGTATATTTTGTACCCCTAACGGTGAAGGTGGAAGTTTCAAACATATCGTGCGAGAAAGGTTAACATAGCTTTTGTTTAGTTTTATTTAATTTATTATATATATGTGCACTTTCCGAATGTTCTTCTTTTGCAGATAGATAAATTTTCTTTGTCCTGCGATGAATATGGCCTGAATTAAAATAAATTTAAACTGGTTTTGAAATCCTTGAAATTTTTCAATTATTGATATGTGTAGTGATATTGAAGTAATTATATCTTTGGATTATAATAGAGACATGGTCTTCAGATCATTTCAGGAAAAGTTATATAAAGAATCCCTTTTATAAGACAAACATAATAAAGCATAATAAAAATATGCTTTTTCTCAAAATGCACCTTTTCAATTTTTCTAATTCCTTTAAATAAAAATACTAATAATGTTGTTAGTAAATTATTAAAACCTCATATTGGGATAGTAGATAATAAACCTATTACGGAAAAGATGTTTTTTTCGTCAATAGAGATTTAGTTGTATTTGAAAAATAAAAAAAATAAATCATCGAAATGTGTTGTGTTATCATTTATCCCTTAAAATTTTTACCACCAAGACTAAGTTTTTGATATAAATATTTTAATAACTTTTTTCTAACAATCTCTTTCTGAACAATTGACACAGATCACTAGAGACCAAATTTCTAGAGACTTTTTTCTTATGGTCTCCAGAGACCTAATTTTTTGATCTCCAGAGACAAAAGTCTGTTGCCGTGTAAACATTTTAAAGATTTTAGTTTCTGTAACCCGGAGAATAGAGAACATTATGAATTTATAAAAATCAATTACAATTCTTTCTTTTGTCCAATGCTCAGAAATTAGTGAAAATACTCTCTCTTCGTTGGCATTATGAGTTGGTATGCAAAACAGAAATACTGTGCAATCTTAAATAACTCGCTCAAATGAGCATTAGATGTTTAAAAAAAATGAAACCAAAGTTGATTTTTCGTTGAAAGCTTGTCTTGTCGCTTCGATTTTGACTGAACGTTTTTAAATTCACCCAATCATCTATCAATTTTGTGTTATCAATTTTGATGTTCTTGTTTTGTTTAGTATTCTCAGTTATATTAGGAAAAAACATACAGAAAAATTTATTAAATTGTTGTAAAGATTATACACTTCCACTACTCCATGGAACACCATGTACAATAACAGTCGAGTCGGTCTATCTGCCAGCAATATGAGGTCCACCGTACACACGTACATTACACACAAAAATTTAATTTTTATTGCATATTTTCGAAAATTGTAAAACCCGGACGGTACAGGAAACCCCGTCCGCACGCTACTCGGACTCCGCCCGCCAAACTAGGACAAATCCGGGGAAACCCGGACGAATGGCAGCCCGACTTTTGTATTCAATCCATTCTGCACTACCATCATTATTTCTATACGTTACAAAAGGAACGACAAATTGAATATACCCTATGATTTCATCATCTAGGTTACAAAAAGAGTTTCAGGCAGTAGGACTCTTACATTATTGTACATTTCAAAAGAACAAATTCCATTCATACATAATACTATCCTACGTACCAATGATTGTTTTAATTCCAAAAACAGAAAGATATTCATAAATTCCCAAAACTCTCCCCAAGTTGTTCGAATTTAAAACGAATTATGCAAATGATTCCATTCTACGTAATTGATCGCTAAGTAATAAATGCCCAGCAATCTTTTACAAAATTTAGATGATTTTATTTCCATGTTAATGAGATAACATTTGATACAAAATTATTAGAAAAGAAGGAACTTTGCACAGCCGTACGATAGCACAAACATAAGCAGCATGCGGTTCAAGTTCGTTCTATATAATTACACTTAATGCAATCTACATTTTCATCGGCATCACAATAAAATGACAACGTCGTCAAGGGGAATACCAAGTACTTAATTGTTTCGAAACAATGCACCTCCTACTTTTCATAGCAGGGGTCCGGATGTAATATGCGGGCATGGATGCCGGTTAAAGAAAACATAATTATTTACACTTGTATGTAAGAACAGTTTAGTCAGCTCCATTAAGGGTAAGGTTAGGCGTTTTGATGTGACACATTACACACTACTATAGATAAAATGTCGCGTTTTTATAATGTTGAAATGAAGTAGATAATAACTAACAGGGTAGTAGGTTAAACCTACTACACAGTATCAGGCTCAGCTTTCCCTTACATATCTATATACAGTTTCCAACATAAATCACTATTGACGGCATTTCATCTTAAACACCGTATATGTAAAAATGTAGTAATGTGCCTGAGAAAGCTAACAATAATGAAGAATAATTAAGAAAAAGAAGGAAGAAATTTTAAATTTGTAATGCCTGCTACTGTGTTTTTTGGTTTGGTGAAGATCGGGCAGGCAGAGAAATGAGTTTTATAATGGAAATACAGCACTAATAAGAGCTTCACGGTAATTTTATTTAAGATACAGGATACAAGAATGATTTAAGTCCTTTGTTAAAGGTAAGAATATTTGCAATTGATTTTGTTGGCATTTTAGATTCAGGATTTTCGCGCACCATTATTGATTGATCTGGATGGAAAGTATTACCCAAGATAAGACTGGATATTGGGAAAACTATTTTCAAAAATGTGAAGTTAACTAACAGAAATAGTGTCAAGATTTTAGGCGAAACGATCATACCAATAATCAGTCGAACTTGTTGTCCAAGAAATACATTTCTCGAACCATGCTAAGAGCAAACTTTTGGAAAAAAACTGGGCATATCTGCTCATCACTATTGTTAGCAAGATCTATTTGAATTGCACGATTCTCTGAAGTGATATTTTTCAGAAGCTCTTTGTGATTGGAATACTATTTGCTCAACATAATGCTTACGGTTTGGAGCTCGCTGCTCCCAAAAGCCACTTTCCTATTCCCTGAATGGCGAGGTGTTACAGATATGGTACAAAAGTTGTACCATATATAACTGTATTCAACTGGTAGACTCTGAGTGGTTCCCTGGGACCTAGCTTGTAATTCCAGTCTTCTTCAATAGCAATATCAACAGTTAGTATAGTAAGATAAAGCAGCCATGGATAAATTGCAGCAGAGCTAGGCAGGATAATTGTTTGGGTTTCTCGAAGAAGAGGATTTTTTTAAACATTATTTATATATTTTTTTAAAATTTTATATTATATTACATATACAGTTGGTAAAATTTTTTATATAGTCCAGTTGTAAACGAAAATGTTATATAGCATTTTTTCGAGTTAGCACTATTTTCGAAGTTATAGGCGATTTTCGAATTTTTCGTAATTTGGAGTCTCATGACACCTTTCGGGCTATAACTCAGTTCAGACCGTTCACTGGATGATCTTATATAACATTTTTCGGGTTCTCATTATCTTCGAAGTTATACATAGATGATTTTTCATTTTTTCCAAATTTCGAATCTTATGACATTTTCAGGTTATAACTGAGCTCAGGCTGTTCACTGGATGATAATTTTTTTCTGTCTCATTACAGGCTTTCAATAGGTGTAACTGAGTTTTAGAAAAGCACACATATGATGGAAAAATTTGCTCCAATATTCTCGTACAAATTTTCTCGTGGAACATTTGCTCGTAGGGCGTTTTTGCTCGTATCAATTTTCTCGTCAAGCCATTTTCTCTTATCAATTTTCTCGTCAAGCCATTTTCTCGTACGAAATTTTCTCGTATTCTAATTTGTTCGCGTAAAATTATGTTATTATATTATGTTATTCAAAACATAATTATACACGAGCAAATCGGAATTCGAGAAAATTCGCGCTCACGAACCAAATAGTTCCAAAGGTAAGTTCAAGCACTGGATTGTGCAATGAGTATTAGATTTAAAACCGAAATAAATCATTTTATGTACTTATATGAGTTCTTTAATTAAGGATAATCTTTTTATACTTAGTTTTATACTAATACTCGTAGTACAGTGTTTACACGGTTGCATACGAGATTATTGTTAGTACGAGAAAATGGCTTTACGAGAAAATTGATACGAGAAAATGGCCTTACGAGAAAATGCCATAACGAAAAAATTGATACGAGAATATGCCTTGACGAGAAAATTGATAAGAGTAAATTTACTATTATTATTATTTATTTCTTCAAAACAATGCACATTAAGAATATATCTTTTAACAGTACGTGCTCTAAGTATCTAATCAGGAAATAATGTATTATTAAGAATTAAACTATATCATTAAAGTAAAAAGAAGAGAAGAAAAAGCAAACTAATAAATTGTACAGATTAACAAAAAGAAAGTATTTAAGTATTTATTAATTAAAAATAATAGAAGGAAAAAATACAGTACTAAAAATCACGAAAAGAAGAAGAATAAAATAAAAAAAAATGAGATAAAAGTGTGATCAGTAGTAGTAAAAATTAAACACTATTAGTAACATGATTGAAAACAATACGTTTAAAGCTGTCAAACGTGCCCGACCATATGAGTTTCTTATATCAATTGGTAAGGAGTTCCAAATATTGACTGCTTGAACGAAAAATTGTCGAGTGATCTGCTGATAGGTGGTATAAGAGTTAATGCTCCACTTGATCTATTGAAGTGCAAGAAGTTAAACAAATAGTGCGGACATTGAAATTGAATGACCATAAATAGTAATTCCACTGTCCTGAATTTGAGATACCAACTAGAGTGTCAACAAAAGGTGAAACGTGGTCATAGCGCCAAAGTCTAAAAATATACCTAATGATGGAATTGAAAGAGACCAGAAGCTTCCTCTCTGAGATACTATCGAGCTCGTTATAAATTTCACAACCATACAATAAAATCGGTTCAAGTAAAGCTTGTGCTAGTTTTAACCGAGTTAATAAGATAGTTACGTCCCTAAAAGCCCAAAGGCGTCAAAGCCCATAATAGATTTTCCTAACCACAGAATTTATATGGTTACCCTAAGTCAATCTATTATTAAATATAATACCTAGAATCTTCACTGAAGTAATAAACGGAATTACTACACCATTTATATAAACTGGAGAAAAATCGGAACAGTCAGTACCTATGTAGTCTACTTATAATTAAACATTTAGATTTACTTGCATTTAATTTGAGTCCATTGGATGGAGTCCTTTTGGCAAGTACATAAAGATCGTCATTAACAGAGCAGATACCATCCTCGGACAAACCAATAGGCCTAGAAAATGTAAGCTGTACGCCATCCGTATGAGAAAATTGATGCGAGCAAATTGCTACGAAAATATTTGGTGATACCGGAAAAACTGGCAATTCTATTGTTGAAACATTTTTTTCGAAAATTAATCTGTTCCGAAAGTCAAAAATTTCTAAAGAGACCATATCATATATTGATTCGACTTTTATAAAAAAATAATTCCTTCATTTATTACTTTTAGAAAATCTCAATATAGTCTACCTTAAGTATTGCCAGAGTCACAGTAAAAATTTGCTGGCAGCACTTATGTTGCATCTTAATGCGAGCTTTTGTCTTAGGTAGATTATCTCTGTGATTTTTTCAAATAACTCATTATCTGCAAAAGTGACGATTTAAAACCAAATATACCATTCGACATAAAATTTTATATTTTATAATCCTGCGTCCACTGTCATAGCAATTACATTATTAATAAAAGAATAACCATTGAAATACCCAAAAATCTCAAATTATTTTTTCAAGAAGCAGCACAAGTATACATGCTACTGAGAAGTTAAAAAAATTTGTCAAACAGCAATGCAAGTGCAAATAACTTGTTATTTTAAAGTAAAATTCCGACCCTTTTTTAATTTCCATTGAGTTGTTTGATTTTTTTTTCAATTTTTATTTGTATATGTTTATGCATGGGTGTAGCGATTACTGATTTCAAATAACTATTCATATTCAATTAAGTAGTTTGCTCGCACACAACGAAAAAAGTGTTATAATTGGGAGCGAAAAACATTGTATGTGGAACATCTTCACTATATTTAACATTTTTTGAAAAATAGTATCAGTGTTGTTAATAAAAATCTTTTCTAAACGTACTTTGAGAAAAAGAAAAAAATTCCACAAATTAATGATTTCCCATAACTTTTTCTCACTTTTTCAACTTTAATCTCGTTTTCTCAAAACTGGCTTTTTCCAGATAACCAGTTATTAGAAAAAACCACAGATTCTTTAACTCTCAAAAGATTTCTTGCAATTCAAATTAATTTTCCTGAAGTAAGTGGGAGGTATGTTGAAGCAAGTTTTTACTGAACTGAGTTATAGTCATAAGATACACAATTTCGAAAAAATCGAAATTCGTCTATAACTCGAAAACAGTGCGAACTCGAAAAAGCGTTATTTAATATTTTCGAACACAAATGGACTATACCTTTTACTCTTAAAATTTGCATATCGACGCTTGCCCGTAAAAGTGTTATCAATGCCAAAAACTGTATTTGGCTGAAACAAGAAAAGACTATTTTGGAAGAATAAATAATACGTCAGTGTTGAAAGAAAAACAAATATTATTTATTTTCCTTATTAAAAAACACAAATTCATTTTTTCAAGTAAATTATGTGGAAAAATGTCGCTTAAATCACTCGAACTATATAAAAGAAGACGCTTATTAGAAAGAAAAAAGGCGCCTGTTACAAAGTTTTAGACAAATTTTGATCTTATATTGAAATTGAGGTCGTTTATACCAAAAAATCCAAAATGAGGATCGTATTTTGTATCAAACGCCAATCATTACACAATAAAGTTAACATAGAAGAAAGAAAAATGGCGCCTGTTACAAAGTTTTAGACAAATTTTGATCTTATATTGAAATTAAGGTCGTTTATACCAAAACATCCAAAATGAGGATCGTATTTTGTATCAAACGCCAATCATTACACAATAAAGTTAACATAGTAAACATGGGAAGGAATAGAAAATAGAAATTGAGTTCCTTGGCTGATATACCTACATACTTATTCCGATTGTGGATTACGCCGATCTTCTTTATCACATTCAGGTAGCAAATCCAGTTTGTTTTCCTTACATGGAAATGATTCAAATTCATTTTAAAATCGTTTTGGAATTATAATTTTTTCCAATAATTTTATTAAATCGCTCCGTTTTGCAACAGAAGTTGACAACTATTGTTTATAAACTCTTTGAGGCTTAGGAGTTTTTTTCCTAGAATTTATTTTTAAAATAGCATTATCAGAAGTTTTTTGGGGCTATT
The DNA here is from genome assembly GCA_963930735.1 of Dioctria linearis. NCBI lineage: Eukaryota > Metazoa > Arthropoda > Insecta > Diptera > Asilidae > Dioctria > Dioctria linearis. Next base: position 212,245,554 of record OZ005740.1, on the reverse strand, counting down.
TAAAAATACGATAATTTTATTCGATCCTTTAATAAAGATAAAACGTTTTGCTTCCGATATTTTGAATTTTTCTTTCCTTCCATTTATTGTAATTGTCCTTGGAATATATTTAACTGATGTCGATTTCCAATCTTGAAATTTTTTATGGGTTAAAGGAATAACGCAATATGGCCGTGGATTTATTCGAGAGTTTGCAATAAGGATAGGCCATTCTGATGGAACCCACAGAATCCTTCTTTTCGTAAACTTTTCTATTGTAGCGTGAACTGAATCCACCGGCATATAAGTATGCCCGGCTACTAGGAAAGTTATCGAAATTTCTTTAATATTGGTAGATTTAATTTCAAGAAATAGTGAAGCATTGTTAGAGTTTGTCGATTTTTGTTCTGTCCTGGGCAATTATCGCAATATAAGGAAACAGTTTTTATGTTGCTGTTAGTATCACCAATTTGCAAGTACCGATAAAGGGCCGAACAAATTTTCCCCAAAGAAAAGCAAGCGCATCTTGAGTGCCACTTTCATAAACAGTTAAGTTATAATAGGAGAATTTGTGGACGTATTATAAAAGCATAGCATCCTCGTGTGGGGTATTTAAAACTTTCTGCATATCAAAACTTGCACATAAAAAGGAAGAACTAGTTCTTGATTTTTGTTGATCCTGTAAGAATATACTTTAGCTTCCTCTTTTTGGCGAATATGGGCATTAAACTCTTCTTTACCCAACTAATTTGTTATTATTGTCTTTTCTGGGGACATGTATGTCAATATTATAATCTCTTTTAAATATTTGGCGGAAAATACGCTCCGAAACAATTTCATTCCCTTCTTGATTTTTTTTAAAAATTCTACATAAAATTGAAATGCTTTCAAATTCTGGAGTAAGGTACTTCCTTTTAGTGCTCGATCGACAATAGTGAGATGGTATAGCTGGTATAGATTCAATAAACTGTTTGAATTTTGTTTTTAATACATCTGGTGTGGCATTTCCACTTTTCTTTTTACCGCGCATATCTCTTTTGCATGTATTATCAGATGAACACTTTTTTATGGTCTAGTTAATAATACGACTGAAAGTATTTAAAGTTTTTAGGAGAAACTGTAAGCATATTGAAATTTTTTTATCATCCACAATTAAGTAATATTTTCGAGTTTCTGATCTAATCGGATCAGTTTTTGAACGTCGTCGTTTTACTAGTACTCTATCTTTGCAGGATAATAACCAATCTTTCCGTTGAATATATGACTTCGAGCAAAAAGTTTCAAAATATTTTACGTACTTCCTCACATATTCTGTGAGCGCATTTATTCAGACAGTTATGTTTACATGGATTGCTTTGTACACATCTTTTTGCATTTTGTTTTGTTATATTTTGTTACATTGCTTTCGCCCGCATTGTGATTGATTAGGTTTTCATTTGGAATTACTCTTTGTTTCTTCAATTTGTGATTTTGATTTCCAGGTTCAAGAGAAATATTTAATTTTACAATCATTTCCTTTCCGGTAATAACTTCTATTGAATGAATTATCAGTCCCTTCGACTCCAGCGACTTTTCATTAGAAACGGATATTTTGAAGTCTGAAATAATGAGGTCTTATATGTGTTAAAGTAATAGCTTTTTTTTTCTACATGAGTACAGCGAAAATTTTAAGTTAAGTCTGTATAATAAATTTAGACGAGTATTTATGTGGCCGAATCATGGAAATAAAATCGACTAAATAAATATTTAGGTACACATAAAAATGACTGCAAAAATGTAGTGCTCTCAACAAATTGAGGATCTTGTTTTCCAGATAACTTGACTCATTTTATTAATACATATGTTTTCTATTTATTTCCACAACCTAGTCACCTTCAGTTTCAATTGACTCGAAATCCATAATTCGGCCGACTGATTTTAATTATCAGTAAAAACGTATAAATGCGGTGTCGCCAGTACTGGTTACTTTGAACATTTACTAACTGGACTTAAAAAATATTTTTAGCTCATCCAGTACATTTTGAGTCTGAGAGTTCCTTTATTTGTCAGTTGCTTTAAATTTTGGCACAACAATTAATGATTCCAAGTTTGTTAATGGTTTTCCACAACACTATTAATTCTTTTTTGCTCTCCGTACTCTGTAATTAATAAGAGTACTTACATATTTATAAGAAAGAAAAAAAATAAGGAAAAATTTAGAATTGGTCTAAAACTAATTCTTACGATACCGTAGATGAATGCCCGTATGTAATTTCATATGGTCACCCCTCTGTGAAAGTTGGACCGTTAACGTGGTTTTTCTTATCAATATCTATTATAACAAATTTCATAAGATTTTACATTCTAAAGAACTTTACAGTAAAATAAAAATATCCAGAAAACATCAAAAATCAACATTTTTGTATGGTAACACAATATCAGGTAGGGGTTATCCGGTTTAGTATATTTTTGAAATTATATTTACATGCACAAAATTTCAGTTCTTTGGGTCGACGCATTTTCAGGCAGTGTCGAAATTTTATAGTGAAAGAGGAAATTTTTGTATGGCAACCCTACGAAGAAGTTCCCTAATTTACCCCATTTCCGAATTAAAGGCCGTCTGCAAAATTATAGTTCTCAAAAGAAACGCGTTCTCGATCTATCGCGAACACAGGGAGACGGACGAACGGACACGACTCGCATGTAATGGGTGTGTGAGTGTGACCAATCTATACTGTTCTACCATAATTATTTCTATGCGTTACAAAACGACAAACTTAGTATACACTACTATGATTTCATCATCTAGAGTACTAAAATTCAAACAAGTGGCAAATCAAGGAACTCTCAACCTCAAAGAGTAAGGTTATACTAAAAATATTTTTAAGTGCGACTACCTGCATGTACTAGCGGCGCGAACAGGGAAAGGGCAGAAACTGTTAACAAAATATAAAAAGTAGAGGTTACGCGAACAAATCTAGATTTATGTATTATTAATTAATTAAACCAATGCTCTATTAATTTATTAATTAATGCAAACTTTTCATAGTAATACTTGCACCAATATTGACAAAAAAAATCCCGGTGTACTAATGCAACGAAAATAATTCACACATTTTAGATATTACATAGCACTTACTTCTATAATAAAAACAACAGGTCGATCAACTCAAAACTTTGTTTTAAACCACTCAATAACGTTTCTTCCGCAATACTGAAAAGATGCAAACAATTACGAAGTGCAGTTCTTGTTTCCATTTAGAATTTTTTGACACAAGTAGTACTAACAAGTTTAAGCATGCCAAATAATTGGTAAAATAATTGAGATGTAGTGGAATGATATTTTTGAGGAATTTGTCTATATATTTCTTTTTTACTATTTTCGACACTCTCGTAGACCCACTTTTCGTCATCACAGCGAGCTGAAATTTAGCACACAGGTTCATGTCACGTGACAATTGAATCTGTCACAATTTGAACCGGAAATTTCCATGGAAAACCCGGAAAATCGGGAAAAATCATTTGAAAATTCGGTATTAATTTGATTACTGATAAATCCGTTTCAGGAAAAATGCAGAGTTTTCCGATTTTTCCGAAAAAAATTTCCGGAATTTTCCAACTTTTTCGGAAAATTTTCCGGTAAAAAAGTTTTCTAAATTATGCAGAATCAAGTTCCCTATCAACTGCCATCATTTATTTCTCTCCGATAATGGTGAAAACTTGCAGAACAAATCGAGGAAAATTCATGTAAAACGCTTTTCTGGAGTTTTTCAGACCAAGGAAGCGTTTGAGCGTTTTGCAACCTAAGACAAAGTTGTAGAGCAAAATGAGTTGCATAAAGTTGCTTTTGTGGAAATCTCCGTGGAAAACCCGGAAAAGCGGGAAATCATCGGACAAATTTTCATCGATATGATTAATAATAAATCTGTTTCCGGAAAAATGCAGAATTTTCCAACTTTTCTGGAAAATTTTCCGAAAATTTTCCGACAAAAAAGTTTTATAAGCTATGCGGAATCAATATCTTTCTCTTCAACAATCATAAAAACTTGCATGAAAAATCGAGGAAAATTCATGTAAATTTTTAAAAAAATTTCATGGTAATAGGAAAAGTCTGTGGAAAACATGGAAAGCAGCGTAGAGTCAGATTTTATTCGCTAACAATCACCGATATATTTCAGTATGATCAATCAGAGGTAATAAGTGATTTGATTCATGAAGATAAAGAATATTAAAGAGAAATCTCCCAATCAAAAAATCTGAGTCCACCACTGTACGTGAATTAAAGTTTATTTTCTACTTTTTCATGCGGTTTGGCCTCAGTTTTGTTTGATAATTCGTTTTTTACTTATTTTTTGTTAATTATCCTAGTAAATATTTAATTATCTGCAAATTACTCACTTTCATTTTGTAATCAGGATAAAAAGGTAACAAATCTCAATTATTGTAAAATGACGCTTGGAACACTTTTGCTGTGAAACGTCGATATGTATATTTCAAAGAAAATTATACTTACCTTCATGACGAAGAGGAAAAAGATAAGTAGAGCTGGTGGCAAGACTATTATAAGATTCCATTTCTTTATGTGATTTTTTTAAATACTTTTTGTTATTGTTTCGGGTTTTCCTGTTAATAGCAATATTAATATTATTTATTTATTATTATTATTCCGGGGGATGCAGACAGGACTCCCGTCTCTCATCCTGCCACCGCGACCTAGGAGATTTTTTGTGACATTACCCCTAAACGCCCTAGGGCGCCCATTCGAACTTAAGGTCTTTAATGAAACCTATAATGTCCTTGGGGGCCATTTTAACAACATCCTCAGGCATTGGAAATGCCTTTCCTAGATATCTTAGCCTTATGCGGCATAGAGCTTCACAATCACACAGGATATGCTCAGCAGTTTCATCGTCTTCCATACAGAATCGACAGGTCTCATCATCGACCTTACCCATCTTCTTGAGATGGTATCTAAGTGGGCAATGCCCAGTAAGTAGGCCCGTTATGAGCCTTAGTTCATTTCTGCTGAGTGTGAGGAGTTCTTTTGTCCTCTGTTGCGAATACTTTATAAATTTTTTCGCTTGTCTCAGCCCCGGGGTGTTTTCCCAGTATTCCTTTTTAGTTCTGTCCTCCCAAAGCCTGATCTGAGCCAGGAGGTGACTCTTTGGGTGTCCAAAGACAGGCTCCGGGCCAATAAACGGAGATTTGGCTCCTTCCTTTGCAAGGCGGTCCGCAATCTCGTTCCTCTTAATGCCTTCATGTCCTGGTACCCATATTAGTGTCACCCTATTTGTCTCAGCCAGTTGCTTCAAGACAGTCCCAAACCAGCTTAGACTCAAACGTACACGAGTTTAACGCTTTATGTGCTGCTTGGCTATCTGATATTATGTATATTTTTGCTCAACGCATATTCTTATGGATTATCTCGCGAGCGCAGAGTTCTATTGCGTGTATTTCTGCCTGAAAAATGGTTGGTGAGGCCCCCAGTGCCTTTGCGAGATGGCACCTTGGACCATATATGCCCACGCCTGCTTTACCTTCCATTTTGGACCCATCCATGTACCATTTTAGAGATCCTTTTTCAAAGGGTAGGTCCCCAGTGTGCCACTGTTGACGGTCCCCCAAGATCACCTTAAATGGCGTTTCAAAGTTATGGCGTTTTTGCATAACATCTGAAATTGGGTTAGTCATCGGGTCCTCTACGAATTCCTGGAGGACTCTCAGGTGGCCAGCCAAATTGTTTGTGATTTGGAGATTTGCCCTTTGCAGTCTTATTGCACTATGTATGGCCTGCCCTCTCACATGTAAATGTAAGGGTAGCAAGTCCAACATAGCCTCTAAGGCTGTGGTTGGACCGGTACGCATGGCACCTGTTACCCCTAGACATGCAAGCCGCTGCAGTTTTTGCAAACTAGCTTGAGCCGTCTTTTGTTCTGTTTTTGGCCACCAATCGAGTGAAGCGTATGTGACCATGGGTCTTATAATAGATGTATATGACCACAGAGTCATTTTTGGTTTTAGACCCCAAGTTTTGCCAAAAAAGCCTGCGGCATGTCCATGATGCCACTGTAGCTTTATCTAGTATTCTTTTTAAGTGAGAGTTCCAGGTTAGTCTATTATCTAAGGTAATACCCAGATATTTGACCTCCTTTGAGAATTCCACTGTTGTTCCCTCAAGAGATGGTGCTTTCAAACAAAGCTTCCTTTTTCTTGTGAATGGAACAACTATTGTGTTGCCCGGGTTGGCTCGAAGTCCCATTGTTTGGCACCAGTTGCAGACTATGTTTAGGGCATTCTGCAATAGTTCAGAGATTATCTGATCATATTTGCCCCTAATTGTAATAACCAGGTCATCTGCATATCCCTGATTTTCAAATCCGTAGTTGGTTAGCTTCTGTAGAAGATTATCTATTACCAGTGACCATAGTAGAGGGGACAGAACCCCACCTTGGGGACATCCCTTAGCAGCCACTACTGTTATAGAGTCCTCCCCAGGTTAGCTGTGATTCTCCGGCTTTCAAGCATAGCTTTTATCCATTTTATCAAGGAAGGTTCGATTCCTTTATTGGTAGCTGCGTTCTCAATGGCTTCAAAGGAGGTATTATCAAATGCTCCTTCGATGTCTAGGAATGCACATAGGGCTGTCTCTTTATCCTCTACCGCCTGTTCTAGTCTTAGAACAAGACTATGTAGGGCAGTTGTAGTAGACTTCCCTGCTTGGTAAGCGTGTTGGTTTGGGTGCAGCGGTGATCGCTTAAGTGCACCGCTCCTAATATAATTGTCTAGCACTTTCTCCATTGTTTTGAGGAGAAATGACGTTAGACTGATCGGACGGTAGGATTTGGGTAGTGCAGGTGAACGCCCTCCCGCTTTAGGTATAAATGATACCTTAACTTCCCTCCACGTCCTGGGTATATACCCTAGAGCATAGCTTGCTCTAAAGGTCTTAATGAGATTTGGCAGTATCTCCTCTAGCCCTTGTTGAATTAGGGCCGGAATGATGCCATCAGCTCCAGGCGATTTGAATGGCTTAAAGGAGTTGACGGCCCACTTAACTTTCTTTTGAGTGAAAATTCTGCCAGAGAGACTTTTAATCCTGTTGGAAGGCCTGCATTCAAGTCTTAGCTCTTCAGGGGTTCCGTCGTCATCTTGCATAACTCTTGAATCAGGAAAGTGAGTTTGTAATAACAAACTTACTGTTTCTTCCCGGCTACTCGTGTAGCTGCCATCGACTTTCCGTAGAAGGCCGATACTATTGGAGTGATCCTTAGAGAGAACCTTTTGAAGTCTTGCACTTGTGGGTAGATCATCTATACCCTCGCACAGATTTCTCCAAGTTCTTCTCTTGGATTTCCTAAGTTCTTTATTATACTCAGTAAAAGCGCGCTTGTATTCATCCCAAGCACCAGTTGTTTTTGCCTTGTTGAAGAGCCTTCTGGACTTGGCTCTTAACCTATCTAGTTCCCTGTTCCACCAGGGTACAGCTCGCGTTGTTTCCCTTTGTTTAGCAGGACAACTTTGTTCATAGCAACAGATTATCAGTCTGTGCAACTGGGAGGATACGGTCTAGATCCGTACGGGTCTCTATTTGGCCCTTATCGAGTTCCTCCAGACCCATTCTGATGTATTCCCTGTAGGAATTCCAATCAGTGAGTCGTGGAACTCTTGTTTCCTCCCTTTGCATAGGGGAAGCCTTAATATCGAACCTGATATGGTTATGGTCCGACATCGAGGCCTCGCTTGAGATATGCCAATTCACAATGCCATCCGCCATATTTGGGCTGATAAGTGTTAAGTCCAGCACCTCTTGGCAATAGCATTGCAGAATGTTGGTTCATTCCCTATATTGGCTATGTCTACATTATTTTTAACTAAGTAGTCAAAAAGGTACTCACCTCGTCTGTTGGTGTCACTGCTTCCCCATACGATGTGGTGGGCATTCGCATCACACCCAATGATGAAGGATTTATTCCTTTTTCCGCAGAACTCGAGCAGTTTTGTAATTTCCTCTGGAGGAGGTGGATCCATCTAACCCGGGAAGTAGGCTGAGGCCATTATCACCTCATCTTTGCCTTTATCTGTTGGCACCTCCAGTAGGGCAGCCACTAGGTCCCGAGAGATTAATTCTGTAATAGGAAGGAAGTTGATATTAGGTTTAAAAAGCATAGCTACCCTTGGGGTGGCATGGTTCCTATCATAAATCAACTTACCTTGTTTAGTTGGAAGCCCTTTTACTTGATTTCCAAGAACCCAAGGTTCTTGCAGGAGTGCTATGTCTATACTTCCCCTAATGAATCTTCTGCTAAGCACATCTGATGCAGCTTTTGCATGATGAAGATTCACATGGAGTAGCCAATATATCACTCCTGCTTCTGGTCATTAAGGATGACCTTCTTTTCTGGGACTCTTTTTAGTTCCCTTTTTCAGGCTTTTACGGGCTTTCGCCCCCTGGTTTTCGTTTAAGGCTTTTGGCCTTTTTAATTAAAAGCTTGGGGGTACTGTGGTTTTGCAGGGCGGTTTTAATTTAACCACTGCCTGCTCCCCAGTAGTACTGGACAGCCTGTTGCTCTTTTTAGAGGTTGAGGGTGTCGAAATTACCGGCCTGTTAGGCCCACTGGTAGTTGTGGCTACTTTCTCAACCTGTCTTGGGGTTCCCGTTTGGGTTATCGCCCTTGGTGGCTCCGGTTCAGCCACTTCCCTTTTCTCAGGAGCATCAGCATTACTATCGAGGTTTATGCTCGAGGTTGAGGTGACCGCAGCTGCTGGGCCTAATGGCCGATGTGCAGTCTTGGACGCCCCAGCCTTTGAGTTGGTCTCTGTTGTATTGCTTTGCTCCTTTTGCAGCTTTAGATCACCTTTCGGTCTAAGCTGCACCTGTCCAAAAAGGTAGTTAATCTTGAAGTTTAACTTCTTGAGCTTTTCCGCCGAGCAGTGGTCCACTGAGAGAGTGACCTGTGAGACAACCCCTTCAGTCACTTTCCTTAGGACCTTCCACTCAGCTACTTTAAGCTCATGGTTTTGAGCACCTATGAACTGTAACAATTCGTCAGCAGGCATCTCTGTACTTTCAGGGAAGTAGCCAACCAGGATCTTTGCTCGAGGAATTTCACTTTCCTCTACAGCCTTTAGATTGGCATTTTCCCATGGTTTTATCTCACCCGTTATCTGCTTTAGCCACTCCAAGTTAGCCTTGTCAGAGCAAGTGAGAACTAGCCATCCTGGTCTAGCACTGTATCCGAGGAATGCCGGCTTGAGCTGGTCATTCTTCATCTCCAGAATCTTTCCCAGCATCACCTTACGTACAGATATAATTTGCTCTGCCGTCAGCATTTCTTCGGGGAAGTTCGCTGAAAGGATTCCCATTTTTACGCCTACAACCAGTTGTTTGTAGGAGAGGGACCTGGGAGCTATTTTCTTTTTGGATTGCTCCTGCTTCCTTTCTGCTTCTTCACCCTGTTGAGTTCTCAACCTCTTGACCTGTGTGGGTTTAGGGGTAGAGTCCTCGGAGCGATTCCGTTTGGATCCCTTGACGGTCTCCTTTTCCGGCATTGGCTTCATTGCTAGCTCACGGGCCTCAGCTGGGCTGTGCCCGTGTTTCACCAGCCACTGAAGCCGTTTCTTGGCTGCTCCGCTCAATTTACGGCTTTTCTTTTTTATATCCTTCGTGGGGCCTATTGTATCTTTATCAGATACATTTGAGCCCCCAATGGATCCTTTTGAGTCCTTAGCGGAGCTCTGGATTCCTGTCGGATCATCTGTTTTTACCTCACCAGATGTAGAGGGTTGAGTTACGATCGACTCAGCAGGATTCTTCTCACTCTCACGGTCCGGCTGTGAGATTAGCTCGACCTCCTCATCAGAGAGAGTACAGTCTTTTCGCATAATCTCCGCTAGACTTTCGAGACCTTCGAAGTCCTGTTCCATGAGCAGGTCGTCTTCTATGTCTACTATTTGAGGCATCGTAGCTGCCTTTGGTTTTGGTGCATTGGGAGGGGCACCACCCTCTTCTTTAATAAGTATAGCCATGTGATTCCCACGAGTTACGAAGAAAGGAGAGTCACCCACGGCAGAGATTCGGACACCGTGGGAAGGCTAATTTAAACTGGATGTCGCCTGGTATCCAGAGTTCATCGTTAGAAGACACACTCACGCAGTGCCATTCATCCCATGGGCACGATTGTTTACACCCGGTATTGCGGGTTTTATCGAGTTTTCCTCTCTAGATCCGCCGTATTCAGTCAGGCATCTGGCTCACTCCAAGGAGTGCCACCGTCTGCCTGTGCAGGAACACCTCGGGCAGGATGTGACTGTTACGTCACGTACGGACGGTCTTGAGAGAGGGACTTGCAATGCAAGGGACTTGCTTAGCAAAGTTCTCCCCTGATGCGGCGTTCACCCCATCTTGTCCAGTAGAAAGCCAATAGCTTTAGCTTTATAGCGATATTTTTTAGAAACCGCACGCACAATACTGGCCAATTTATTGTCAATTTTTTTGTGAAGGTACCAATCAGTGATTGAAAAAAACAAAAGGCTGTAACTCAAACATACATACAAAGCTAGACCCTCGATTTGAAGTTTGATCTTAAACGAACGGGATGCCCTACATATCGCTACCTAAGATAAGGATGATCCTATGTTACATTTTGTAAAATTTGCAGGAGAGCCATTTGAAACTTTATAATCCCTGCTGTTCAAAATCCATTATACATAGATAATATAAGGAAAGCTTTTCTTGCATAATAAAAGGCACAGTTTCAAAAGACAAGGAAATAGATTGTTTGAACAAAGTATTATTAACAGTTTTTGGACATAGGATATTCCGACAATTCAAATTTTAAAATCTAAATGATCCTAAGTGCTGAAAATGGACATTGGTTTTATCTGATCTTGGAAATTTTTCCAATTTTGTATTTTTAATAGGACTTTGTTTTATAGACAGAGTATTTAGGATTAAAAAAATAAACGATTTTGCATTTTTAGCAAACAAATGTTTTTTTCCTTTAGTTACAAAAATAAATTGTTTTCATTTGGAAACAAATAATAATTTTTTTATGACAAATAGTTTTTTTTTTAAAAACGTAAACAAAACAACCTTTATAGAAATAAACAATGCTTATTCATTTAAATAAAAAACACAAAACAAAACAAAAAATCAAATTAATTGCACTTTATAAGGAATTCTATGCGTCGTCGTTATGGTACGTTGAAGGTATAACTGTGTCGCTACACAGTTGCATTAAGTCATCAAGTTTTGCTTTCGAAATTTGCACTGGAGCTGTTCTTAACGGTGCTAAATTATATATTTTCAAACTTTTCAGGACCTTTCTAGTTTTCGCTCCAATGTGTCGACAAAGCTTATATCACCTCCATAGTGATATTGCACTTTAATAATGTGGGGAGTTTCAGGATCTATATTCACTACTCGGACCTTGTTCCACATAACTTCTTTTTCCTTCTGGTCCTATTTCCAATTTTTTGTCGTGTTGTTTAACATGGCTTTCGAGTCATAAAAATCGTCACAAGACATTTCTTTTACTAGATAAGGCTTTTTTTTACAAGCCACTCGAGCAGTGTGGTACCATTGTTCCGGAATATATATAGGGATGTTTTTTACAGCTCTTTCGATTACACTATGCATGGGGTGTCCTTCATTTTGTGTGTGGCTGGCCTCCAAGAAGTTATGTGTGATCTTTACTCCATACGAGCTGCGCACATCATATATAAACAAAACATGTACCTATTGCGGTTCTGTCCACTGCAATTGTAGGTGTAGAAACTAAAGCTTGTGATACCATTATCCACCTTAGTTTTAATAAAGGATAGAACAAAACTACCAATTTCGCAGGTTCCTCGAGATAATATTCCTTCATGCCACATGTAGCAATAACCGTCTCGTCTTGCTATGCCAAATACAGTAAGATTATACGTTGATAACTTTCTTTTGTAATAAAGCTGGGAGATTTCATCCTTTGGAGAAATTAAAGCCTTTTGGAGGTCAAAGGCAGCAGTAACCTTCTTTGCTCTGTGGTGCTTTATTTTTGTCGTGCTGTTTCTTTTCTCTGGCTAACTCCTTTTGTCTGAGATGCTCGTCAATTTGAGCTTGCAAGTTTGTCTTTTCATTTTCGTTAGAATTCTTGAATTTGTTGCACAGATCACACTGTTCTTTTTTAGCAATGTGAAAGGACAAGTTAAATTCATTAAAAAATATCTGACGATACATAGACAATTTCGCGATACTTTTAATATTATTTTCCAAGCAATAACTTTGATAAAGTGCATACATTTTCGATAAATTTAAACCAGAAGGCAAATATTGTCTTGCAGAACGTTCTCTGGAATAATGAGATTCAACTATTTTGATGCTATTGATATGATCTCTTACAGATTGCTTGATTGATTCTGGCAGACGATATCTTTGAGCAGATCTTCCTCGCTTATCGATTTCAGGCACAGCTTGTGCTTTTTCTTGACCTTTCCTCGCAATAGTTTTCATCATTTGATGATTGATTGATAGAGTGATAAAAAAAAACTTTTGGCAAACTCCCCGTCTCTGACTTTAATGTGATATATCGGGTAAGTAATATAGGTATGTTAACTTTCTGCGGCTGTTCCTATTTTCATGATTAATGTCATGATCGCTTGGTCTTCTTAGTCGTTGTCGACTCTTCATAATGATATTAACATATTTCGAAATAAAGCTTCGCTGTCTGTTAATATCTGCGAGATTCCACTGCTAATCAAAAATGTGCTTTCTTGCATGCGCGCTGATATTTAAGGCACATTTGCGCGGGCAAGTAGGAGGACATGGTGGTTTCATATTTTTCTCTGCAACCGAGATATTTTTCCAGTTCGTACATATATGCTTTGCCACTGTTTTTAAGAATTTTTATTTTATTTCGTCTCCAATTATTTTCATTCCGCTTTCGTTTTCGGGATAGTGGTTGTATTTGAAGATCACTTGAGTTTAATGTGCTCTGTTGTGGGGATATTTTGTCTTCTGACGATTCCGAGAATGAAGATTCTGAATATTCTATCGGCCGAAATTCTGAAGACTCATCCGGCATTTTCCTCACTTTCAGTATCCTCATTAGATTCAATTTCTGGTAGATCAGTATGCTGCGCAACAGTTGAACATTGTCGCTCTATCAAAATTAAAAAAAACATTTTTCCTAGTAATACTATATAATACTGAATTTGAAGTTATCATTCGCTTCAATATTTCTTTTTTTCTGTTAGTGCTGAAATTCTAGAGGGGTCTTTCTTTACTCCAACAACAGGTCGTAGTTCCTTCCGATTACCATTTCGATTTGTTTCAGTAGACAGACATTCATTTATATCAATTAGATGAGAATTCTCGGCTTTTTCCATTCTTGGTTTATTCACTTTAATTAATAAAAAAAAAAGACCTTCGTTTGATCCATATTGTAAAAGATTTCAAGTTGACTTGAATTCTAAGAACCCAATTGTAAACATATTAAATGTCAAGAACATTAAATTAAAATTAAATTAAATACATTAAACAAGTAAATAAAATTAAATTAAATATTGGAACTTATTCTTGAATTTGAATTGAGACTCGCGCGAAAGGTAGGAAATTGTAAAGCAGTGCAGGGAGTACCAAATCGCACGTACACGACGGATTCTGGAATAAGGCCCTTATTCCGATTAATATTTGGAAACTTACGCGTTTTTTTACTTTTCTGAATGGCCAAATTTACCATCCGTTTCGCTCGTGTTATATCAGCCATTTTTTTTTATCACACAGCTAAATCAAAACATTAAAATTAATAAAAAAACTATCCTAAGTCCATGTCGTAAGTAAAAAGTCACCAAATTCAAGTAGCTTTTTTGAGTGCGAGAGAAACCTATGTCCACATATTGGAATTAAGCTTTTCCTGCACCGCAAAATAAAAAGTAATGGACATAGAATTCTTTGGTGCATACAAATTTTACCTAAACAGGAGTGAAATACTGCCAGCATCTTCACAGCAAGACGTCAAGAACACAACTGACTAGGGCTGCAAGGAGTAAAATGAGAATTGGGAATTTTGGACATAGGATCTTTCTGAACTTAGGTAGCGATATGTATATATATATATCTATATGTATGTATAGGGAGGTTTGAAATTTCGTGATTTTATAATGAAACCTGTCACTTTCACAATATAATATCTCGAGAACAGAGTTTAGATTATATAGCAAATCGTGTTCCTGTATGTGTGCAGTTGGCGCGGTGTGGTGGGGGGGGGGGGGGAGGGTTTGACAAGAGGTATAGGTTTTTTATTTTGTGTACATTTTTTCTAACATTTCTAAATTTATTTGAATTTACGAAAATTGCACGGTGATTTTCTAGTGATTTCCATATACTTAATAGCGAAAAACATTAGTGAAGTATCTGTGCAAGAGATTTTGTATGATCTAGACTCCGGATTCTTGCATTATGGTGAAGAAGTGCGCTGTGCTGTGCTGCAGAAACAACCGGAGCTATTGCCATAGAAAATTATTTTTCAGGCAAGTCTAATTGTTTCAATAATAAATTATAGTTTTCTAAATAAAATAGAAGTAAACTAGTTAAAAAAATAAACAGCCGTGGCTAAAAAAATTAACATTTTCCAATGTCGGTTTGTGAATTGTCATTGTTAGTTGACGGAAGGTTTAGTGTTATATATATGCTGTTAGTCATACAAAGGCAACAACAAGAAATATTATCAGAAAATAAATGGGGCAAATTCTTAAAAATATGAAAACTTATAAAAATATTATGGAATTATATAATTAAAAGAATTTTAATTTTTTTTCGATATATAATGGGATTTCTTCTATTGAATTTCTTCAGTACTTGATAAAGTTCCAATAACAGTGTTATGTGCCCGGTTTGAAGATATTGTAGTTTACCATCCCCATGACTAAAACGAGCTGATTGATGCGAATCTACTACATGAAAAAAACTGCTTAAGTTTTTCTTCCTCATAGCCTACTTTATAATTTAAGGAAAAGAGTAACCTTTTTTCTGATTCAAATGCCAATTGAGGCTTAATAATTTATATTTTGCACGCAAAACTATTACAGTAACGAAAGAACAAATGTTTTTGTTAGTAATAGTCTTTTATTCTTTCAGAAAAATATTATTATTTACTATTGAAGACCTGTCGCGCCTTCTTTTTTGTATTTTTATTTTGAAGATCTATCGATATACAAAAAATTGCCATGGTGTTTGGCTTCGGTTTGGAGATGTGAATTTTTTTAAAGTCATCATATCCCTAAAGTGCCGCAGTATGTGGTCATGAAACATGTCTCCGCATTCTTGGATTTCCCACCGAGCTTCCGACCGTTTGTTGGTGTAGTTCTAGTTATGCAAGTACAGATAATAAGGCCTTTATGCAGCGGCGAGACCGTCACGGTAGTGTTCTTGCAAGTTTTGCTAATTAAAAATAATAAATAATTTAATTACAACAATTGAAATGTTTGAAAAATTACCTCTCATAGCTGAAATATGTGACACTGTTTCATGAATTTTTTCGTTGCAGTAACAAATATCCAGGATTTACTCGGCAGGATGTTAAATAAAATATCAGGAAAAGCAAATATTTTTTCAAAAGTAATGAGAAGAAACTGATTATCAAATTTATTTAGGAAATATAGAAATTTGGTTTCTTTGTTCCATTTTTCTGGTTCGGATATTCTTTCTCAAAAAACTCCATAATGCCTTCTTTGTATTGACAAACAGTGTCCCTCCGAGCATTTAAGTGACTGCATTTCCTTCGAAAGACGGAAAATTTTCAAACGTAAATTTAAGGGGATGCTATGATCAGGATGAGGAAAGTTATGACCAGATTCAAGGACAACTATGTTTTTCATAAATTCCAGCATTTCTGTCATGGGCTTGCGATCAGTACATTCTCATATATAAGTGTTTGAAATAACACCTACCAACCAAAATTTCTTACCTTCAAATTTCAAAATAAGTTATCTCCGTCAAAAATGGAAAAAAAACGGAAAACATTTCAGTAAAGTACTACTAACAATATAATCAACCTACTTGTGAGATTTTATCAAAATCAGAGATGGTCGGTGCACAAATTTACATAATTATTGTCTATTCGCATGACGTCACACACACAAAACGCCGAATCTATGGTGTGCGACAGTAATACCTTGTTAGTCTATATACCGTAATCAGCGGCAACAAGCAATGCAAAAGCATAAGGGCTGGGGTGCTTACGAATTTAGTTAGAATGAATATTTCTGTTCCTTGCATTCGCACATTGATGCTCTCCTTGGCGTTCAGTTGTGAAACTGAACAACCGTCATATGCAATACAAAGGCATGTGTGCTGTTTAGACAGAATTTATTTTCATTATTTTTATTTTATTTTCAACTCGACAAATATGCATTTACAGGCTAGACTGGCTATTGAAGGCCTTCTTTCACGTCTCTGCAATGACAGTTTTCCACCTACTTAAATGGTAGAAATATGGGTTTTTCGTTTCGCTTACCACTCTATCCATAACACATGTAAGTCAGAACTTAAAAAATCTTTTCCGGCTTAATTGCTCCTGGGATTTGTCCTTTTCTTTTGGCAAAGCTAACCTAATAAGAAGATAGGGCACAGCCGAACAAAATTGGAAATTTTTCGTGTCATATACTTTCGTCTTTTGCATCAATGGGGGAAAGAACTTGGATATGCACTATTGTAGTGTGACTGAGGCAAAAAGAGCGTAGGATTACCCGAATGATACAATCTTCTTGATTACCTTCAAAATCAACCTATTCATAATAATGTATTCGGGTTACACTACCTCACTTTTGCTAGAAAAAGATAAATTTCACTTTGGGCAAGATGCTGAAAGGAGATATAAAATTCCTCTCAAATGAAATTCTCACTTTTGTAGAAAATATCAGAGAATTAAGCATGAGTTTCTTCCACTTAATCCCTTCAGAACAAAGCAAATGAAACAGAAGCACGCACTGTTCAATTAGCATAGAAATTACACTTTAAAACATGGTTATGCTATAAAAAACATTGGATATGTCTCACAATATTTCAGCAAAAACCGGTTTTCACAAAATCGCGGGAACATTTTATAAGAGTAAAACCTGAAAACTTCGCCCCTTCTCATCTATTTACGAAAGTGAAACATTTGCCATTCTGTTTCGTTGCATGCAATTTGAGCTTTCACATTTTTTATCGTTATTCATAAAAGTTTTAAAGAGAGTTGATTTCTTTTTTATGTTTTTTTCTTCTTTCTTCCTTTTCTTGCCGTGTGCGTCTTAAATGTAAACCAATCGGAGAACTCTTCTTTGTCCTAACTTGTCAATGGGCCATCCCACACGAGTATTCTTGATGCAGTATGCACGCCGGTTTTTTGAGGAAGAGGTAAAAAGAAGCGAAGAGATATCTGTACACTTTGGAGAGATATCCCTTTGCTTCTTCTCACCACTTCCCTCTAAAGCCTGAGTGATTATTGCATGTGTGTATGTGCAGCCGGAGTCCGAATCTGTAGGCAGCTACATTCGATATCATCAGCCAAAACCCTCGAGAACAGATTACTACAATACAATCATGGCACTGTATAGCCAATATCAGGTTTATTTTGCTGAGAAGGTAGAGCACGTCACTCATCAAGATGCAGAGACATCCTCCAAGGCTTCAACTGTTGAAAGCGAAGGCTCTGAAGGACCTGGTCCAAAAGCACCAGACATAATGAAACAAGCTAGTGATACAGGAGCAGTAGCTAGGGCACCCAAAATTCCTAAATTCGAAGAGAAAAATGGTCATCTATCTCCTTCTGAAACTCAGCTACGACAATTAGCTGGAATCATAAGAAGACAAAGACGAATTATTGGTGTGCTAAGGAATGCACTTTAAGTAATCGAGACTGATAGTGAAGATCATTCAAGACAATACTACGAACTAAAACTGAGGTCAATAATCAGCACTGGTCACAAATCGAAGAGTGTGATCATAAAATATGGGAACTGACTGAGGACCCAATCAAGGAGGGCTATGATGCAGAAGAATTCATGAAGATGCAAGAGGAAGTGGATAACTGCTTAATATTATTAGCAACCAAACGTGACAGCCTTAGTGCAACAACAATACAGTCATCCCAGTTCTCAAACGTCAACTCAAGTGCAATACTAAAACTGCCCAAGTTAACACTCCCACGATTCGTTGGTGATTACTTGAAGTGGACCCAGTTTCACGACTTGTTCACTCAGATGGTGCACAATCAACCAATGCCAAATTGTCAGAAGTTATGGTATCTCAAGGCCAACTTAGCTGGAGAAGCAGAAAGATTAATAAGGCACTTTACGGCCTCAGAAGAAAACTATACAGCTGCTTGGCAGACCTTAAAGGATCGTTATAACAAACGCAGACTGTTGGTAACAGCACTCATTAACAAGTTATTATCTCAGTCAGCACATGTGAACGATAATCCTTCAGCTGCTACAATAAAATCGCTGCATGATACTACACAAGAGTGTCTCTTAGGATTGCAGCATTTAGAGCGTTTTATTCAGAATCGCGTAACCCTTCTAGTTTTTCAGGCTTTTTGGTATTCGGTTAAAGTGCCGTTTATACCACCATCCATAACAGCTAGCAAGCCAGGCAACTGTATTTAGCCTTGGTATATCGGTTCAAGTGCCGTATATACCATCTGCGTTTTTAAGGCTAAGAATATATAGGCAAGATAAAGAGCCTTGTCTCAACATTTGGATTGCCAAGCAATCTTCCGAGAATAATGCCTCAGAAAACTGCCTGTCGCTAGAAGCAAATATAATTGAAATGATTGCAGACGCCGTCTTTATGTTCCAGCCCGTGACACAAAATGATTTTGCTACTTGCGTACGATTTCGCACTTCTCTTAGCATTTGTCTTATGGAAAAATGCATTACTTTCAACTTCAACCTTCTGCACAATGTAAATAAGCCTCCGTATTAAAAGTTTTATTCAGGAATTTTGTTATTTATTTCCTTGTGCATTTACCAGCATAAAAATCTAGGTACTTTGTTTAATAAAATAGTTACTATTTTTTCACTCAAACCTAACACTAAACACAAAAATGTGAAAATGTGTTGAATTCTGTTGCCTTCATACCAGCTTTCATTTCTCTGTGTATTTTCTCACAGAGAAATGAAAGCTCACTTCAAAGTGGGAGCAAATATTTCTTAAATCAGATCTACTTTTGTTTGAAACTGATATTCTTTTGAAAATGTATAAAAACCTAATGTATAAATTATACTACCATAAAGGCAACAAATTTGCCTATAAAATAGGCTAATATTTGAATTACCTTTGAATTATAATTTAAAAGTTATGAAGAGTTAAACACAGAAAACCGTTGCCGTCCATTCGATTCACAACGCAGTGAGCAAGCGGATCTTGTGAAAATATGAGGCGAATATGTACCTCTGCCGATTCATTGATTAAAAAAATACTTTGAGTCATGTTTGAAGTGAAAAAACTGAATTATTTAATATGGAAGGAGGGAAATATTTTTAAATTGATGGAAACATTATGGGATAATATAAAAAAATTATTAACATTGTGTTTTTGTCCTACTTATACTTAAGAAGTTACTGTGTGTTAAACGTTGAAAGACTCTTTTTTTGTCATATAGTTCAATGCGCAAGCACAAAGCTCTGATTGCTTTCTAGTGTGGTTTGTGGTATGAAGGCAACAGATTTCAACACATTTTCTCATTTTTATTTGTAGTGTTATGTTTGAGTAATAAAATATAAACAATTTTCTTAAAGAAAGTATTTAGATTTTTATGCTGGTAAATGCACAAGGAATAAAGTAACAAAATTCCCGACTAAAACTTTTAGTACGGAGGCTTATTTTTATTGTGCAGAAGGTTGAATTTGAAAGTAATGCATTTTTTCATAAGAACAAATGCTAAGAGAAGTGCGAAATCGTACCACTCTAATACTTTCAAAGAATTCGATGTCACGGCCTGGAACATAAAGACGGCAATGTTGCAGAACATTACCATACACTTACGTCTCTACTCCTCTCCAAGTTCAGAAAGTCACAAAACACATCATCACGACAGTATAAAAAAAGTTCGTTTGAGGCTTTCGGCCTTTCAACTTTGATGACCTACAGCTTTAATATTTTTTTAACTGGAGGTGATGTGGCACAAGGTGCGAACAGAATTGGTTGCACCATTTGTGTTTTTCTTGTCGCTTCTTGTAATTTTATTATTATAAGATTATACTCAAACATTTTTTTTATGGAGGAAAAGTTTTTAAAAGTAAGGTTTTATCTCTTAAAAGTAAAAGTAAAAAAGGAAGGCAGTTACCTCTGCGGTTACTTAGAAATATTGTTTTACTTTTATGTTATTATTCGTTCCAAAATTTTATAATCAACAGTTTTTTCATACTAGTTGTTTCAAATTCTATTCTGCTTGACAATTCTCCTTTGACCTTAGTCAACTCTGCAATAAGTCTATAGCCATCAACTCTAATTTAAAATGCTGTGACCACATCAAATTTACCCTTCGTAACTATGACTTACTGCTGATATTTTGTCGAGGGATATGCGGTCGCGATTGGTAAAGAGTCTATTACTACCTTACTTCACATCTGGCAACATAATCTACCCAAAGCTTGTTGCTTATAATGATTGTACTCGATTTATTTTTGGGCTTAGGAGATTTGACCACATCTCTCCCTACAGTTCCCAACTGTTGGGTTGTTCACTTAAAGTATACTTGGAAATGAATTTGTTGTCTTTTTTATACAACCTGATCAAAACGAGAATTCCAAGCTATTTGATCGAATGCAATTTACAGAACATACGTTCAGCTAGAAATGTCAATCTCCTACTTCCTCGTTTTCGCACAGTTGTATATGAAAGTTCTTATTTTGTCCAGTCAATCCGTTTATGGAATAATTTACCAACTAACATACAAGGCGCTGGTTCCCTGCGCATGTTCAAGAGCTTACTCAAGGAGCATTTCTCGGTTTCACCCTCTTTACAATGATGTATGAGTGTGTTTTCTCACGACAGTTTATTGGCAAACAATTTTGCATATTAATTTAGATTTTTAGTGTTTTTCTCTTTTTTTTCTTCTTTTGTAGATTTTTAGTTTTTATTTTTAGTTTTTTTTTTACGCTTTCATCCTTTTGTTTTATTTTTCTTTTTAGTTATATTTATGCTTGGTATTCATTCCATCATGTATTTACTTTATAATTCTATATTTTAATGTTTTATACTGTTTTATTTCCTCTTTCTAAATACTCATTCATTCATTAATTAATAGATACTGTAACTAGTTCCGTTATTTTGACGTACTATTATAAGATTGTAGATCTTATGTACTCTTTACATGAAATATATATATTATTATAATTATTATTATTACTTTAGATGTGGACATCTGAGAAATCGGTGTACACTCTTATCTTTCCTTTGTTGCTAAGCTTTTACAAACATAATGTGTCACCATCAGAGTTATCCAATTATACAAACTCCGATTATACTAATCTTGTTGAATTAGGTACCTTAAAACATGCAAAATTGTATGGGAACAAAATTGAGGAATTATATCAAGATGAAATTGATTTATATAAAGTAGGTACATAATTTACCACGGGGAAATGAATTGGAATTTCTACCAGACGTAGCTCAACCTGGAAATTCTGTTGTTGGCAAATTTAAATTTATCTCAAGACACAAGAAGCCATGATTCTTATTATGCATAAATGTATGTATTTTCATGTAATTAATAATTTTTTCTTCCATTTTATTTTTTTTGCAAAATTATTGCAATCTAATATGAAATACTTCTCACACTTTCGCACTGATAAACAAAATTTCGATTAATTACAAATCTCCTGCCATATTGAATAGCCTGCTATCCTTATATTTCAATGTTGGTAGTACTGGGGCCACGAGCGATTTGGTCAAATACAGCGTGGTTTGTGGCCTGTGGTGGCGAATGTAACTTTAGCAATGTAGAAATTCTAATTATATAAATAGTTACCTACTTAGGTAAATGTACATCCAAATGTCTAACACAAACATTATATACCTATTCTCATTTATTTGTATTCTGATTTATTTGCATTGAAGTTTCCGTTATAAGCAGTAATTAGAATGTCTAAAAAATTATAACAAGAGTTAGTTGAATTTTAACCTGTGCTACGATTGGATTCCGTGTAAAATTGAAATAAACCAGTTTCATACTAAGATAACGGGTGACTTTTAATCATAATCTAATTATATTCCACATGCAGGTTTGTGGTTGTGCATGTATTTTGCGCCTGAACATTGCAAAAATTAAATGTTATATTACTACTCACAGTTCTCGGAAGAGCCTTCGGTAAAGTAAAATTTTCCCACCATTAAATGGTGCCAGCTGCCAGATAAATTACAAGGAAAAGTGTCTGGCCAGCAGCACAGAGCGCACGTTTTACGTTCACCGCTTGCTTGCTCCTCACGCAAAACGTTTTATAACTTCAAAAAAAAATCTATGAAAAAATCCGATAGGCAAATCTAAAATCTCGCCATGCCTGTGCTATCCTATTGCTCTATAGATGCCCACAGCCAAAACCCTCGACAATACTTCACAAGCCATGAAACAGACCACCTCTCTACCACATGCGATGCCCAACGTAGTCCTTACATTCTAAAATATTTGCAGTGTTCTTATGTAAAACTGACAAAAGTTTGATTTGAATAGCTCCTCCGCCCTAAACTACTATTCACACAGAAAAATGGTGTTCTGATAATATTAAGCTTGCTTTCTTATCTTCCGAACAGTAATAAAATTTTCATATCTTTTCTAACAAAATTATTTAAAAAAAGTTATCTTAACCAAATGACTACGATTCCTCAAACAAAAATTCTCAGCTGAGTA
This sequence comes from Dioctria linearis, assembly GCA_963930735.1. NCBI lineage: Eukaryota > Metazoa > Arthropoda > Insecta > Diptera > Asilidae > Dioctria > Dioctria linearis. The sequence continues at coordinate 212,222,725 of OZ005740.1, read as the reverse complement.
ATGATTGTAATGTCGCTGTGCCGTAATGGGATTCCGTGGGCTGATGATATCGAATGTAGCTACCTACATATTCGCGGACTCCGGCTGCACATACACACATATAATTATCACGCAACTGAGAGGTATTGAGCGTAAAATGGTACGGTTACTCTGTAATCAAAACTATTTCATTATTTTGTTAAGTAAGGTTATATAGTAAATTTAGCCTTTGGGAAGGTAAGGAACCAAACTTTAAATTACTAGAAGACTATTTGCCTGCATGAATGTAGTGTATTCGCTATGGCATATATAAAGCTAATGTTTAGCGCTTTTCCATAAGTATAAATATCGAACATTTTAGAAAACGGGTCTAAGCACGCACACATATAGATTTCTGTTTCATAGCTTGGGAAGTATTCTCGAGGGTTTTGCGTGGGCTGATGATATCGAATGTAGCTGCCTACAGATTCGGACTCCGGCTGCACATACACATATGCAATTATCACTCAGCTGGAGAGGTATTGAGCGTAAAATGGTAAGTTTACATTGTAATCAAAACTATTTTATTATTTTGTTAAGTAAGGTAGTATATAGAAAGTGTAGCCTTTGGGAAGGTAATGATCCAAGCTGTAAGTTACAAGAAGACTATTTTCTTGTATGGATAGTAGTTTAGGCTCTATAGCATATATAAAGTCAATGTTTGACATTTTTCCATAAGCATCAATTATAGAACATTTTAGAGAACGGACTCCGAACGCACACATATAGGTTTCTGTTTCATGGCTTGGGAAGTATTCTCGCGGGTTTTGCCACAGCGAAATGTTTTGAAGTACAATACACACGAATATCACAGCATCAAAATAGCTGGAAAAATATGTTTGTATTGAAAGAACAGCACTGATTTCATCTTGCTACATAAAAAACTAATCAGATATTTTCAATTGCTTCTGGATTTTTCTAGACCGAAAGTTTTACATATTGGTAGTCTATCGACGTATTTGTAAATGAAACTTAATTAGGCATTTCTGTATTTTGATATTTATTTTACACGCTACTAAAATATACCCTGTTCCAAAACTCTAAACGGATTTGAAATTTTTTGCTTTCTCCAGAACGATAACCTGTGTTGTTGCTAATTCCTTGAAATTTCATTTACAGAGCTTAAATATCTTAACTTACCCAATGCGTTAAAGCAGTTCCGAGTATCACCTCATATTTTGAAAACCGTTTATCGCAGGTTGTATTCGTTCTCTAGAAGACGGAAATTTTCAAATCCGTTTCTAGAGTAGATTTAAAAATTTATACATACATATATGTACCTACTTCAATTTTTTTAAAGTAATTTAATCCTGTAAGAAATTTTTGCAAGTTAAATAAACGGACCGTACGCAAAGTTCTCTTATCCAGCGAAAACTCGTGAATGGACCGTAATGAGTTAATATTTATTACAATAATTTAAAATCGCATATCTATTCATACACATAAGTGAAGCCGATAGTTATATATGTATGTAGGTACAAATCTTTCAACAAAACTCTCGAAATGTAGTTTCCAATCTAATTTACCATTCTAAAAGTGGCAACATTTTTCCGACACTGAATTATAATTAAATATTCTGCAATACAAATAAATACAAGTCTCCCTCTCTTCTTCAAATTAATTTTCACGACTCGAAATATAATCAAGCTAATTATTAAGATATGCCTCTGTTTTATTGTCGATTTTTAGGTATTTTATATGTTCAGGCTTTTATTATTTTCAATCACTTAACTTGAACTACTAAAAGAAAGACTGAATTTAATTAACTAAAATTACTTTATTAAAACTTTCTTTTCGCGATTACAAAAATGGCAGTCATCTCTTCTCGAAGAGAAGGAATTTCGTTAGATTACATCATCCATTTTGATAGCTTTTGCTTCTGCCGATATCAGTGCCTCGTGTGGTTTGTCAAATAAATTAACAATTTGGGCTGCCACAACTACTCCCTTCCCCGTAAATTGCCCGAGGCTTTCTAAGGTAACGAACGACGAAACTTAGATCGCTGACAAGCGATGCAGTTGCGACACCATTCCAGTACATCTATTTTAATGCTAGATGTTCCTGTTTGCTGCTTATTGCTTGCTACTTGTTGCATGCTGCTTGTTGCTTTTTGCATGTTGCTTCTGCTTCTTGCATGATGCTTGCTGCATGTTGCTTGCTGCTAGTTTCTTGCAGCATGTTGCTTTCTGCATGTTGCTTGCCACTTTTTGCATTTTAGATCCACTGGTATTTGGTAGTTACTGAGGAAGTCAGAACCAATTATGGCGGTGATTGTTGCTGGTTTGCAGTTTGCTGTTTACAGTGCCGAAAGTCTATTTGAAAGATCTTCTGAGGCCAACATTGAGTTCTATGCTTCAAAAACACTAGGTCCTTAATTCGCTTGAATTTGCTGCTAAAAGTGGAAGGAATCCTGGCTGCATGTGACGGAAAGAATGTTTCAGAATTATTGACAAAGATAATCCTGTATCGATGAGAAATTCTTGGCCAGTTTTGAATCCCTGACGTACAGACGATTTATTTGAAGCTCGAGTTGATAGGCTCGCTGTCATGTGTTGCCTCTTGTACTGACAGCAACCTTAGTTTTTTTTTTAAAAATGGCTTTTTTGCTTTCTGTGGTAACGATGAAACTTAGATCGCTGACAAGCGATGCAGTTTCGACACCATTCCAGCACATTAATTTTAATGCTAGGATTGATGTATTTCTACCGAAGCTGGTGAGATGTTGTTGTTGCTGTTTGCTGCTGATTGCTCTTTGCTTGCACCTTGCTGCTTGTTGCGTGTTGCTTACTGCTTCTAGCATGATGCATGTTGCATGTTGCTTGCTGCTTGTTTTTTGCTGCTTGTTTCTTCCAGCTTGTTGCATGCTACTTTTTGCATGCTGCATGTTGTTTGTAGCTTGTTGCAAGATACAAATCCAGAGTACTCTGAGCGTTAGTTTTTTTTCATATTGGCAGCACTTACAATTTGTGAAGTGTCAGTTGAGATAACAAGATTCTAAATAAGAATATATAAATAATATTATTGTTATAAAGTTATAAAAATAAGTAAGGGGTGAAGGACAGGAACGAACTATGGAATTTAAAGAAGTATTATCATTTTCAATTGCAACTAGTTGGAATATAGTGTTTGACAATGATGAAAACTCTGAAATTGAGCATGAAAACAGTTCTTATTCTCGAAATGTGAATATTAAAGGATATGCAAAGATTTGGCTGAACTTGTTTGTAATAAGCCAGTGTTCAGGCGGCCTGAAATTTCAGTACACAGTTTCTAATAACATTGTGGTATTTAGCCAATCTGGAATGCTTTAGGTAAAAAATTATATTCCTTTACAGAAGATATAAAATTTAATCCAATTGTGTCAATTCCAGGACTATTGCTAGCAGGTTTAACTTGGAAAGAATGTTTTGCTTCAGAGCGGTTTTCAGGACAGGTGAAAGAATAGTGGAATTGAATGTAAAGAAGCGAATAATTTCTTGGCCTTCTTCAGAGGAAATACAAAGGTCTAACTTGTATTTTAAAGAGAAAAGCAAATTCCCTGGTACGAATTAATTATATAAGCATTTCAATGACGAATTATA